>JADLSH010000083.1:0-380931 GCA_016169945.1 Trachythela sp. YZ-2020 | reverse complement strand
TTCATGGGTTTTATCGTGATGATTTGAACTACATGCATTTATTTTTCAAGCCCTTCAAATCAGTCCAACATGACCATCCAATATTTTTAGTCTAACAAAGCTGGGCTATGTTAGATGGGAATTTTGAATTAGGTTCACCTTATCCAACATCAGTCAAAATTACCAAACAGATCTAACAATGTTACATCGAACAATGTAGGTTAGGTCTTGGACCAACTAGTTTATATACTGGATAGGCCCATCAGTTCTAAACCGCCATAGAGTTCCAGTAAGAAATCCATCTCTTATATTTGTCCAATGTTACAACTGTTATTACACGAGTAAACAACCGCAGTGTTTGATAAAGTGATCATTTATGAAGATCCGTGCTTACGGATTGAAATCTTTATGAAATAAATAAATGTGATTTTTCATGAAAACAAATCAATTAACAAGGTCTGTGTGACTTGTTGAAACTTCATCGTCATGCTGGGGTATAATGCCGAGTACTTGGAGTGTTTGGTGAGGGTATGGTAGTCATAAATATAGGTATTTATTATGAGCTTTTCTAGATTGTCAGGATAAAACAAAGTTAGGTATGAAACTCATGCATTTTATAATATATGGACATTTAATTACATTTCAAAGCAGTTCAATACAGTCCAAAATGTTTAGTCTGACAATGTTGGACTTAGCCTGCGCACATACCTTAGATTGAAATTTTTAATAAGACAAAGAAATACAAAAATTATGATTAATATTTAAAAAATATCGGTCCTTACGTATTGAGACTAATTACCTCCGAGATTTCATGTACAAGTGGAAAAGTCTATACGTCAGGATAAAGTCGTACGTGGTATGTTTGGTTAAAAATAGTTTTGTTTTGCGTCAGGTCGAAACGGACTAAATCAAAAGCGAAAATAACTCATCACATTAAAATAGCTAACAAAGAGTAGCTAAATGTAGCTGAAACACACTGAATAGCGTTTAACTCCATCTAAACTGTATGTTCCTTTTACAAATCCAGAAACAGTGGACAAATCCAGAAACAGATTTACTCCAGTGTGTCTGGAGAGGCAGACTAAGAAATATTTGACCAAGATAGCTCTATAAATTTTGTCTTACTTGCTTGCCTGAAAGGTACAGTTAGGCAATAATTTGTTAAAACATGCGCGTTACCACAGTCAGGTGTAGAATAGAGAATCCTGGAATATTTTGTGCAGTCAAATGAAAATTTTGACTACGTCGATGTTATATAAAAACAGGGATTTTTGTTTTTACGCATTAGATAATTTTTCTTATGAAATGGACGGAGCGGTATTTTAAGATGCCAGCAATATTTAATATTTTTTAAAGAATGTCCGACACGATTATATGCAGATTAATTTCCGAACCCTTATAATTATGTTCTTGACTTTAAATTGTCATTTTAATAACGCTTTGACCGTTCATGCGTTTCTAAGTGTTTTCAATGGTTTAATGACAAGGTATATATTGCAGTATTCTGTGCTGTAGTTCATAACAGATTTGGACGCAGAGCAGAACAGACGAAGTGAGAAAAAGACACTGAAGAGAATCGTTGAAAGCCTGAAATCTTCCGAAGAATTATCGAGAAATTCATGTAAGTTTCACTTGTAAATTTGTTATAATACTGTACAGGCTTATTTACATGTATTTTCTTAGTATTACTGGGAGATCGAGAGCGAGAAACAATATTCTCAAGATCAGTTCAGGATAGCCCAATTTAAGAATCTGAATTGTGGTCTAGCCATGTTTTTAGAGCAAATTAAGGATGTTGAAACTTTAATAATTCACTTTAATTACCACCTGTGATGAAGAAGCGAGACGTGGGCTGTGCTGACATGCCTATATAAACCTGCATCTTATAATTTCCAAGAAACTGTGCTCTTTAGACTTTATATATATATCAATATTTCTTCCAAACCGTCTAAACCGTTCAAGCAACTTTCCCATTTGGTCTCGTACTACATCTTAATCAGTTTCAGTTTGAATTAGTTATACTCTAAGCAAACACAGCCGGTTATACTCCGGTTTCCTCCCGTAGCAATACTGGACCCATAAGGGATACCTATTACTGGATCTCTAGGTATAACAGTTTAGAAATGGTAAAACAATCCAGTAGAATTGAAGTTAGTGTAATTGAGTTTAGTTTCATAATGATCAAACCTTATCAGTCTCAGCAGTCTTAAATGTATAAAAATTTATATTATTTCTTAACATCTCTTTAGTTGTGAAAATGACAATTCTTCCATATTTGCTCGTCATGATGTTGTCTCTCTATGGCGGATCCTGTGCAGAAATCTCCCTACATGAGAGGCTTGACGATATGTCTAAGCAGCTGGAGGAGTCAAATAAAAGAATTACAGATCTATTACAACATACCATGCAACTGGAAATGTTTGTCACTGAAAAATCCCGTTCGTCAGGTAAAAATCCCGCGCTGCAGCGGAATCGCAGGATCGCAGGTTCGATTCTTGCCAGAGGGCCTAAAGTGGCATTTTTCGTAACTGCTCCTAGTTAGGTCTAAAATGTATATAAATTTTCGTTGGAGTATTCCATCTACAAACACCGTCTACTATTTGTCCTATCGAACGATATCCCTAGAATTTTTTTATATTTACCCATGCCATAATTATATTGGCATCACTCCCATCATGATATATATACGAATTTGTGGCTAATGCTCAGCAACTGGACTCTGTAGCTCAGTTGGTTAGAGCGCTGCACCGGAATTGCAAAGCCCTGCAGGTTCGATTCTTGCCATAGTACTTTTCAGTTGCATTTTTCGCAACAGCTCCTTGCTAGGTCTGAAAATGTGTATAAATTTTCGTTCGAGTATTCCATCTAGAAACACCGTCTACTATTCTCACGTGTGACGGTGTTGAAATTATAACCAGACAACTGCATCAGAAACCGAATCCCGCACGCAGAGATAAAGATACATCCACTATAGATACTGTGCCATCATCAGCACAATGATTTAAACTCTAAATTTGTTTATTTTAAGGTCAAAGCGGGATAAAACAAGTACGTGTTGATAAGGAAGGAACTAAAACATACCACGCTAACTCTTATGTCACGGGAACAAGCATCGCTGCAATCCACGATCACTCCAACAACGTCCGTACTGTAGGTATGGGCGAAGTCATTGCAGTCATGAATGGCGTTGAATTTCGTACACGGCACAATGATTACCGGCTAAACATGCCGGCCAATATAAAAAGGTACCATGAAACACAGGACATACCATTTCCCGATGTACCACCAGAGGTTTTGGCTTACGAGAATAATATCACCGGAGCTGTTGAGGAAATGATTCAATGGTTTAAAGCTTGGCGCGATCAAGACTACAGCGTTCGTGATTATAGAAGATACTTTAAGCCGATACTATGCTACATGGAAGGTAGGGCTCATTTTCTCTGTGCACGTGAGAATTACAACCTATTGGAGAAGTGTCACTATTAGAGAGATTTCTCAATCAGAGGTGTTCCTACTATAGAAGTGTCGATCGTTGATACTAGAGAGATGTTCCTATTAGAGAGAAGTTCGCATTAGAGAGGTGTTCCTGTTAGGGAGGTGTCCTTATAAAAGAGGTGTCGCTATTAGAGAAGTGTTCGATTTAGAGAGGTGTTCGTATGAGAAAGGTATCTGTAAAATAGAGATGTGTCCGCGAGGATGTGTCTATGTTTTTTATAGCATACTTAGTATTGTATTTCTAGCATATTGAAGGCAGTGATATATCAGATTTTCTAGTCACAGCACTCTCATTTAATTCACAGCACTGTTAATTCATTTCTTAAAGGTACCTGGATTCATTCATCAGACAAAATCGAAGAACCTTTCGAAAGTGACCGACATTCCTTAGATGCCACAAGCTGGGCAGATTTAGCACGCAAAATACGGTTCACGTCATATACAGGAAGGAAAGATAACTTGGAAAATTTTGCATACCTACCTACTACTATTATTGATCTAGAGAATGGAACAGATCCTGTGTTTGCCCAGTGGAATTATAGAATTCTCTGTCACCCTTTGATGAATGATCTGCCTTTAAACAGGTAAGAGAGTTTTGATTGGTTTTGCTCTGAACTATATCAAGAACATTTTGACGTTTCTAGCGAAGACCCTTTTTAGGATTTACATCAGATTAAGTTGTCTTTTAGTTCCATTGCCACCGCAGAACGTTAGGCTAGCACTTTAGAGCATGACTTCGAATTTCGTTTGAGAAGTCATACCATACAGTTTCAGTCGTTTATTACAGTGCCTTTGGTTTTTTACTCTATTTTTGGTCATACCCTACAGACTACGTTTGGTAGATGACCTCCAATCTCGGATCACTCGCGAAAATACATTAGATGACCAAGCCAAAACTCGAGCTGTAAGATTCCAGATCAACCCTGTCAATGAAGATGTTTGGAGAGAGAGATACTCGAGGTAAATCATATGTAAGATACTTCCAAGGCTTTTACTAGCTGCTCTCCGGAGAAGTCATGCAAGTTCCATAATGGTCCATTATTATATGGCGAGCATTTGTTTTGGTGTATCGCGCAATTTGATTGGTTCCTGAGAGGTCGGAAATTCCCGTATTGCCCCGGTAGGTAATACCGGGCCAATACGGTATTCTTATTGCCCTGCGACGACTTGAACACATTTCAAACCAATAAAAGCATAAAAAAATCCTTAAAAATAATTTAAAACAATGAAAAATAAACGGAAAATACGGAAAAGGGATAACTAGCAGGGATAAAATCAAGTTTTGTTGGCTCAAGTCGAAATATTAAGGTAACTTTTACGATGTTTTTAACTAAAACAGTCAAGACTGTTTTTGTTTTTTCGAATATGCAAAGTTGTTTTTGTCTTTGATCCGATAGCTCAATATCACTATATTTTCTATTAATTTTATATTTTATTCTATAAATGGTACTGTAGAGTAGTTTTACTAAGCTAAGATTAGATAAATTTGTAAAAAACTAAGACAAATTTCTATCATTGAAATTATTTTGACATTTGAAAATGACCGGCTTTGAGTTTCAGACTTTGTACTTTGCCCTTGCGTGACCAATTTTTGGCAAAGTGAATTGTTTTTTGTTGTCTAAAATGCCATATAATAAACAACTTACTAACTTCGATGGTTGAGTCTGTGGTAAAATATCAAGCCTCGGTCTTGCTGTATTGATCTCGCTATCGCTCGGTCAATACAGCAAGACCTCAGCTTGATATTTTACCGTACAGACCTCACACTCAGTTAGTAAGTAGTTAGTATTTACTACATGAGGAAACCTAAGCCAAAATAACTTGATATGCATACTGGATAATTCTGTCAGTCTTGTCTTAGCTTATCTTCCTAGATGGTTGAAGTGTCATACCTTATTGCTGCAGTGTTTCTATAGAAGGAAAGCAGCGTTAGTACCCGGAGAATACATGTAGTATTTTTGCATGTGATATTGAGTTGAAATTGGAAATCGAAAGCTGTATATTGCAGGAATGTAACCTTTAAAGTAAACCTTTACGCAACTTGGTATTTCTATATTTTGTCAATATACAGATTTGGTCTGCTAGACAAATTGATGAGCGAAATTCCAGGAAAAGATAACTATAATGCTTTCATAGAAGACGACGCTTTAAACCAGTTGGCTCTATCCATGGACCCAGAAAAAAACGGTGAAGTATTGAATGCAGCATACTACCACAGATACTACAAGGTAAAAGAGAAGGGTGCAATGGGACAACAGCTGAGACATAGAGGATATTCTGACTCCAATTTATGGATGGCAATTAACACACAACCTCAAGTAGCAGGCTAGTATTTTATCACATTACTGTTCCAATTTATTACCATTTCTTCTAATGAATGTAGTTGGAATCAAAAAGTTTACAGCCTGCATAAAATGTTGCTGGCACAATGGTTCATACTGTTTCCTTCACTTCTGCAACTGGAATTTAATTCCTGCATGTGACAAGAGTGTGTCTAGTTTGGCGGGTACTCTGGTTCCTCCTGCATGTAGTAATACTGATCCAATAAAATATTAACCAGACATCTAAAAGTTTTCGCCCATTCCTTCTGTTGTAAAACTGAACTAAGAAAGAAAAGCTTTTACTTAGCCTAGTTCATTGGCCTTTTCGCTTCCGCCTGACTATTCAGGGTGGTAGTTTGTCGGGGATTGCAGAAACTGTCAGCCCGCAAATTCCTGACAGCCTGTTACTCGCACGAGCGTGGAAGGCCAAGGAACAAGGCTAGCATTTACTGATCTCTAAATAGAACAGTATAGAAAAGGCAGAGTTGCTCAGTAAAATAGATAGTTTAGTTCTGCCTGCGCCAACTATGCAATGCAGCCAACTTATTGCTTCTATGTCGCATCATAGTAAAAAAAATTCTATTTTTCAGGCACGAGTCTAAAGAAATGCACTGGTTTTGGCAAAAAACAAACCTGTAAGACTCACAGTCAGAAATGGAGCTATGCCATCCCTCGAAATCATCTAACTCACTACCATTAATCGATGGAACCCGTACAAACTTGAATACAAGGGGAAGTTCAATACAGATGAAGGTAGGACGGTGAAGGAAGGCAATAGAAATGGAAGCTATCATGTTGACACAGCTTTCAACGGCCTAAACAGCAAGACTTATTATATCACACCAAAGGAAATGTTTGAGAGTGATGAGAAAAACAAGGACAAGGCTGATACCACCAGGGGTGAGGTGGGAGTGCTTACCCTAGAGGGTACAGTTGCCTGAGTTCGAGCTGCCGGTATACGAGGTTTCTTTCCCAACATTCCAGGAGTTGGTACCCTGCGTCAGAGGTATGGTGTGTTAACTCAGCAATATTACACTACAAGTTTTTCACTGGTTTTACTCATCGAGGTAGTAACAGTACTTGGCAATTAATTAAAGGAAATTTCAAAGCATGCATGAGCGATTGAACCTTTAACCTTCGCAGCAAGCGAAGTTTTGTGATTATGGGAAATAAAACGTTCTTAAAATATTACTGCTTTAATCATGAGATATAATATTAAACACAATAAAATACTTGAAAGACGGGGGAAAATGGCTAAATAACTACAAGCAGCCGTAATTTCAACAGTTTTGCCTATAATATGAACAAATAAATAAGCTTAACAATTCTGTCTGTTTTCTTATCACATTTTAAGTAAAACCAGATTTATTAACAAAATACGGTTTAGATTTTGCTTCTTATAACCATCAAATTTAGTCTTCAGGCCAAACTGTATTTTGCAACCTTTGTGATAACACTTAATTGCCTGACCTATGGGGAACACAGTTCAAAACAGAGCTTAAGTTGTTTTCTGTAGTAACACCAAAGCAATAAGGGTTGGCGTTTACTGGACTCTGGGAAGAATAGTTTAAAATTAATACGGCAATTAAGCTCTAAAGGGTTATTCATAGATAACAAATAGATTATTAGTTAAATTTTCCATTACTTATTTTAGATATCCTATAATGCCAGTGCACGATGAGGGAACGTCAACCTGGAAAGAGCTGGAAGCACTTGAAGATATGGTCATGGAAAGTAAGAAATATGGAGATCTATTCAGAGAACGACTAACACCAAGCCCTCCCAGGCTTGACAAAGACAAGCCTATATCACTGAGGACTGGACAGTCTTGGCTAGAGGATATGATACATCATACACATAATTTACTGGTACGTGAAGTGTTTTGTGTCTACACATGTAAAAATCAACAAGATGTGTTCGCAACAGCCTTGTGACAAGCTTGTCATCAAGTTGTAGCAATATTGTCATTTTATCAAGCTACAAGTGGACTGCAGTCAGGGGCGGATTATACCACTGGACTACCAGTCAATGCCCCAGTGGGCCCTCACTTCACTTCACTTGGAGTGCCCATGATTCTATACTGTATAAAAACAGACAATTTGAAGACATCTGTCATAACTTGCCCGATCCCACTAAGAGAGCTAATCCGCCACTGACTGCAGAACGATAACAAGTTGTTGGAGTCACAACTTTGTTGCAAGTTGTCAATAAGTCGATGTCAACTTGTCAATCGGATCATATCAATGCAAAATTCTGAAACAACAGTTCAAAAATCTTTAACTAAAACAAGACTTTAACTAAAACAACTTTAACTTAAACTTGCATGTTTACTTGAAACTGTCAAGTCGTTGCTGATTCAAAAAAATAAAATACGAAGGCATTTATTTATGTAAACTATATCATTAATAAATAATAGCTTGGATTATCGTGAGATTTGGATAGAACATGCCTCCAAATTGGACCCAAACCATGCTTTTACTTATACATAGCATAACTATAGCATACCATACCATACCATACCATATAAATTCATACCAATGCTGTAGCAATACCACAGTGCTGTACCATATACCGTTACCATACAATACCATACCATACCAATATTATACGATGATTACCTAAATTTATGTTATATTTAGCTTTTTCCAGATGAAGTTGAAAAAATCAAGAAAGGGGGTCTTGTTACTAAATTTTCTTCAGAAATACAAGGGCATAGTCACGAGATTCAAATTGGTTGGCAGAGGAAGAAAGAGGCCTTCTACATAGCAATCTGTGACGGTGACAAGGGAAAATGGCCCTTGACAAACAAGTGCTTTGATAAACATGAAGCTTTAATGACAATATCGTACGATCAGTAATTATAACATGGTTTATTGAGGCATAATTTAGCAATGACTTCATTTAGTCATTTAATGATAATCGGCTAACAGTACATTTGGAATCAGTAATTATTACATAATATATTTAGGACCGTATTTAGCAATGATGTCTTTATAATAAATGAGAATTAATTCGATATATTGTAGTCATTTACATTTACGTTGTCATTATGGTGTTTATAGAGTCAGTAGAATAACAAAGTAGGGAGGATTGGCCATTTTGAAGCTTACTGATAAGTTAATAAATATATTTGGGTTATACTTTTATGACTGTCAGTAAATATTGGTGATCATTATTGAAAATAGTATTAAAATGTTGTTCATACTGTATAATGAATGTTCAATGTGAGAGCAATGGTAAAATATTTTCATTAGGGGGAAGATGGAATTTGCCATGGGATATTCCTCCGTTCACATCATGAAAATATTTTCATCATTGCACGATTGAAAACATTCAATATTTGGTTTATATGACACCAAAATAGATCAATGACAATGCTGACATTGATTATGGGATTTTTATTTCAAACTGTTCTAACGTATTGCATTGTGCTCGTGCGCTATAGGTGCTTCGCAGTACACCAGTTTTCCCGAGTTATTTGACACTGCCACCGGTAAGCAAATTTTCATATTATTTCTGACAACTTTTGTAGCGTGATAATCAAAATATATACACGTGCGCGAAATAAAAAGGCTAAAAATTGATGAAGATTAGGAAGAATCCTATAATTTTTTGTTATTGGGAGTCATTTACGTTATTGTCAGTTTCGTTAAGCGAATGAAAGACATGTTCGGTCGTATTGCCAGGAAAATATAAGCATACATATATACAGTGTTCAGCGCCTAAATCGACAAATATTCGAATGGCAAAGAGATGTATTTCACATTTAGGTGACTCGCAATACCAGCAAAGTTAGAAAAGGATGATGGGACAACACTAGCGTTTTATAGCTTTTTAAATGCAAAAACAAATCAAGGAAAGGAGAGTAATTAATACTTATTTGAATAAATTGGAGGAGGCCATGCTGTCGATCCGACAACAAGTTTACATGCCGTGGAACAGATGATTAGGCCAAACTATATATGCGCGTTTCATTTATCCGGTAATATGGACCAACACCAGAAAACTACAACCCTGTACTTACAATGCAGATTCTAAATAGAACATCCATAGCAAAAATTGAAGATTGCAAGAACACATATAGTCAAGTTGAAAAACAGGACAAGTCACTTTGACGATCCAGGTTACTACCAGACACTGTGACCAGTTTTTCTTTGTGACTATCACGCTACAAAAGTTGTCCGAAAATATGCAAATTTGGTTAAATGCCTGGTAGTGTCATATTACTTATCGCAGTAAACATGGATTTCATGTGATTTTGAAATAGATACTACAAAACTTTCAATTGGTGTTTTCACGTTTTGTGACAAACCTGGTACATTTAGCTTGTCAACAAGTTTTCACTGCTGCTTGCTGATGTCTAATCCTGGCAAATTATGCAAGAGTATGCACTTTTTTAAACACAGCGCAAGCCTGCTCGCAACCTGGTATATTCTGGCATACACACTTCGTCAATTCCCTTGCCAATAATTTATAATCTACTGAATATAGATTGGGTTGCATTAATGCCACGTTTCAAGAACCTATAGAACAATAAAAACTCCCGCAGCATGCCCTTCCTGGCAGGTTGCCTAGTATTGAGTTAAATACAAAACGAATAGCTACATACCCGAGTGACATAAAAAAAAGTTCCACATCTATAAAACAATTCAACAAACAAGTACCAAAAATAATGTTTTAATGAAGAATTAATAATGATAATTGAACTGAGTGGAGTGCAATTTGATTTAAAATCATACGCGTGATTCAAAAATCGCACGAACGCGAAGCGGGATTGTGATTTGTAATCACAAGTTTGATTTCAGACCAAAATTGCACGATACGAAGTTCAATTTCGAAAATTCTAAATGATTTTTTATAACGGAAGCAGCATCTTATTAGTCTTTGTTTACAATTCATACATCCACGATACTCCCTGAAATGCCGTACCATAGCAACAACACGAATTGTAATTTGACAAATTGACAACAATTTAAAAACACTCAGTATAAACAAACAAAATGTGAGTGAATTTTTAGAAATAAAGACTGCAAAAGTAAGTTTAAAGACATCGTAGACTTTACATGTAAATGGATACACGTTTCTTGTGATTTTGTGCATTTAAACATCAACACTACGATCGATCATTCCATATTTTAATACGGTGTGCCTTTGTGTTCAGTTTTGGCTGTTGCTCAAATGAAACTTTTCGTTGTTGACATTTTGACAATGTTTCATTCAAAATTTTAATTGTTGATAATTTGGCGAGTAATATTTGTGAAAAATTAAATATATGTTATTTCCGGTTAGAGGTCGGATAGAAAAATATTTACCTGAGGTCTCAAAAACGGGCCAAGGCCGAAGGCCGAGGGCCGTTTTTGAGAACGAGGGAAAATATTTTTCTATCCGGACCGACTAAAACGGTAAATAACGTATTTATTTTTTTGTGAAGTTGGCAAAGCCAAAGGTGCATGCGAAAAGAAGAAATATTCGATTTCGTCATTAAATTGTTTTGTCGCACGAAACAATCAGCTTAAAAAGTTTTAAGAATCACAAATTTATTCATAAATTTAATCGGAGTCTGAAGAGTCAGAAATAAGGATTCTGCGTCGTTTCTTTTGTTTTTCGCTTGTCGTGTAGTTAAAATTGAAGGTGCATCCTTCAAGCTGATGGCAAGGCTGATGGCAAGGCTGATGGCAAGGCTGATGGAACTGGTACGTGACTTTGTCCATGCTTCGATTGAACTCGTTGAAGTAGCTTGAGGAGAGATGGTTGTCGACGGGTTTTCTTGGTTAACTGTTGTAAGTTGGTTGCTTGAGTGACTTGTAATCTGCTGTGATGATAGACTGAGAATATGGGACATTCGTCGCTGGTGAACAACAGAGTCGAGGCTGTGCCCACTCAGTTGGGCAACGAAATTGGAAGGGACGTCGGCTTCCAACAGTCGAGAAATATATGTTTTTCTCACACTGTGGTTTGTGATATTACCTTGAATTGACCAGGAATTGACCGATTTCGTTCTTTCCGAGTGGATTTTACAATACCAAATAGAATTGTCAGGTTTTCGCTTGTGGTTTATAGCCAAATAGAAAGGAGAGTCTGCTGTTTTCATCTCTTCTGGACGGCGTTTACTGAATTCTTTGTAAAACATCACCGGGCAGTGCTCGTTGTTTGTGCCATGGGCTACAGGGCTAAAAGCTCGTTGGTTCCCGTCTTCGTGTCTTGTCTTTGAACCTCTTTCTGCTTCCCACATCAAGAATTCGTTGCCAGTCGCTGGATTTTTACACAGTTTCACGTCTCCCCACTTTAATCTTCTACTCTCGTCCCGAGCACGAAACCCAAAATGCAATGAAGTCGCCACCACACGGTTCTTTGAAGAGATACTGGATTTGTATGGCCAGACTCGCCCAAGCGAAACAACTCATCTTCCTCTTCGAATGTGAGCTCGCGGAACGCTTGAGGACGATATCCTTTCGCGTTTTAACAACTAGCTTGTTTTTTCTAGCTGACAACACTTCTCTGGACTTTTTGAATGCCTTGTCTTTCAACAGATTTACAGGTCGGAGAGCTTTTATCGTTGAGGTAACGCTGCAAACTTCGGTGAAATGATGTCAAAGAAACGGGCTCGTACTCCTTGCAGTTCTTCTTCTTTGTTTGCATAAAAAATCGACATCAAAACATTTAGTTCGTCAGGAGGTATGTTCTGTACTTGTCTTGTTTCTCTTTCTGAGTCTAGGAAACGTCTCCACACGTTCATGTCGTTACGACATTTGTCATACTCTTTTAACGTGCTTTCAGGCCGTTGAGCAAAAATATAATCCTGAACATCGTCCATTAAATTGTTTTCACCATTTTCGATCTCTTGCTCGTCGTCAATGTTTCATTTTCCGCTACATTTTGTACGTTATCAAGACTTTCTTCCTGTTATTCTGGATGGTAGAACTCGCTCTCCGAATGGTAACTGTCGTCTGAAGACATTGCTAATAATATTTCGTGAATAAAACTTTGAAAAAAATAGGGAAAGTAAACAAACTTTCAATTTTGTCTAGGATTCCGGACCGCGGTCAAAATATCGTAAAATTCCGCCCGCTGCTGCAACAACTTAGATTGCAGGAAAGCCTGGGATTCCGCCCGCTCTCGACAATAAAAAGAATAATTGATATTCTTTTAGTTTGACTCGCCTTTATGTTGATTTTTATGGAAAAAACGCTGTGGTAATGCAATCGATCATGTGTATTGACAAAATATTGTGAACATATTTGATAATTTGCCAGGTCACATTTTTCTTTAAATTGCTTGTGTAGTTGAATTCTATCATTCCATCTGGTTGGTTGTTGTGGTGCAGAGCTTCAATCTGATTGCTTTAAAAATGATGCAATTAATACTCAACATGATGCGAGCAAAGCTCAAAATAGTGCGATTTGGGAATTAATCGCACTAATTTTGCCCAATCAGATTGCAAAAAATTCCACATGCACGAATTACTCAAGATCTCGACTTGTAAGGGAGACCGCTAGACTTCGCTTAGGTTAGTATACGATGAAATTAGTGTACACGTACGGGGATTAGCCCCCTTAGGAGTTTTATACGAACACTATGGCAGTTTGTTAAATCCGATAATAATGTCTAAGATGCCAAGAGACATTCGATTTGAAATTGTCCGCAAAGCTACGAAAGAGGTGTGGAAGATAGACGAATTGATCGATACAATTCAATTTGAGATGGAGGCGCGCCAAGTTAGTGAGGCGACAAAATCGACTGGGATGAGCCACTAAACTGAGTACGGGTCTATGCGAGTAAAAGGTGTAAAAATATAAATACACCTACTGTAAACAGCTTGTTAGTTGGGACGAAAATCGGTGATTTAGAAGAATGAAATTTAAGCAAATCAGGCGCTGGACAAAGTCAAACCGGTTTTAAATACAATGTGCCTTTTGTAATGGATGCATCATGCTGCATCCTGCATGAGCGTGGGACGGTGAATGAACGAAAAGTGATTTTGAGGAAAACTGGAAGATGTTTTAGGGGTCTCTATAGTGGACACCACGTTAGGGATTGTAAGGGTCCCTGAGACTGTAGACATTATAGTGGGCAGCATCATCAGTCAATATAGGTAATGCATGAATCGAAGTCTCCAGCCGAACAGCGTGAGGGAAAACTCAAAATTCCAGAGAATTCTGAAGTGATCTCAGGGGTTACCATGACGTCTGCCGCAAGCACGAGTAAAAGGAATGTTCTCTTGCAAACTGCATGTGCCACCGCAGTAAATATAGATGGTTCGAGATCAGCATCTGTAACGGTTCTGTTTGATAACAAAACCCAGCGTTCGTATATTAGTTCTAAAGCCAAAGAAGAGCGAGACTCTACACTTGAACACTTTGGAGAAAATAAGTACAAAACACAGAAGTAGCAAGTGTTCGCGTTAAGTTTCGGAACACGTGACGGTGAAATTTGCCCAATTTTTGCATTGTACGCCTGTGAGAACAAAATTTGATGTTTCTGACTACCCACATTTTGCAGGACTTAGAATTGGCTGATTGCCCAAATGACGATCGATAATCAATCGATGTTTTAATTATTTCCGATCACTATTGGGACTTTATCACCGGTGAAGTTATTCGGGGAGGAAATGGAAACCTTGCGATTGCTAGTAAATTTGGCTGGTTATTGTCTGGTCCAACCAATACCTCGTCTGTTGTCAACGAGACCGAAGTTGTCAATAATCTCATTATTTAAAGGGGGAGCGAATTTGATGATTCTAACGAAACCCCATACAAAATTACCCACGAACTCAAACGCTTTTGGGATGTCGTAGCGATTGGCATTTGTAACGAGTGTGCACGTGAATCACATACCTAATCTTAAGCGAGTTGTCTTCGGACACGGGCAACTTTACGAAATAAGTCTACAATGGATTGGAAGCAAGATCGTTTACCCCTACCCGACAATTACGAACCGTGTAATAATCGTTTGTTTCCTTGCATTGTAAGTTACGAAATCAATCGAAATTGCTCAATGAGTACGATAAAATAATAAAAGATCAGCTCAGTCCTGATATTGTCTAAAGAGTTCCGGATATTGAGAGCAATTCCCCTAGTAGTGTTGGAACTCTTATTCCCTACACCACCCTGTCATCCGCCAAAACAAAGATACGACTAAGATTAAAATACTTTACGACGGTTTGGCCAAACCATGAACTTTCGTTAAATGATTGTCTCGAGACTGAACCAAATTTTATTTGTTTTCTTTTTGATATGCTCGTGAGTTTTCGTTCAAACCCTATCGCAATTACGGCTGACATCGAGAAGGCATTCCTTATGGTCGGCATGAAACACGATCATAAGGACCTGCTTCGCTTTCTTCGGTTTGATGAAACCTTTAGTGACGATCCAAAAACTATTGTTCTTCGATTTAATCGTTTAATATTTGGACTTCGGCCATTCCCTTCGATTTTCGGTCTGTAATACGGCATCACATCCACTCGTATAAGAAAGGTGAACCGGAAATGGCGGAATTACTATCAAAAAGCGTTTTACTTTGACGATTTATTGACGAGGGAGAAATACGTTTCCAACATGCTCGAAATTTACGAAAGATCAAAGGCATGTTTAATCTTAGAAAATGGAATTCCAATTCCAAAGAAGTTATGAGGTGAATCGAGCAAGTCGAGTCGTAATGCCTTGGCCAAAGTGAACATGCAGCGTCTCGAGAGGATGGTGAATCTTACACGAAATCGTCGACTGGTCAAGATACAGCAACACCGAATAACGATGTCAAATTGTTAGGAGTACGATTTTCTTCGACTTTTCAAAATTGAAAAATTACGCAAATTCGTTAACCATCACAAAGCGTTCCTTGCACAAGCTTGTGGCTAAGATCTTTGATCCACGTGGCCTGCTTTCTCCGTTTACGCTAGCATTAAAGATTTTATTTCAAATCTTCTGTCATGATCAATTAGAGTGGGATGAAGAACTTGATGGCAAGCTAAAGATTTTATTTCAAATCTTCTGTCATGATCAATTAGAGTGGGATGAAGAACTTGATGGCAAGCTAAAACTGAAGTTTTTGACCCTACGTCGAAAAATAATTCACTTAAATTCGATCGAAGTTCCAAGTTATTTTTTCTGCACAGACACGAGCCCATTGGCAGTTGCATTGCATGGTTTCGCGATGCTTCGCAACAAGCTTATGGTGCAGTAGTCCACTTACGATATGTTTATGGCAACGGAAGAGTGCAAATGGCATTAGTTGCCGCGAAAACAACAGCTGCTCCAACCAAACGACAGAGTGTCCCCCGTTTATAGTTGCTAGGAGCACTAACACACTAGGTGGATTCGACGACGGCGTTATGTTAGATTAAGAAAGATCGCCCTTGAAACAGTATATTCGAAGAGTTACCGAGATTCGAAGTTTAACATAGGTTGATTCATGGCAATTTTGTCCGGGCACTGGAAATTCCTCCGACTTCCGTCCCGCAGACTCAAAGCCAGAGAACTGACATCTAACGAAACGTGGTGGGAAGGTCCTGACCTTCTCCATCTTTCACCCGCGACCTAACGACGTGACGACGTGACGTCACAAGGCAACACAATCTACGAAGATGCGATGTTGGGAATCGTTAAACGACCACGCGAAGTTATTGACACCTTAACGACCAACAATAATTCAGCGCTATGGTGGAGATCTATTAAGGAACTCTCTGGCCGCCTAACAAATAAGACCTTATTTAGTATGACCTTATTTATCTGTAGGAGAGAAAGGAAACATGAAATGGACTGGTACTTTTGAAGATTTTAAAGAGTATATCAACGATATTGAACTACAAATTGGCAGATGGACTTCGTCCGATGGTGATTGTAAATTATTCGAAAACGACGACATGTCACTTCGTTGATATGCCCCATCGGGAAATATAACTACAGTATCAAGGGAGCGAAAGCCAAAGCAATTGAATCGGTATTACTATCTGCTGCGGACACTGCGACTGAGAAAGATATTAGCGAGAATCTGAGCTGCTTGATGCAAGACAATCGATCGTCTGCTAGCGATAGCCGGGAAGAAGAGAGTATTGTCGGTGATAGCTGCAGTAATGATGCTCAGTTGGGAACGCAGGCAGAAAGGGATCCGAGCGGACTTCATCGTCAACCTTTGGAAGAAATTGTTGAAACTATAAAATCACAGGTAGAATCTTTAGGTTTTAAAGTAAATCAATTTCTATCTGATTCTGAGACAATTGCTCGACTTAACCCTTAATTCATTGATTTCAAGCAGAAAAGTCATGGTGAAAGAGCAGAACATTTCAAGAAACAAATCGAGGACCTTTATAGAGAAAATAAGCTTCTTCGCGAAAGAGAAACGAATTTAACTTGTATATTGTCGGACATAAATATCAAAATCAAAAATATGGAAAACGACAGATTAAGCCTGTTAACAGCGATCAAACTACTTCAATCAGATTCTTGTCCCCAAAGAACAAATTTTTCTAAAAAAATACCTGTTAATGATAGTCAAACAATTGAATTAGATAATAATTCAACGTGTTAAGAATAGACGAGACCGTTAATGAAACAGAACAAATAAATTTTTCGCAGGGGATTAATTCGCCTTCGATTGAAGATTCCAGTACCCCGGTGGTACTGCACCTCAAACAAATAATAATTTGAATACACCCAATTTGTCTACAACACAAAGTGATACTAGTATGAATTCAGAAGGCCCAATTGTCGTAATTGGATACTCCATTATTAAACACATAAACCCGGAGAAATTATCTAGTAACACAGTGAAAAAAATAAATTTCTCTGGTAAAACCGCTGACGAGATTTCAATACAACTGGACTCAATTCAACACAAAACTAATCCATCACATGTCATAATCCACACGGGGACAAATCGTTTACGTACGGACACAGCAAATACCTGTTCAACAAAAATTTAACAACTGGCCGTTAATGAAGTTTAATATGTTGAAATATATCATAAATACTTTGGGCAACAGGCAACTTTAGCAAGACAACAAACACAACAGACGCATTTTGTGGCATATATTTTGGGCAAGGAAGTGCTCGAACAGTCTAGAGGCTCTAGCTAACCTAAGAATTACCTAGAGGAACAGGAGGACCTCTAGGTTGCAGAGGGGGTGAGCCAGCTCTGTGCATGTTGTTCAGTGGGTTGAGGCCTGATGGTCTAGAGACCACCATTGGTTATACTGAGACAGTAAGGGCACTCAAGACCTGACAGAGCATGCAAAAACTGTAGGTTTTTCTAGAGGAACAGGTGGACCTCTAGATAACAGGGGAACAGGCGGACCCCCGTTCAGGTCAGTCAGCTCGTTGAAATTGAGTCCAAGTTGGACTGGTGACCAACCATTGGTGCAGGGTACTCAACTATGTATGACTGACCCATCGAGTCTCTAGGTCAGGTAATTAGGTCGCATTTTCGACCTGAATGACCTGTAAAAAGCACTTCACGTGGCGAAGTGTTGTCCCAAAGGACAGCACTTCCCTGCCATTAATTACAATCTGTACGAAGTACATATTGTCATTTCCGCCACGGGAAGCCGAGCCGAGTTTATTAATTACGCATATTTATAAAAATGCATGGGAGCAGTAAAATGATGAAAGCGTAATTACAGAAATGGGTTTTGGAAGTCGAAGCTGTATGAACAGTTTGTAGCTTTTTGACCAGTTGAATTTTTCTTATTTATGTTGTTTTTGCCCTTTGATGCATCGATATATTCTGACTTCCATGCTGAAACCGGGCTGAGTTCTCTTTGTATATTATAAACTGTGGAAAGGCCGAAACAAAAGGCCAACATAAATTATGTACTTGGTTGCTATTACGAAGACCCATTCCGAAAGTAATTTTTCATCAGTTATTACTCCATGCTCAAAAGGAAACGTACGTATCTAAGTGCGAGAAGGAAATCGAAAAAACTGAGGGCTAATATTAGAATGCCGTGCACATGATGCCAACACTTATGCTAAGGCTGGATAATCAGGGAGGCCAGAAAAAACCTGCAGTACAGGAAAACCTGGGTAGGGCCAAGACCTCCAGCAGCTCCCCACATAGCTCCACTATCTTTACAAATCAAATAAGTATCGCCATCGACATTACACAGCATCATGCTAAGTATGATGAACAGTGTCCGGACGAGAAGCATGAATGACTTTTAACCTGCAAGTTTAAATTATGCAAGCCCCAAGATTGTATTTTGATCTTGCATTATATCAATATTTTAAGTTTAAGCGGTGTAAACTAGCTGAGCCCCAGTACTAATTTCATTCTCGCAATGCATGCAGTAATGCGAACAATAAAGATCATACAACAAATGCACTACAGTTCATAATCTAGTTAGGAATGATGATGCAGCAATTAGGGTCGACGTGGAATTCAGGAATTAACATCGCCAGGTTTCATTCATATCTGTACTTCGTGCTGTACTTTGTCTTACTAACAACGAGAAAACGGAAAGGAAAACAAGTACACTGAGGTGGAAATTTGGTGAAAGGGGGGGATTTTATGTATACCAATGAATATCTATACCACGGGAATTGAAACCCAGCAATGCAGAGGCAGAAGTATCCATTATACGATAACATTGTACAGTGCCTGGGTTGTTTGTGTCATTGTGTGGTATATACAAAGTAACTGTTGACAGATTTCCTGGGAAATAGGAAATTATAAGGACGGAAATGTTTTGATGTTCATAACTTCATATCGGTCACGCAAACTCAAGCACTGGAACGTATGTGGCAGTAACAGAAAGTTATAGTAAAAGAAAATATTTGAAATACGTTGTTTAGAGTCAACATGACCATCCATCATGATATGACAGTTGCATACAATATGTGCCACATCCTCTAGCTTTAGAGACAGTGTGACTAATGACACTCGTAGCAATATACCAGACAAGAGCTATTATAGTGGTCATATTAATGGTTTTAAAATTCGAGGTTTGATAGGTAGAGCCTTGTAGCACCATACACCAGACAAGAGTAGATTCATGTATCGGATCATATTAGTAGGTATGAAAATTGAGATAGGTAGCACAGTACACAAAGCACGAGGCTCATACCAGACAAGATTAGTATAGTCATGTATATAGGATCATATTAAAAGCTATAAATTCAAGATGCGATAGCTAGCATAAAACGCTAAAACACGAGACTCATAAGCACTAGACCAGATAAGAGTATATTCATGTATAGAATCATATTAAAGGTTATAAATTCAGGTTGATATAACCAGCATAGAAAGCGCAGAAAACGCTAAACAGTACATTCATGCATGTATAGGATCATATTAAAGCTAGAAATTTGAGTTGCGATAAGTAGCATAGTACAGTACGTCAAACACGAGACTCATAGCACTATACCAGACAAGAGTATATATATAGTCAGGTATAGGATCCTATTGAAAGCTAGTCAAGCTAGAGTTGAGATAAATAGCGTAATACACTATAAAACATACTAAATATGAGACTCGTATAGCACTATACCAAGCAAGAGTATATAGGATCATGTATTCAGGTATAGGATCATATTAAAAGCTAAAAGCTAGAAATTCGAGTTTAGATAAGTAGCATAATGCACTAAACATACTAAACATGAGATTCATAGCACTATAGAAAAATAGGTACGCTAAGCGTACATGTATCTGCTCATTGTGATTCCACTGTTGCCCATGAAAGAGTAATATTCCACTACATTGTATAAGTTATACATATATTGTAGAAAAAACGTACACTTCATCCAACCAGTAATTGTAAAGAATAAGAGATTGACATTTAAAAGAATATATTTTTATAAATATCACATATATATATTATACACCGGGGATGGATCCAGCATGATCTGATAGGGGGGGTGCTGGTCATGAAGCAGGGTGTGGCCGGCATCCGAAGCAGGGTGAATCATCACTAAGGAACCACTGCATGGTCAAGGGGGTTATCATGTCACAAAAGTTTTTAAAAAAAGGATTGCCTGGATGGTCGAAAAGGACTATCAATGACCAGATATTTGATATTTATTTGATAAATGCCCTGTCAAATCGGAAATTTCAGATTTGATATGGAATTTGCACCCCTCCTGCACCCCCCTTGGCCAAGCATAGGAGGGGTGCCCACCCCCTGCTCATCCCCAGTAAATCCACCCCTGTTATACACAATAAAACAAGGTTTTCATATTAATTGTTAAATGAGGTTAGATTTATGCCAGACACTTTTAAATTAGTACATATCACAAAATAAAACGGCTGATATAAATTCCACTTGCAGAACCTATTTCCATAATATAAGTTATAACAAAGATTTTATTCAATTTTATGATGTCGATAGTCCATAATATACTATAATCAGGTATGTGAAAAAATTACAGATGCATGGATGTTGTCAGGGTGCGGGGTGCCTGATGTTGCCAATACACACTCGCACATTTTGAAAAGCATTTCTAAACATCTTGATATACGACATCAACATTACTGTTGTTTTAATATATAAATGGACGTATTTCATTTTAGAAATGTGATAGTCAGGGTTGAATGCACACAAATGAACTGTTTATAATTTTTCAAGTGAATGTTTAATAGCAAATAAGTCATATATTAGAGGCCATTCATCAGTAGCAAAAGTTGACAAGGTAGAAAATCACAAATACAATCCTTGCATATAGTACTTGAATAGTATGTATATAAAGTATGGTATATAACACAGCATGAGTCCATATAATATTGTGTTGTGGGTAAAATTCAATACAATAGACAGAATAATAAGTTCAGTTCTGTACATATTTGTGTCATTGTGTGCCATTAATAAGATCCGATCATACGACATATGGTTGCAGCTGTTGATGTTAACTTATTCTCTTTACTCTTGTATTAAAATATACATGTATACCAGTGAGTTTAGTATGAGATTGTTCTGCAAGTGAGGTGTTGCTATCCTGACAAAATTATCCAGCCAATATCCAATGCTTTTATTCGTGACATGATTGTTGTATTCGTCTATATAAAACAAAAACCTTTATGTTAGAACTTAAAGACCATGTAAACTCCGTTCTGCGTATGTGCTATGGGGGGTCCCGCGATGTAAACAATATCCAAATTTCGCGTTGTTTCGACTAAAATTCGACATCTTCTAAATCAGAAACTCGAATCTGTATTTATTTAAAGGATAGCGAACCAGAACAAGTCATATTATTCTAAATATAGCGTGTTTAAAATGTAAACAAACGGACGTTGCCGGTTTGTTTACATCGGGACTTTACATCACATTTAAGGCAAAAAATTACTATTGTAGAACATGCAACAATACATAAGACAATCTATAGTATTATAAGGGAAGAGGGGGATATATAACACGGATTTGATCTCCGAAGAGGTTTATTTGCCCTGCGATTGCTCCGAAGAGCCATTAAATATGGCGCGAAATGTGCCAATATGGCTCCAACTAAGCCATCACAAAATCTGCTGTAATTCACACAATTAAACTTTCAGAATTCATGTTTAACTACTTACCAAATGAGGATAAGTGTCCATGTTAGATGGCAACAAAGCAGGATAATTTCTCAAGTAAAACGACGAGAAAAACGGGGCAACTTTTCAAGTAAAAATCAAGATACTTTTCGCAGCCATGTTGAATTTAAGATCTAGCGTGCGAACAGGCAAAATGAATGAAGTGTAATTCTCGTGATTTGTTTGTTGTAAGCCATGCAATTGCTGATTGGCTAACGTTGCCTATTTTATACAAGCTCGTCGCTGAATGGCTAAAAGTTACACTAACATTAACAACACGATAGCATTATATCTGCTATGCAGATACAACCAGACAAGAGTATAATTGTATTCAGGTATATAGGATCATATTAAAAGCTAGAAATTCGAGTTGAGAGAAGTAGAATACGCTAAACCAGACAAGGGTATAGTACTATATTCATTCATTGAAAACTACGCGATGATAAAATACACATGTACAAGTAGCGGCAATAGGGCAGGCATTTAATACTGCGCGACACCACAAGACTAACATTAATATGATCTTATTATATAAGTATAGAGATATCCGTGCAGTAAAAGGGCGAAATAAATATCGTATCCCACGACGGACGAAATCGTATCCACCTTTTCATTGGTCATAGGTTTTTTTTTGTTAGTGAAAAATTAGCGTATCAACGTTTTGATTAGCCATACGATTTTTTTACCAGTGAAAATTATCATATCAGTGCGTTGATTGGATGGAGCAGAGTAAAATGAAGGTTTAATTTCACGCGTATTTTCACAGTCCCCAATTTCTGAAACTTTGAAAACACAATTGAAATTAGACCTTAATTTTACGAGGAACTATGTGATTACTTGTTAATCATAGTTGGCAAAATTTATTCGTAAAGTATTATTTGCTAAGCACCTGTACTTTCAGTTTGGATTGGCTACGCTGGTGAACAAGTGAGATAGCCAATTTTATAAATGTCAATCAAAGACAACGCCGGAAAAACACAAAAAAAACCTCTAAAACTGTTTATAATTATTTTATATTAAAAATTTAATCAATCAACAACTTATTATAACAAATTTGCATATATTAACTACGAACGTAAAACAACACGAGCAAGGAAGCCAGTAAGTGTCAATGAAACTGACATGAAACATAAACTTTACAAATCTCAATTAACATATAATATTAACTTTTTAAAATAAGCATTGTCAAAACTCGGTCATCAGTTAATCAAATCTGGATCAGAGTAAAGAATATTCTTTTAGACGGGCATTTGGTTTGGAGAAAGCTCGCACTTGCTTGTGTGGAATTATTACCAGCCGTGTTGAAAGTTACTTGGCAGTTTTGGAAATTATAAAAATTTCGTGAAGATAGTAGCAATGAAAACGAGGATTGTTGATGGACTTTATGCTAGTCCAAATATGACAAAATATCAAGTTTGATTCTTATACATCAAGTCGTTTGTGTTTTATATCAAGTGTAGTCTTTTAATAATCAAGTCGATCGCGTTTTATGTCAAGTGTCGTGTTTAAACAATCAAGTCGTTCGTGTTATACATCAAGTTATGTTGCATATTTTTATATCAAGTTCATTGTGTTTTACATAAAGTATTTCCCGTGTAATAATTCAAGTTTGGCGTGTGTTTTATATCAAGAAGGGAGAGGATAGATTTTGATCAGTTCATGACACCAGGGGGGTTATAATGCTGGCTCTACCACCGGGGGTGTGTAAGGTCGTGTACACATTTGTCACGGTGGGGGGAAGCTCGCCGGGTAAAAAAACCTATACAGTCAACATGGAAATCGATAGTTTTCGCATTTTACGTCGTCCCATTGCTTTAAATTTCGTCCGATCATATTTTATTGGGAAGAGCTACTTATTGCGAAGGTTTCGGATCCAAATTGTACAGTTTGTGCTGAAGTATCGCCCGGTAAAAGTTTTGTGAAATGGTCACTTCACTCACTTGCTCGGTTCGAGTCAATTTGTCCTCGTGGATGATTTCTTTAACTTAGAACTCTCTCGGAATAAGCCTTTCCAAAAGGATGAGGAAATAGTTTAGTTATTTTGTAATACAAATCTAGTACTCGCTTGATTTATGTGGTGATATAAAGACGAGTCATAACAGGCAATGGGCTATTCCATTTAATACGTACTCCCCTATCGAGGACCCTGAAATTTTTCAGAGGTAAGGAGCTATTTTGCCTTGGAATTCTTCAGGGTTGTGACTATTTAGGCTAGGAATTCTTCAGGGATTGAGTAAAAAAATTGCATTCTTCAGGGGGTAGCAGTCAATTTCTTCAGGGATAATAGCTGTAGGACAGGAATTCTTCAGGAGTAGGTTTGTAAATACCAAATTCTTCAGGGGGGGCTGTTGAAAGTCTGGAATTCTTCAGGGGTATAGAAAAACCCCTGTCCTCGAAGGGGGTACGGATTTTAAATGGAATACCCCAATCGCAAACTGCACCAGTCCTTGTAATATGTTATCATGTCTGTTGGAAGACTTAAGTAAAATAGAATATTAGGCCAATTAAAAAATATTTCTGTTTTCATCACTTTTTTTACAAAAATGGGGCGGGCAGGCGGCTTTTTGACCATTTAGGCAATCTAATTTTTCATACATTTTCTGATAAGATGACCCCTTGACCCTGCGGAGGTCCTCAGTGATGATTCACCCTGCCTCAGTCGCCGGTCACACCCTGCTTCATGACGAGAATCCGCTTAGCACACCCCTTATCAGATCAAGCTGGATCCATTCCTGGTAACATTGGTATATCTAAAGGCAGACAACTTTAAGAAAGACAGAACTGATAGAGCTATCCAGTATCAGCCAATGAGGATGTTCAAGTGAATTAGAGATAGTAAAAGTAGTATTTGCAAGTTAAACCCAGAGAAAATTGTCCAAATATGACTTTTAGGAAGGAATTTTGACAGGGGTAATAGAGTATAGCAATATCCTTGCCAATGACAATTCTGGCATTCCATTGGCACAAATTCTTGAAGAAGCAATGCCCCCAAACAGGGCTACGATTCGGTACAAAATCCACATTTGGCGCCCAATTGTTACTTGTTTCCTTGGAAACGGTAAAGGGGAGGAGCTTGATACAGAGCGGAGCAGCATAGTGTAAACAAAGTTGTTTCTCGCGGTCTGGTATGAAAAGTAATCCAGCATAGAAAGTAATCCGGTGTAATGTAACTCTAGCCTGTATGTCGACCATGTTACTAATCAAGAGAATACCTCTGATCATCAATGGATTAATCTTGTGCTTAGGGCTCACAGGACTGACAGGAGTGGGGAGATTGAACAACAAATAATAGAAAAATCCTTTTGATAAATATGGTTCTTTGTCCTAAAGTTTCACACTAGTTATACTGTATACATGCATATAAATGGACTAACTGTATGTTACCAGCACCATATCTGCATATATTATGTAAAGCTTCAAATCCTATGTCCTCTAAATATACTGTCTTTATATCGCCGCATGAATCGAGCGAATAATAGATTTGTATACCAAAGAAACGACGAGGCCAAATTGACTCGAACCGAGCAAGTGAGTGAAGTGACCATTTCACACAACTTTTACCTGGCGATAATTCAGCTCAAACTGTACAATTTACATCCGAAACCTTCGGAATAACTACCTCTTCCCAATAAAACATGATCGGACGGAATTTAAAGCAATGGGACGACGTAAAATGCGAAAACTATCTATTTCCATGTTGACTGTATAGGTTTTTTTGCCCAGTGAGCCTTCCTCCCCCCGTGACAAATATGTACACGACTTTACCCACCCCCGGTGGTAGAGCCAGCATTATAACCCCCCTGGTGTCATGAACTGATAAAAATCTATCCTCTCCCTTCTTGATATAAAACACACGCCAAACTTGAATTATTACACGGGAAATACTTTATGTAAAACACAATGAACTTGATATAAAAATATGCAACATAACTTGATGCATAACATGAAAGACTTGATTGTTTAAAAACGACTCTTGACATAAAACACGAACGACTTGATTATTAAAACACTACACTTGATATAAAACACGAACGACTTGATGTATAACAATAAAACTTGATATTTTGTCATATTTGGACTAGCATAGGACTTGGTGAGCAGGTAAATGCTGGTGGAGGATTTTAGAAGTACCGCCTATTAAATTTGAAAGGACTCGCTGCTCCTTTTCATCTCCTGAATCGTAGGCGTCGAGACCTAGCTCTGACTTGTGACCGGTGATATTCTTTATTTCACATCTCGGTACTCCGCAGCTTTTCAACTATTTCACCACGGTTTTTCTTGCGCTGTGGTTGGTTAGCTTCTTGTCGGCACAAATATGATTCAAGGGTGAATTGTCTTTCATCATCTTCGTGATATTGTTGATGGTATTCTTGCCCATTGGTGTTCTCTTATACCAAATATTGGAAGTAGGATTATCAATAACGGATAAAGAGAAAGAACCTGTTGTTTGCATTCAAATTGGACGCGTACGAATATGTTGCTTGAAAACAGCGACTGGGCACCTGGTTTCGTGTCCATTTGCAAACATTTTTGGCTTTACAAGTCTTGGTTTTGCTCGCAAGCCGCTTTGTCTGGTCTTTGTTACTCCTTCAGCAAACGTTACAAACTCAATTCTATTGTCGTCTTTTTGTAAGGAGAAATTATTTCATGATGCTCTTGCCGATCACATAAGCCAAAATGCTGGGTAAGAAGCCACAACAACGTGTTTGTCAACGAGCGAGGGTTTTCTCCTCCCAGCTGGCCTCTTTCCCACAATATTTTCTCTTCTTCTTCGGTAAGGCTTTTTGCTTTGTTTGTCCTTTGCCTTTCATTCAAGCACATTTCTGGAGCTGAGAAATTTGTTATCCCTTAGTATAGACTTGGAATATCCTTTCTCTTGAAGAAAACGGTCTAACGCTGCTTGCATAACCTTAAAACAGTCAGGCTCGTACTCGCTAACATTTGTTTTCCGTACTTCAGCGTAAAATCTCACTTTGAACTTCGTATGTCTCCATGTCTTCGCCCACGTTCCTTACTGCTGCCCATATTTTAAATTGTACTCCAACCCATAAATTTGTACTTTTTCTAGTGTTTGTGTTTTCACTAGAAGTTTTTAATTCTACAATAACATCAATACCCGCTAAGCATCGGTCTTTAGAAGAAGCGAGAAGACATTTTTTTATTGAATATTAAAACAAGAAAATTTCCGCGCTTGCGTTTCAGCGAATCAGGTACAAGTTAACAAAATTAACAAAAAATGCCTTGCTCAAATGCCTATCATTTTTGAATAATTTTTCCCTCTATATGATTAACTTTTTATTCGGAATTTAAGCAAAATAATGAAGAAATAAACTGTAACTAATCTGTTGTTCCCTGCAGGGCCGTCGCCAAGCGGTTTAGGGAGGGGGTGTGAGTATTACATTTACCGACAAAAAGGCGCGGTCAATGGGTGTGGTTATTCCAAGTTGACTACTCAATTATACTTAATTTTTAAAATTCGAAGTATCTTTACGCTGACGAGTATTTTGTTGAACAATTTTTTTTGAATTTCTTTACTTGTCGAAATCTGCTATTAAGCCCCCTCTTAAATACGCCCTCTTCCTCAAATAAGCTCGCCCCTTGTTTTAATGCCCGTCTCTCCAATTTTACAACACAAAGCCAAAATACTTGTGCTGAGCCATTGAAAACAATACAATGTGACTTGCGCCTGTATTCTAAAAGATCACTCACACTCAAAGAGTGGAGGTTCGATCTCAGCTTCCCTTGAGTGTCAGTGCTGTTTTGGAACAGCTGGCGGGTTAGTCCCGTTCCATACTACGTGAGTACTCGCCCTCCAGCTATTCAAAAATAGTACTGACACTCAAGGGAAGCTCAGATTGAACCTCCACTCTTTAAGTGTGAGTGTGAGTGAGGTTTTAGAATACAGGCGTTAGTAATACAAGTGACTTAATACAAGTGTTGGTGTTTATTAATACCGTAGTATATATTTGAATCACTGTTTCGGAACGAAAAGAACTGTAAGGAAAGTCTGCACATAGGAAATGTGATCATACACAACCGACCTTATATCATCTGAACATGAAATTGTCCGTACGAAAGAGGTGGAATTTACATACAATGACTCGTTGCATGGCGACAAGATTTAGCGCGCTTGCCTTAGTTCGAGAGGGTCTGTATCAAGGGTCCGTATTAAGGAGGTCACATAGAGATTTTTTCATGGTTGTTGAGCGCGTATGATTTTTATGCACCAGTTGTGAAATATTGCAAATGAACGAGTGAGCATAGCGAACGAGTGAATTAAGCAATCTTTCAGAACAAGTCAAGGATTATCCTAAGGCCTTTCATTTCCAATTAAAACGGGCAGTTCTAAATATGAATTGGGTAGTTTTAGCACATAAAATGGGCAGTTCTGAAATTAAGTTGAGTGAGCTTTAGGGAAATTGCCAAGTTAACAAGCTTAAACCTGGCATTATTAAGCAGTTGACATTAAATTTCAGATTTGAGTAATTACGTAGATATCATGTAGATTATAGTTCTCATGCATTCATACAAACACTTAATACAATTTCACTCTGAAAATGCCGGAAATGACAACTCTTGCCTTCTAAAATGCAACCTATTGCCGGGAGCATGCCCACGAAACCCCCTAGCTGTTCAAGAACCCAATACCATGACTACATAATTGATCTCGGCCTCGCCACCTTCTGTTTTCTTTGTTCAAATGGGCAGTTCTAAATTTTCCTTAGGATGACGTACCCCTGCCATAAAGTAAATTGTTAAAACTAACTTCATTCATATTAGATATAGCTCCATTGGTTTAGTGGAAACCTAGACTAATTTTATTTCAATTAGATAGCTCTATCAGTTTTAAACAGTTCTGTCTAGGTGTCCAGTACCAGTCATCTCTTATTGGCCCTGTATTTCAATTCCACAGGAGGAAAATAAACTAACTTCATTTATACTGGATAGCTCTATCAGTTCTAGTGAGCGGTTTTATCTATAGAGATCCAGGTCCAATAAGAGTCATCACTTACTGGTTCAGTGTTATTATTATAGAAGGAAACATAAACTAAACTAAACTAACTTTATATTTTTATAGATAGATAGATAGATAGATAGATATATCAGATACCTCTATCATGCAGTTCTAAACTGTTCTCCCTGGAGGTACAGTTTAGATCATGCATTATCGGTCCATGAACTGGGACTATATTCGTCAAATGGAAATCCATTTTCAAATTCAAATTTAAAAATATCTCGTGAAATATATTTCAGTTTGTTACTAAATTTGTCATGGACTTGGGGTTTCCATCATTAAATATATTGACAAAGACTTGGCAACCATGTGAATAAAATGGCGCATAATAATTTTTTAACCCATGTATTAAACATTTATAAATACATACAATATTAAATATAATACTACAGTGTTTATCTATTTTGTGTGAGTGTAAGACCAATAGATATATCATGCATGCTAATGATAAAACTAATGTTGTTTTACCTTTAAATGACTGTTCTTTTACCTTAAAATGCTCTTTCTAACTGAAATGTTCTTTTGCAATACTAATCACACACTACATAAATTTAAGTAAAAGTTAAATTAAGCAACAATTCTGAATATATCAAAATTTTATAGCAGCAATAAAGTCCATTCTACTCCGCGCTTTATCGCCTAATTACGTAGTATATAATCTTTAAAAAACTCATTAATGATTCATGAGGAAAAGACAAAGGAAAGTGTTTTAAATAGTACTTTAAAAACAGCAAGTTTTTATAATATGCGACCGAAAAACAACAAGTGCGACGAAATTTGTTCGCTGATACGCTGACATATGCTGATACACATACACAGAGCGAAAACTGAAGGTTTTAATTTGAAAATTTATTGTGAGATTAAATGTTGTAAAAGTTTTGTAAACGAAATATGCGCATGAGCCGAACGGACTTGACTGGTACTTTATAAAATTTTCAGCAAACACTATATTATATTTAATTATATTAATCCCATGCATGCAAACCTACAAATAACTAGATTTCAAATAATTAGATAGTTTGGGATAAACATAGATTTTATGTTTTCTATTTACTATGACTATCTATTTACTATGACTATCTATTTACTATGACTATCTATTTACTATGACTATCTATTTACTATAACTATCGGAAATGAGTGCTTGTCTAGGCAGGGCCTTTTTTAAGAAATCGTTAGTGGGGGGTCATCATTAAAAGGGGACGTAACAAGTAGGCGGTGTATTACAGGTGTGGGAAGCTGAAGGGGGGTCTGGGGGTCCTCCCCAGAAAATTTTTGTGTTCTTGAGTCTCTGTGGCTTGATTTCCTGCATTTTCAGAGACAATTTTTGATATATCCCATCTAAACGGAGCCAGGTTTTGTTGTGAGAATACCATAACTTTCCTCTAAACTCAGTTTTTCCCCTTTTTTCTTATATTTTGGACAAAGGGGACGTTCACTGGGGAAAAATAGCTTACTGGGGGGGCAACATGTGGGCTGGGGGGGTTTGGCCCCTCCAGTACATTAGTTAAAAAAGGCCCTGTGTCTAGGAATACATAGTTACCTGAAGTACCTAGATCTGCCTAACACCGATACAAACACTCTCTAATTAAACATAACATTAAGAATACACCATTTCAGGAATTCTTTTACAATGATTATAAAGCCTCCTTTTCGTGATGGAATTGGAACTTTGTTATTCATCTACCGGGATAAGGCAATAACAATGATGCGCAACGAGGTAATTGTTGTTCTTACCAAGTTGTGATGCCTTCATCGACACAATTTCATAACAACGATGTCTAAATGTAGATCAATTAAATTCGTATCATTGCATTATTTCAAAAGTATAACCCAACCAAAGCTTCAAGTTTTGAAATATATAAGTTTATTTTTTCAAATTTTTCGCAAAAGTAGCAAGATTTTCTTAATTTTCTCCTTCACACAGAAAGGTCGCAACGCTGTGTTCCTGAATCAACATGTTTTATGAAGCTCTATAACCCCAGTGACATATTCTGAAACGCCATATTTTATCCCAAAGTCTATTTTAATCAAACTAAGACTCGTGCCTCGTACCCAGGCCCTATATAAAAACAACGCACAACAATAATAGTACTTCATGTCGGCTTTCTATATAGGACCTGGATATATAAGACCATACTTTTCTACAAATAATTATATCGTTCTTGTTTGTTTAAAATGTTTAGCTTGAGGCGAAGAATGAGCATATTTTTAGTCTAAATATAACACTTCAACTTCTGATGGTCTAAAGTAGTGGCTGCCTGCAAGGAGGGATTTTGTGTTGGTTTGGTCGTATGTGTAACCAGAGGGAAGTTGGAAGTGGTGACCAAAATTTGAGACGGTATTTGAACTAACATGGGCATTGCTGCCAATGCTCAAGTCATGACCAACACCAAAATATGGTCCTACTTCACTGGCACGGTAAATTGCCTGCGCGTCATTCTCATCTTTCAGTGGAGCTTTGAAAGGCGCAATGTCGTCATTATTGCGAAGAGAAAACAAAAAGGAACCTGGAGCAGATGTCTCACCAGCTAAAAATAAACACAATAATCTCTAGTTAGATGTGATTTTCTCACTCGACAGAACTAAAGAATAAAGTATTTCGATCAGATTAATGTTAATATTCCAAGATAATATGAAGATCCAATACTATTTATTTCTGCAAAATTAATTTATCGACGAAAGTTTTTGACAGAAAATTAAAATATTTCGTTCAGATAATTTTATAATTTTAATTTCATTATTCGGGGATAATATTAAGGTCCAATTCTAGTGGAAGGTACGGATATTCTTCATCTAGTGTTTATTTTAATACGAATTTTTTCCATGTTTTCCTGGTTTGCAGTTAAAAAAAATCGCTGGTGGTTTTGTTAATAATAAATGGTATATGTAGTTTATCCAGTTTTCATTATAATATCAAACTCTTTCATGTTTTTCACGTTTTTCTGTTCACTTGAAACAAATCGCGCGCTATTTTTAAAAATCGGTGAAAGTGAAGTGAAAGTGAGAACGACAGAGCGCAAATTGTTTTATTTTTAATTTTTTGAAATTTACATATCTTAAGTCTCCGGGTGTGTGATATTTATTTAAAGCATGTTTGATATTGCAGCATGTGAGTCGGCAGGCTTAATAGAGAGAGGGGTGGAGGGGGCTTACTGATTTAGCCGAAACGCGGAACGTTTTACACTGTCAGGAAGATAATATGTTAATATGGAATGGTTTTTTCAGGATTTAAATTAATCAGTATACTGTATTTTCACATTGGATCTATTTCAGTCATATTTACAACAAAACAACTCTATTCAATACCTAATCAACTGGGGACTTTATTGAGTTGCGAACAAATAAATACTAAAACTTTAATCTCACTTTGAGTTGAAGAATCAGCAAGATTGTAACAGAAGAGGACATAATGGGGGTAATATAAAGCATTAATCATTTCAAACTTACGTCCAGCCCATGAAACATTAGTATATCCTCCGAATATCAAATTTTTGGAGTCCTTGACAACTTTGACAATCGTTATAGTCGGTATTTTCCCGTCACACCTGGAGTGGAAAGTTGTGCTTTCCCATCCATCTCTTGTTGCTCGCCAACATACATCCCAGTTTCCATCTTGTGGCAACCATTCACCCAGTTTCTGTCGAAAGCTCAATGCCTCGTTTGCCAATATATCTAATGCGTAAATTTGAAAGCGAGTGAAAGTGATATTATGATATTGCCTGAATGAAGTATTGTATCGAAGGTTTTGTTTTCAAATGGCTTCCGAATTCAACAAAGACCAATGAACAATTTCGGTTAGAATATCGCATTGTTTGATTAAAGATTACCTAACAAAACTCAGGATAAAGCTTTTGTGGTGAGAGCGGTACCGGTCAGAAAACGTCGTATATTAGATTAGCATATTTTTTCTAAATTGCCCGAGGTGTTTTTGTTTTTACTCAACCAGTTATCAAGTATTTCATAAATTTACCCCTCAAAATTGCTATTTTCAATTGCTATTACCCCTCAGCGTAAATAACACTGAGGGTCCAAGTACGGATCCATGTAGGACACCGTTAGTTTTTAATTGTGTTTCTGATTGTACGTTGTTGCAAACCACGTATTGTTCACTGCTCGTATTCTATAAATACTTGAATAATATTCGCTCCAAGCTGACACACACACACACACACACACACACATCCTCAATTGATAGCATATATGAAATAGAACAGATAAAAAATTGACACCCTACGTAAGAACGCAATAATTATTGAATCATGGCAAAGATGGTTTTAAATATATTATACCTGAGCATGTTTTCTCTTGTCCAAAATGTCCATTATTTTCTTTGGAGTTACATAAGGAGGACAAATTAGATAAGACAATTGGTTTTCTAATACGTTTATACGTTTTAGCAGGCAATAACTGTATAACGATTTTAGATGTCGTTAGAAATTTAACAAAATCATATCGAATATATCAGATCCTATAATGTGGTTGCATTTATTTTCTGTACATTATTATGGTAAATCTGGCTTGAAAATTTCAGGTCGATATCTTTCAGGACCTATCCGTTGTTTTATGTACAGAAGAACTGCAGGGTGGCCCGAAAAATGCCCTCCCTATTCCCCCATAATACGTCATGTTTATTAGACGTTTAATAGCTTTATACTAGATAAAATGACTTTCATATTCTCATTGATATTTGACTGATCAAATTAATGAAAACCAACAGCTTAACTTTTGGAATCACTCAAGATGGCAAGTCTTACTTGTCCAAATTTTTGAAATTAAGTTTCAAAATATATTTCAGTACTTTGAGCTGGGGATTTTTAAAGAAAATGCTTACGTTTCTACTCTAAAACTGATCGGGCTTGTTGTCTCTAAAAATCATGATTTAGATTAATGTAAACACTAGTAAAAATGAGGCTGAAGCCCAGGCAGGGAAATGTAATTGTCCTGAAATCGCTGCTTTGCGACGAAAAATATGGATAATATCTCCAACAAATCAGACTAAAGAATAATAGTGAAAGGCGCGTGAAGAGTATTTAATTTATAAAAAATGATAAATCTTGACAAAAATAAATTATTTTAATTCTTGAATTCATACAACCATTTTATTGAGATATTGGTGTTTTCACCTTAATTGATTCTACAACAGAAAATTTTGCATTGCGTATTTTGATTAGTCAAATACCAGTAGATAAAAGGATTAACTACTTACTAACTGAGAGTGAGGTCTGTACGGTAAAATATCAAACCGAGGTCTTGCTGTATTGACCGACGGATAGCGAGGTCAATACTGCAAGACCGAGGCATGATATTTTACCGTACGGACCAAACAGTCGAGGTTAGTAAGTTGTTTATTATATGGCATAATTAATTCATCGTGTTTGCGCTTTTCTGGTCTCTTATAAAACTATCAATTTCTTCCTGGCTGTTTCGCTTCTCGTAGAACTCGTCGCGCTGTATTTCGTGAAACTGATTTTCAACTTCTGGGTAATGAAACTTGCTCTCAGAATTCTCCTCGCCGCTCATCTTAATAATTTTCTACTTCTTGTGAATACAATTGATTGAAGTTTAAAGTTTTTGCTGTTGTTTTCATGGCAGGGCAATAAAAATGCCGTATTCCCCGTAGGCAATACGGGAAAATCCTGCCACGTCAGCAGCCAATCTAATTGCACGACAACAAAAGCTTGCCATTAAATAATAGTTATTTCATCCAGCATGAAAATTTGAAAATTCTATTAAAGCTAAATGAGTAATGCTCTAATACCAGTAAAAATGGGAGGCATTATTTTTGGGACACCATGTATTATTTGTCAAAGTTCGTCCAGACGAATCATTCGTCTATACTGCAACAAAAATTATACCTGTACAACTGTAGCCATTTCCAGAAAACCCCTTACGACATTTACATTGGAATGAACCAAGAGTATTAGTACAATTAGCGTTTGAGTCACATGTGTGTGTGGAATTGTTTGCACATTCTTCAATATCTGAAATAGTAAAAATAAATGAGGTCATTGCTGCAGTGATTTATACTAAATATGGTATAGCTCATGGCAATAAAAACCGGGGCATCTCGTATAACCTAAGCTGCACTGACGAGGTATTGGACGCCAAAACATATTCTCCATTCTATACATGATATACAGCTTTTTCAATTCAGGTTAACTTATCACAAACAATAGTGAAGTCCGAGGGCGCAGAGTGTAATTATTAATCGCAATCGGATCAGTATTGCGTTTACCACCGAAATTTGGTTACAATCAACTATTACGGAGAGCGTTGTTGATATCACTGGATATTCGTTGATGAGGAAAGACCGGTTTAAGTATAGACGATCTGAGCTACTGTCTTGCTGTGAAAATCATGAAATTCTATGGCTTTATTTACGACCAAATCGTCTACCCAGAGGTTTCTCCTCACTTATTGTCACAATAGTTTATCACCGAGAATGATCATATGCGCGAACATTTATTCCAAAGTCTGACTCTGGCCGAATCGATATATGCAAACTGCGCAATTATCATTGCAGGTGATTTCAACCGTTTGGATGTCAATACGATCAAGAAACATTTCCGCCTTAAACAGATCGTTAGGAAACCAACCAGAAAGGATGCAATTCTTGACCTAATTTTAACTAATATATATTACTATTATGAAGATCCACGTATTTGGTGTTTCAGATCATAACACAGTTTCTGTTGAGGGGAAAGAACGAGAACATTGTAACACAACGAAATTTGTTTTCATCCGCGATAATCGAGCTGGTCGTAAAGCTGAAATGGGAAGGTACCTAAGTGCAATACATTAGCCCATAATATTTTCATCCTCAGAATCATGCGAGGACTTGGTGAACACTTTTAATAATGTATTATCCACGGAGTTGGATATATTAATGCCAGTTAAGACTGTTCGGGTAAACCCGTCAGATGTCCCATGGATGACGAAACATTTGAAGTCCCTAATTTTGAATAGACAAAACGCTTTTCACAAAAATGGTGTTAAGTCAATATAGTATAAGTTGTATAGGAATGCAGTAAATCGCGAGAGAAAAGCGTGTAAAGCTAAATTTGACCAACCTAAAGTAGAACAAATGAAACAAGATAACCCAGGAGCGTGGTGGAAAGAAGTTAAAAGGTTACGTGGTTCCAAATCCTTCACTGATGAATACTTTTGAATACTTTAATACGCACATTTTAAATCATCCAGTCACAGCTACATGTTTTTCTTTAACTGTGATTTTTGCCCGAATTTCGCGATTCGTGTATTCTCCTTGCGTTTCCTGTTACCAAAATCGTCAATGCTTCCTTCAAAGAAATGAAACTCTCTTTCATTTGTAAAGTCGTAAATGTATTCCCACTACCTAAATTAAAGCCTGTGGAAAACCTAACAAAAGACTTGAGACCTATATCCCTAACAGCATTTGTAGTGCAAGATAATGTGAAACCCGCAATTTTAAAATTTCTCGACCCTAATCAATACGGCAACGTGCTCAAATCGTCAACTACTTAAGCTCTCATCTACAAGGTTCACATTTGGACAAAAGAGACTGATCGCAATGGTGCCACTGTTAGGAACTTGCTCTTTGACTATCGAAAGGCATTCGACCTTATAGACCACCATATTCTTGTGAGCAAGCTTGTGAGCAAGGATTTGCCTAACTGTGTTATTAATTGTACAATTGATTTCTTGTCTAACCCTTTAAAACGAATTAAACTTGCTGATGGATGTTTTCCCGAATGGCGCTAAGTTCCCTCAGGAGTCCCGCAAGGAACAAAATCGGGACCTTGGCTGTTTCTTTTATTAATCAATGATTTATATCTCAACGACAATATAAATGCCCAATCTATGGAAGTATGTCGATGACACAACGACCTCAGAAATTGTCCCTACAGGCCATCAAAGTTGTTCGCAATCTATTGCTAATCGGGCGGCTCAATGGTCCTCAATTAATAGACTTAAGCTAAATAATGACAAATGCAAAGAGTTGAGAATATGTGTTGCCAGAAATCAGCAAGACTTTCAGCCAATCTGTGTGAATAGAATTGAATTACACGTTGTTTAAAATGCGAAACTGCTTGGGGTTACAGTAACTAGTAACCTCACATGGAGCGTTCACATTAATAATGTAATTTAAAAAAGCAGCTAAACGGCTATATTTTCTTGTACAACTGAAAAGGGCAAAACTACCTCGAAAGGATCTGGTTCTCTTTTACATTACATGCATCCGATCTATTTTAACTTATGCAATTCCAGTATTTTTTTACGCCTTGCCAATGTATCTACAACACGAACAGGAACGCTCCAAAAAAGGACATTTTCAATTATCAGTCATGGTTTAGCATATTATGATGCCTTGACAGAAGCTAACATTCCCACCATTATGTCCTACGGAGAAGCTATCTGTAAGAACTTTTTTAACTTCTTTAAATTGAATAAGCTGCTACCCACGACCAACGAAGCATCCTATGAACTAAGACAGAGCAGGCATTTTTATTATGTCTTCCACCATTGAAAATGGTTGATTTCGATGACATTCTGATATTATATATCATTTTATCTAGTACTTTTAATCCAGATATGTTTATATAACTTTGAAGATAATTAATTAACTGTAGGATTTGAACTCAGCACGGTTTGAGATACTTTTATATGAGTCTCGCCGAAATTCTATTAGTAAGCTATTTTAGTAAATTTACCGTATTTTAATACAGCTGTAATATATTTTAGACTAATTGTTTGTAGTTTTGTAAATACGCAATTCAACTTTCGAGCTGCATATGTATTTTCTTTAATAAATCATAAATCATAACGTGCACAGGAAAATGTATTATGAATAGCCTAGTGGGGTTAAAAGTAGTAAGAACTGACGAGGTATTCGACGCCAAAGCATGCATATCTGTAGATTGTACTATTTGCGAACCTTCACTTTGGCGGCGTTGTTGACCACTCGGTGAAGTTAATGGTGCATGCCTATTGGCGCTAATGCAAAGTTCATTGTGCTTCACGGAATTTCACGCGTGTATCTGGATGGGCAGATATCGCCATGTTGTATTACATGGGGTTGGCGAGAGCAAGCGCACCGACGAGGCGTTGGACATATTATTTAATAATTATTGAATGAGGATGAGCGTTTATATTGAGAATTATCGAAGCTGACGCTCCATTTCTGTATAATTGATGTGCCAAAATTTTTACATACCTTTGCAAGTATTTCCGTCTGCTATGTAGCCAATCTGACATGTGCAGTTGAAGGAACCATCAGTATTAGCACAGTTTGCGTTTACATCGCATGTGTGCGACCCCTCGGAGCATTCGTTAATGTCTGAAATAAAAAGAATATGCGAAGGTTTATTCCTGCAGGGATTTTCATTACAAAATAATGTAAAATAAGTTTGTTATTTAAAAACTTTGTATACATACCTGTACAATTGTAACCATTTCCAGAATAACCTCTTCGACATTCACATTGGTATGAACCTTGAATATTGGAACAATTTGCATTTGTGTCACATGTGTGTGTAGAATTGTCTGAACATTCGTCAATATCTGAAATAATAAAATAAGTGAGTTCATTGCTGTTGTGATTTATACTCAATATATGGTATCGTTTTTTTATTGAAAATTACTTGACCACTCTGTGAACTTAATGGATGCATATGTGTAGGCGATAATGCAAAGCTCACTTCCCCCGTGGTCGTTTTGGGTATTGTGCTTCCTGACACTACACATGGTATCAGGATGCGCAGATATCGCTGTATTGTACTACATGCGCTTGGCGAAAGCAAGCTGCGCGGACGAGCCGAAACAAGCTTCTCTACATATCATTTAATAATTATTGAATTAGCTTGAGCGTGATCATGATATCGATATTGATCAAGGCCGAGTTCGGATTTCTGTATAATTGATGTACAAAATATTTCATACCTTTGCAAGTATTTCCGTCTGCTATGTAGCCAATCTGACATGTGCAGTTGAAGGAACCATCAGCATTAGTACAGTTTGCGTTTACATCGCATGTGTGCGACCCCTCGGAGCATTCGTTAATGTCTGAAATAAAAAGAATATTAGAAGGTTTATTCCGGCAGGGATTTTCATTAAAAAATAATGTAAAATAAGTTTGTTATTTGAAAACTTTGTGTATATACCTGTACAATTGTAACCATTTCCAGAATAACCTCTTCGACATTCACATTGGTATGAACCTTGAATATTGGAACAATTTGCATTTGTGTCACATGTGTGTGTAGAATTGTCTGAACATTCGTCAATATCTGAAATAATAAAATAAGTTAGTTCATTGCTGTAGTGATCTATACCCAATATATGGTATCGTTTTTGTTATTGAAAATTAATACATAAATACCTGCGCAAGTGTGCCAATTTCCGGAGTAACCATTCTTACAGTAACAGTCATAAGAGCCTTGGGTATTGGTACAGTTTGCGTTCTGGTCACAGGAATGTGTGGAATTCTTGGAACATTCGTCAATGTCTGAAACAATTAAGTGAATGAATCTAGTCACACAGTGATGTATTTTCCATTGTGAACATGATATACAGCTTTTTCAATTCAGGTTAACACAGACAGTAGTGAAGTCCGAGTGTAGAGAGAGTAATGTTAATGAGATAACTGGCACAGGAAAATGTATTATGAATAGCCTTTTGGAATTAAAAGTAGTAAGGACTTATCGTATTAGCAGATATACTTTAGTAATAGTTCGTTTAAGTTCGTACTTGTTGGTGAAAGCAAGCTCATGGCAATAAATATTGGGCAATCTTGTGTCTAGGTGTACCTAGCTGCACTGACGAGGCATTCGACGCCAAAGCATGCATGTCTCTCGATTGTACTATTTGTGCTCTTTCACGTTGGTGTTATTGACCACTCTGTGAACTTGATGGATGCACGAGTGTAGGCGATAATGCAAAGCTCACTTCCCCCGTGGTCGTTTTGGGTATTGTGCTTCCTGACACTACACATGGTATCAGGATGCGCAGATATCGCTGTATTGTACTACATGCGCTTGGCGAAAGCAAGCTGCGCGGACGAGCCGAAACAAGCTTCTCTATATATTATTTAATAATCATTGAATGAGCTTGAGCGTGATCATGATATCGATATTGATCAAGGCCGAGTTCGGATTTCTGTATAATTGATGTACAAAATATTTCATACCTTTGCAAGTATTTCCGTCTGCTATGTAGCCAATCTGACAAGTGCAGTTGAAGGAACCATCAGCATTAGTACAGTTTGCGTTTACATCGCATGTGTGCGACCCCTCGGAGCATTCGTTAATGTCTGAAATAAAAAGAATATTAGAAGGTTTATTCCGGCAGGGATTTTCATTAAAAAATAATGTAAAATAAGTTTGTTATTTGAAAACTTTGTGTACATACCTGTACAATTGTAACCATTTCCAGAATAACCTCTTCGACATTCACATTGGTATGAACCTTGAATATTGGAACAATTTGCATTTGTGTCACATGTGTGTGTAGAGTTGTCTGAACATTCGTCAATATCTGAAATAATAAAATAAGTTAGTTCATTGCTGTAGTGATTTATACTCAATATATGCTATCGTTTTTGTTATTTAAAGTTAATACATCAATACCTGCGCAAGTGTGCCAATTTCCGGAGTAACCATTCTTACATTGACAGTCATAAGAGCCTGGGATATTGGTACAGTTTGCGTTCTGGTCACAGGAATGTGTGGAATTCTTGGAACATTCGTCAATGTCTGAAACCATTAAGTAAATGAGTCTAGTCACACAGTGATGTATTTTTCATTGTATACATGATATACTATACAGCTTTTTCAATTCAGGTTAACACAGACAGTAGTGAAGTCCGAGTGTAGAGAGAGTAATGTTAATGATATAACTTGCACAGGAAAATGTATTATGAATCGCCTTTTGGGGTTAAAAGTAGTAAGGACTTATCATATTTGCAGATATACTTTAGTAACAGAGCGTTTAATTTAATGCTTGTTGGTGAAAGCAAGCTCATGGCAATAAATACCGGGCAATCTTGTATCTAGATGTACCTAGCTGCACTGACGAGGCATTCGACGTCAAAACATGCATGTCTGTAGATTGTTCTATTTGCGCTCATTCATTTTGGTGTTGTTGACCTCCCTGTGAAGTTAATAGGTGCATGTCTGTAAGCGATAATGCAAAGCTCACTTCCCCCTTGGTCGTCTTGGCATTGTGGTTCATGAGACTTCGCACATGTATCAGGATCCGCAGATATCGCTATGTTGTACTACAAGCGCTTGGCGAAAGCAAGCTGCGCTAACGCGCCGAAACATTCATGTCTACATATTTTTTAGCAACTAATGATTGAGGTTGAGCATGATCTCGAGAATTACCAAGGCTGAGGTTGCATTCCTGGGTAATTGATGTACAAAAATATTTCATACCTTTGCAAGTATTTCGGTCTGCTATGTAGCCCATACGACATGTGCAGTTGAAAGAACCATCAGTATTAGTACAGTTTGCGTTTACGTCGCATGTGTGCGACCCCTCGGAGCATTCGTTAATGTCTGAAATAAAAAGAATATTAGAAGGTTTATTCCTGCAGGGATATTCATTACAAAATAATTTAAAAAGATTTGCTATTTTAAAACTTTTTATATATACCTGTACAATTGTAACCAAATCCAGAATAACCTCTTCGACATTCACATTTGTATGAACCTTGAGTATTGGAACAATTTGCATTTGTGTCACATGTGTGTGTAGAGTTGTCTGAACATTCGTCAATATCTGAAAAAAACCAAAATTAAGTGAGTTAATTGCTACAGTGATTTATACTCAATATATTGTATCGTTTTTGTTATTTAAAGATAATACTTAAATACCTGTACAAGTGTGCCCATTTCCGGAGTAACCATTCTTACAGTAACAGTCATAAGAGCCTTGGGTATAAGTACAGATTGCGTTCCGGTCACAGGAATATCTGGAATTCTTGGAACATTCGTCAACGTCTGAAACATTATATACCCGAGGTTATGTTCTTTTCTCATTACTTTTTAATACAGTGATTCTCCTTTAATCGAAACGAACAAATGCGGTTCGACCAAAAAATTGTTACGTTTGCTATATGCTCATTCTATGTCGTGCATATATGTAAGCTTTCATGACGGGGAACGTACTAATGAAACGGGAAACATTCATTGATCTGATGTCAAGATGATTAAACTACATATTACCTTTCTCACACAACCGTCCTTCGTAAGCCTTCTTACACTTGCAGGTGAAAGTTTTAACTGGATCCCAAATCATTTTTCCGCCATTGTGACATTCATTGACTTCTCCTCTGCAGGAATCCTGGAAAATAGTTGATTGTGTGGTCAGAAACTTATTGATACCCATTCTAGGGGAAATACTAAAGTGGTTTTCTCCCTAAATCCAATTTTCAATAAAGAAATTGAAGAAAATTCCAGAGCAGGTTATACATCATCTTTAAAACACAAGTTTTGATATCCGTTGCTCTTTTTTGAACTAGTTTTGCCACAGGTGCAGAGGAGTCAATATCGAGTAAAATAATAACGTTTTTGTAGTAAAATCATCAAATTAGTCCAAGAAATGCATAAATTCAATACATATCTTTAATTCTTGAAAATCAACCGAAAATCAATTCTCGGCCAATATACTCCGATGTCTGCATTATTGTGGACTTACATTTTCCGGGAAGGTCACGACAACAGTCCGAGAGGATGACGAAATTAATCGTTCGAAATTATTTCATGAATATCGGTCGTCAAATATGTAGGTTTATATAAAATATTAAGCAAGTTATTAACAGCAATTCTACAAGATCATCACGAGGCTGTTCCTTCCCTTTACTGTATTATTTATTGTAAGCCAATCTTCCGGGAGTTGCGAGCCCACAGTAATGCAATGCAGCGGAGTATATTGATTATGGTTGATGTTACATGAAGTATGGTTTACCATTTCTACGACAAGTGTATATTAATGGCATGTTTTATGCATTATATTTCACTAATTTTATGAATACGATCAAAGATTATAAGTAACAAGATAAGGAGTCATTTTTCTAGTCGAAATTGACTCTTCTGCACCCTGTGGTTTTACCCAGTAAAAGGTGTGAAGTCTGTATAAATGCTTGTCGTTTTCTGCAAGCTTTGTATTGATTGTAGACTTACTAGTATGTTTTACACTTACTAACATAATGGCATTCTTATAGCACCTTTAGGCCACGGGTTCAGATCCATGCACTCACAAAAGTAAAAAAATGAACGCAGTCGATTTTTTGTGGATACTGGCTCAGGACTCCAGTGCATGCAGATATTTAATTACTCACCAATAGACTTCTGTCTGCATCAACTTTTCGAAACGTCCAAACTCGATCCTTTTCACTGGCGTTTTCGTCAAATTTTTGTTCAGTAGTGTTGGTCAATTGGCAGTTCGGTTCGTTCCCCTCAACTTTTTCCTTGTAGTTGATCGCAACACAGAAACGGTGTTCTGCACAACGAAGCCCACAAAACGGATGATCTGATTCTTTATGTTGACTTATAATGTTTAATTTTAATTTGGACACATCTGGAAACAGAAAAAAGTTACTGAAACATAATTCTATAACTATAACTTTATTATTTGTTTTGTTTTTGATGCCATGATTTTGCGTGAAGAAATGTATAGCAGGATAACATTTTTCAACATCATCCTACCAGAAAGGCGGCTCTTTCTAATTGTTCTAAATAGTTATTGTATAATACGATATGGTTTAATTGCGGGTGACTAAAGATTTTGGACAGTTGTTAAGTTGGAAATATTTTCGAACTACAAAGCAATTGTCATACAAAAGCAACAAAATAAAATAACTATAGCTATGTCTGATGGGATTCAAGCTTTCCCCCAAGCCATACTAGCAGCTTGGTTCCTGAACGTACTCCCTCCACGCCATTTCACGACTATTTACAACATTGTGTTAACATCACTGTTCTAATCACGCGCTTGTATTGATAGTTTAAATTGTGAATCTTAGTGCTGAATATTGCTATTGGAGTGGATTATGATAAATGTTTCACAAGTTCCTTAAAAACACTGTCAATGAATTCGTAGAAGTAGCTAAGGTATAATTTCCCTAGGGTAGTACTGGTAATCTAAATTTGCAATGAAGATCGCCATCTCTATACTGGTATGAGGTTGAAATATCAAACACTTTATTACATTGGCAGATTTAATGTGAAGAAATGTAGCGAGCTGCATATTGGCGATACCAATCCACTAAATGGCTATACAATGGATTGTTTTTAGCTAAGAAGTGTACAACAGGAGAACGATTTGGAGATAGCCTGGTCTGTTTGGAGATCCCTCTGAGAAAATCACATTCGAGTAAGAATTTGTAAAGCCAAGAGGATGACAGCCTTGATAATTGCAAATGTTGTATCTCGCAAACATGAAGTGTTGATCCTCTTTTTATAACCTTTGTGAGGCCTCATTTGGTGTACTGCAGCGTGCAAGTCTAGTCCCCGGTCGCCAAGCATATGGTAATTGGAGTATATTATGGCAATTGAAGAATGTCAGTAGTAATATAGGGGACGATCAACCCCTTTTTGGGGGGAGGGAGGCGGGGGGGAGCAAGGCGAAAGCAATTGGAGAAAGATCCAGTTTGTCTATTCTTTGATGGAGTTACATCAGAGTCCTGACCACCACGAGCTACAGTGTGTCTTGAACTATTTGTGTCATAAGAGACGGGCGTTTTACGAAGAGGATCTACTAGAGTCTCTTGCCGACGCGCTTTATTAATTGGAGCGGGTTGGGAAAATTAGGGAGCGCACGCACGGGCGGAAAGATAAATCCGGGAATATCAAAACATAAGTTTCCTGTGGGAGCACCAGCTGAATAATCTTTTTTATCTTGGCAGAAGTGTCGATTTCGTGGCAATCCTTAAAATATTGAAATTGCCTGAAATATTGCCCATCACAGCGTAAAACGATATATTTTCGTGTTTTCCATCTTAGATGGGTATATTTTAAAAGTTATTGCTGAAATATGATCCATATTAATCGAAATATGAAACGTTGAATCAAAGTGTTTTTGTCCTCAGTCTCGATGGGCGACAAAAACGAAAAATGCACTCAAAATGCGAACGATTCAATTGACTCCAGTGATAGTGATGTCGACATCATTAATGTGTCATTCAGTATGTAGTATGAGTGTGTATTTGACTATGAATATGTATAACTTGAAAGGAAAATTATATGCAAAATATTAAATAAGAATGTATAACAAATCTAAAAACATATAAGCGTATCTATTTTGCTATCAGAATCGTGACAGTTAGGGCAAACCGCAAAGTACTTTCCCATCTTCCTTAGACTTTTGTTATAGCCTACGTTCATAATAACATTAACAAACTCTTTCTCCAGACGATTATAGCCCCTTATTGCCAATCCCTGTTGTTCCTGACCATAATATTAATTTGAGACAGAACACTGATCGATCTTATCTATTTAATAATGTTGCTGATTGTAGAACAATTAAAGCTCAATCCTTTTTTTACATTTAAATACTCTTAATATGTTAAGATTCTTAATATGTATGATAAACTGTAAATAATTATGCATGCACTATTTACTATTTTGGTAAATGCCTAATGATTTTAACTCTTGTAAATAGCCTAGATTCTAAAGCATATATTCATGTAGCTACTATTTTATAACTTATTTCTATCCATTGCAAAGTACTCGTTAATTCAGTTTTTTTGTAACTGCAAGAGAGTTCTAATAATAACTATACTTACTAACTGAGCGTGAGGTCTGTACGGTAAAATATCAAGCTGAGGTCTTGCTGTATTGACCGAGCGATAGCGAGGTCAATACAGCAAGACCGAGGCTCGATATTTTACCGTACAGACCGAACAGTCGAAGTTAGTAAGTTGTTTATTATATGGCATTTCAGACAAGAAAAAACAATTCATTTTGCCAAAAATTGGTCACGCGAGGGCAAAGTACAAAGTCCGAAACTCAATTAAAGCCGGTCATTTTCAAATGTCAAAATAATTTCAATGATACGAATTTGTCTTAGTTTTTTACAAATTTATCTAATCTTAGCTTAGTAAAACTAATCTACAGTACCATTTATAGAATAAAATATAAAATTAATAGAAAATATAGTGATATTGAGCTATCGGATCAAGGACAAAAACAACTTTGCATGTTCGAAAAAACAAAAATATTCTTGACTGTTTTAGTTAAAAAACATCGTAAAATTTACCTTAATATTTCGACTTGAGCCAACAAAACTTGGCGTTTATTTCCGTTGATTTTTCATTGTTTTGAATTATTTTTAAGGATTTTTTAATGCTTTTATCGGTTTGAAATGTGTTCAAGTCGTCGCAGGGCAATAAGAATACCGTATTGCCCGTGGGCAATACGGGAAAATCCTGCCTCGTTAGCGACCAATCAGATTGCGAGATTCACCAAAACAAGCACTTGCCATATAATAAACTATTATTATTATTATTATTATTATTATTATTATAATCTATATATTGTAATATAATAAATAATATAAAAACCATATTAGACTATGTTTAAAAAATTCTACGCTTTCATAACTATTACAAATTCTAAATATATGTTGAAAGAGAATGAAACTGTTCATGAACTGCACAAATTGCAACAGTTGGTATTATTGTCTATTTGACTTGACAGTTCGAGTTTTCGGATTCTGGCCTTAAAAGATTTTAAGCTCGGTAGTTCTCTTAATTCTGCACTTAATTTAGACCAGATAAGTTGTCATTGGTATGGCGAATAGTCGAAAATGTATCCGTAATACTCGTAAATGTTAAAAAATACCTTTCACCCATTCGATCAAAAAGACCTACTAAGGTGTATAACAATTAAAATAAGGTTTATCGATTGATTTTAGCGGTTTCCTTTCATATTTTACTAGTAATAAAAAGCAATGCTTTAATCGTAGTGTTGCTTGAACTTTGAAAGGCTCACATTAAACTCTAACTCGATGGCAAATGGTAAAACACATACTGAATTCAATTATATTAAGTGCTTAAATTACAACTCTTCGCCTTTCAATTGATAACCCCTTATTTCTTGAGGCCATGAAATTCATGTCCAGATTCCTGCCTTTGTTCTAGTACATTGTTCGCGTTTGAATACTTATTCATGTCCGTAGTACAATATTCATTCCAGTCCGCGCTTAACGAGATGCCATTGTGGAAAGTTTGAATTGATTTTTTTATGTTTTTTATATACATTTACTATTAATTTTCGTGATCTCGATCGCGCAATTTCCAAACTTTCCAGTCAGGACGATATGCCATCGAGCCTCAGTCATTATTTAATGCACACCTTCTAACAGCACTGTAATTAAACTGTCATTACTCGTGAAACTGCTAAAATCATTCCAATGATTCAATAAAGCTCATTTTAAATGGTGATACGGTATCAGCTATTGAAACTGACCTGGCGGAAAACAAAGTTTAGTTCTTATTTTGAATATGCCTTTGTCTTTTAATTATTTGTGGCAATAATGTCTTTAACTGGACTTTGAGTTTGATATATACTTTAGGAGGCATTTGATTACATGTGTCAACGGTATTTTTCAACATTTACGCGTATTCGTATATATTATTTTAACATTAGACCAACGTTTGCACTATTCGCAACTATTAGCCGCCTATTCGCACTATTCGGAAACTATTACATGGTTTAAATAAGATTAGTTAAAAAGGAATTGAAGATATTTACAAATTGTTAAATTACAATCTAGAGTTTATTAAAAGTGATTAAAGGTCTGTACACTACTTGGTATATAGCTATTTTTAAAACGATAAGTATATAGCACTGAACGTGCGCAAAATTGTCATTATTTCTAAGATTTTTATTGCGTTTCTCGGGAAGGCGATAGTGTAATTTATGATTTGGGTTAGCCAGTTTTTTAAAATGGGATCTACAAAGTCCATCTCGTCTTTGTGATAGACGTGGAAGCAAGGTAGTTTCCAAGGCCTTCCTGTAGGATAGTTCGGGATGAATTATTTTTACGGCACGTTTTGGATACGCTCAACATCATCAGAAAGATATTGGGCAGCGCCAAAGTTCCAAGTTTGGCAGCCGTATTCGAGGACGGATCTTATACAGGTAGTGTAGATAGTTAAAAGTGATGCTTAATCAAAGCCAGCCCCTTTTGGTAGGCATAAAAAATAAAGGCGCTTTGAAGCCTTGGATACGATGTGGGTTATGTCATTATTACATTTAAGATCTACAGAGATGTAATTGCCAATAATTTTTGCCGAAACTACAGGGACAAGTTCATGGTTGTCCATACAAAAGAGATGATCATATCTTTACACTTGGATAGAGTAAGTTACATGTCGTTCTTTATACACCAGGTGTTTATTTTTTTTTATTTTTTTTTTCCGTGCACAATAAATGTATATTAATTAGTTATTACAAAATTTTAGAAAGTATTTCATTAACAAGGGGTTGCATCCTCCCTTGCTCTCCCTTATTAATGACCTCGTAGACAGTTGTATCATCAACAAATTTCCATCGTCAATCATGATCAATAACCAGATCGTTTCTCATAATTAAGAAAAGTATAGGACCAAGCACTGTCCCCTGGGGTACCCGCCATTTACTGATAGCCAATCCGAGAAAGACCCACCTATTTTGATACGCTGCTTCCTTCCGGACAAAAAGTCAATTATCCGGTTTATAACGGAACTATTTATATCTAGTTTGCGCATCTTTGATATTAGTACCTTGTAATTGATACGGTCAAATGTCTTGCTGAAGTCGACCAGGAATATACGTGCAGTCGTTCCATTCCCATCAGTATCGGCACATAAGGAATGAAGCAGGCTTATTAGAGCGTCAACGGAGGAAGTACCAGGAATTGCACCAAACTGACTAGGGTCGAGTTTCTGGCGGATGCTGTCGAGAATCCATTCTGCATTAAATGACTCCAAGGCTTTAGATAGTGTGGCAGTATGGGATATTGGTCGAAGATCGTTGTTTATACTAAGTGTTTATTTAAAGGTGTATATATTATAATACCGAGACGACTTGTCTACAAACAAGCCTTTATAGACCCTACTTCACATAAGTACTAATATACATTAATTGTTATCCATATGTGACATCTCCCTTTTTTACAGTTTTTTTTAAATTACAGTTCTAACCTATGAACTATTAGAATATAAATGAACTATGTACTGTCCTATATGAACAATGGAAATCCTTTTTGAAACTTGGTGCTGATCAACAACAACTGTTGGTTTCCATTCACACGCCACCCGAATTCTTACGGATTCTTTTGGATGTAAACAAGATAACTGTTTTGTGTTCCGATCATAAAATGCTTTCTGTCGCAACTGACGTGCCCTCAGTCTCTGGCGAACCTCCTTGACTGGATGAGACTTCGGTTTGAGAAGATGCTTTGGAATCGGTAACTTAGCTCTCAGCTTTCTACTCATCAACATTTCTGCAGGGGACTGTTTCATCCCACTGATTGGTGAATTACGGAATGACGTAAACTCCTTCAATATCTTGAAACATGCTCGACATAACACTCTGAAATACCTCAGGAGCAGACGCTATTCCAAAAGGTAAACGTTTGTAACTATATCTTCCAAATGGCGTATTAAAGGTGGCTAACTTGCTGCTTCGGTTGGCTAATTTAACCTGCCAAAACCCATGACTGGCATTAAGGACACTAAAAACCTTTGCATTGGCAGTAGTAGTGTAGGTGGTTTTCGACCCTTATTTTTGGGAGTGTGCGGGAGTGTGCAAGAGTGTGCGAGAGTGTGCGAGAATGTGCAACATCATCAACATAAACATAATTAATTATGTATTGACGTCACAATAGCGTCACATTACCAAGTCGCGTTACCATACGTCACCTTAGGTTACGTTACCATCTGGCGGCGGAAGTAATTAGTGTGCAAAATCTATGACGTCACAATAGCGTCACGCTACCAAGTCGCGTTACCATACGCCACCTTAGGTTACGTTACCATCTGGCGGCGGAAGTAATTAGTATGCAAAATCTATGACGTCACAATAGCGTCACGTTACCAAGTCGCGTTACTTATCACAATAGCTATAGCGTCCCTATAAAGTTCCCAAGCGTTGTGTTCCAAACACACTCCGTTTCGATAACGAGTAAATAATATATTCTCGTATCTAATATCACCTTATACGAAACGGCTTATATAACTAATATAGCGACGCTTAACCTAGTAAAGTATTATTACCTTATGCGAAATAATAACAAGCAGAGATATAGCTTTCTAAAACGAGAAGATCTTAAGGTTTAATCGGCATAGCTAAGGTCTTATAGAGCAATACAAATATATGTTTGCCAAGCGATTGTATAAACATAGTTCTTACAGGGATTTAAACCTTACAAAGTTTCAAGCGTTTTAGATGTAGCAGAGTGGGAAAAGTAGTGATTTTTAAGCGAGATTTACAAGCATATACAAACATTGTATATAAACATTTAGCGCTTGTTAGGTAATTACGGGCAATTAAGATTTTCTAGCTTAAAAATTTGAATAAATTTAGAATATATTATTATAGGACGGGGAAATATTGTACAATGTACATACAACACACACAGAATTAATTTTTAAAACACATTTATTGATAATAATTTATTTTACAGCGTTAGTAAGGTCTGCTCCTAAGAGCATATCGTTTAGGTGTCTTAAGGAAGATAAAGAAGATAAAGACAAGGAAGATAAGGAAGATAAAGATATCAAAGACAAATTTTTAAGCTAGAAAATCTTAATTGCCCGTAATTACCTAACAAGCGCTAAATGTTTATATACAATGTTTGTATATGCTTGTAAATCTCGCTTAAAAATCACTACTTTTCCCACTCTGCTACATCTAAAACGCTTGAAACTTTGTAAGGTTTAAATCCCTGTAAGAACTATGTTTATACAATCGCTTGGCAAACATATATTTGTATTGCTCTATAAGACCTTAGCTATGCCGATTAAACCTTAAGATCTTCTCGTTTTAGAAAGCTATATCTCTGCTTGTTATTATTTCGCATCAGGTAATAATACTTTACTAGGTTAAGCGTCGCTATATTAGTTATATTAGCCGTTTCGTATAAGGTGATATTAAATACGAGAATATATTATTTACTCGTTGTCGAAACGGACTGTGTTTGGAACACAACGCTTGGGAACTTTATAGGGACGCTATAGCTATTGTGATAAGTAACGCGACTTGGTAACGTGACGCTATTGTGACGTCATAGATTTTGCATACTAATTACTTCCGCCGCCAGATGGTCAAGTAACCTAAGGTGACGTATGGTAACGCGACTTGGTAACGTGACGCTATTGTGACGTCATAGATTTTGCACACTAATTACTTCCGCCGCCAGATGGTAACGTAACCTAAGGTGACGTATGGTAACGCGACTTGGTAACGTGACGCTATTGTGACGTCAATACATAATTAATTATGTTTATGTTAATGATGTTGCACACTCTCGCACACTCTCGCACACTCTTGCACACTCCCGCACACTCCCAAAAATAAGGGTCGAAAACCACCTACACTACTACTATTGGCCATTCTACTTACGACCTATTTTACTGTCTGTATAGGAAAATGTTCTCGCTCTACCACCTTATTTAAATCACTAGGATCCATACCACAAAATTCACACTTTTTTTACTTTGACTCAAGTTTTACACGACCTCTAGCTGTCTGATATTTGCTTTTCTGGCTATCACGAGACTATGTACCCAAGCAGTAGGTTATTTCGTTTTCTCTATAACTCCCAACTTCTCCATTCGCCTCAACTCTTCTTGAAGTGGCTTGCGAAGAGCAACCGGAACCCTACGAGGAGGGTGTGCAATTGGGGTGGACGCGGAATCAAACTTGATCTAGTACTCATAGTCCCTGACCTCTCCCAAGCCTTCAAGGACATCGTCAAATTCTTTCTCGACTTTTGGTGGACAACTTCTAAGCTATAACTCGCTTTATCAAAACCAGTTCTAGACAGGATTTCAAACCCAAGATAGATGATAGTTTTTGCTCTATTAATACAAAGTCTAAAAGCGTGAATTTTCCTTTGTGCTCGCACTCTAGACTGACTTTTCCTTTTGGAGTTAACTTATGTCCACCGAACCATCTTTAACTTACCTTAATTTATTTCTGAAAATTGTTGTATTAGCCAATGACAACTTTTCAACGGTTGATTGTGAAATAACATTACAATCTGACCCCGAATCTGATTTAAAATTCAAATCAGTGTTATTAATCTTAAGCACAACATGCCACTCAGCATTCTTGGACACGCTTTCACTATTCGATTCGACTGAGTCGTCCTCACTACATTCACTGTCCTCAGATTCTCCTAAAACATTCACTTCTTTTCCAGCAGAATCACGTTGTCGTTGTTTTGTTCGACAAACACGCTCGTCTTTTTACAATAATTGCATGTTTTGCCAAACGCAGGACAATACCTCGCTGAATGAACCATACCACAAAATCCACACTTTTCTGACATTGACTCAAGTTTTACACGACGTCTAGCTGTCTGATTATTGTCCTTCCTAACTACATTTACAGACTTATTTAATTCGCTTGACTGCCCTCTAGAATTCATAACTTTAATCTGTTCTTTCGAAGCTTCGGTTGCTCTAGCCATTCCTACTGCCTTTGCAAGTGTTAGTTTATCTCTTACTAACATCGTCAGCCGATGTATACTCACAACACAGAAACTCATAAATCTGAAACTACTGTTTAAATCATCTGCAGTTTTCGGAAGTATTTCCCTCGAAACTTAAAGCACTTGGCTTATAAAAACTATCCATAACATCCCACACCTGACACCAAGTAATAAGTGTTTATTTAAAGGTGTATATATTATGATACCGAGACGACTTGTCCACAAACAAGCCTTTATAGACCCTACTTTACATAAGTACTAATTTGTATTAAGTGTCATGCATATGCGACAGTTAATATCTTGTACTATTCCCGGACTATTCGCGGACTTGAAGTACTGACAACAAGAAATGCGGGCGCACGCGAGAGGGGGGGGGGCGAAAGAAGAGAAATAAATAATAGAAGGGTTGGAACATAGGTCACGTGATAATTGTAAATGCTTTTAAATTGTCCGTTTAAACTTGTTTTGAATATTTTACTACATATTTGATATCCTCTCAGTTGAATAAAAGGAGAAAACAAACTGTCCATAAACTGTTCCAACCGCCATTTGTCCGAAGTTAACACGAAGTTCAAAATTATTCACCGAAGTTCATCCGAACCTTCCCGATAACAGGCTACCTGTTGAACACATCGAACGATCACGCGAACTATTATTTATTTCTCTTCTTTCGTCCCCCCTCTCGCGTGCGCCCGCATTTCTTGTTGTCAGTACTTCATGTAAATTAAAATTTAAGTTATTTCAAGTTCTTTCATCGATTGCGCTTTGAAATAAGCAAACTGTTGTTTGAAATACAGTTCAAGTAAGTTCAATAATTTGATTATTTTACATTTTTTAGCCATAGGTCAGAGTTGGGGATCCTGTGAGCGGGATGAAAATTTTCGCATATAAACGGCTGTCCCGCTTGCCGGGATGAAACTACAAAGAGATGCCGCGGCGAGCTATTGTTAAAAACTGTCAAAACCATGTCAAAACAACATAATTGTCCCGGCGGGCAGGACGAAATTTTCCCATATAAACACTGAAGACAAATCCATCTCGCTTGCCGGGCTGTCTCGCTTAGCGGACTAGCCCGGCTCCATATAAACAGCCCCTTAATCTCATAATTATAGAGATATTTACTCGATTATGACATTCGCCCTTTGATTTAAACTTTAATAACTTTTTGTCAATTTAACTACTTACTAAATACGCTCAAATATGCATGCTAGATTATGCAAACAAATTGTTATTTGAAGATATATTATATTCATTATTGCTATACGCGTTGCATTATAACAGCTGCGTGCACTTGCAATGAAAATTAGAAGTGGCCATGCCCATTTATATATATGGCCATATACACTGTCTTAATTCAGGTCTACTAATAATATTTCAATCCATAGGGAATTATTTCGATAATTTTGCATTCATGAAAATAAAAAATATTCACCCTTTGGCTTTGAGTGAAAATCATGAAATGAGGGAATGTTTTAGTTCCATGATTTAATGAAGCAATTGTGCGCTTATGAACTTCCCTGGTCAAGTTTTCTTTGTGTAAAATAGAAGCTAACTAACACGCAGATAAGACAAATATCTGAACGAATAAGAAATATTTTATTTGATACTCGATACAACAAAATTTCTTTGACATTTGACAGTTATATCCAAAACACAGCCAGCAGCTTAAAATGATAAGAAATGCGGGCCGGCCGGATTTTTGCTTGTCATCAACTTTTACATTATTGATTTTATGTTATTTCAGTCTTTACTGCACTTATATACAAACCGTATAATATATATGAAAAACGCGATTATAACCAGAAATATTTCGGTTATTGTTACTGCACGCATGCACTCCTATATTTGTGCTGGTAAGTAACATATATATTATACACTTTATACGTTTTGAGTTTTGTCCAAATTTTAATCTGCAAATAAGTGCATGTATTTAATAAATACGCTGCAATATATATATCATTTCTTGAAGATATATTTCGTCCATGCATTGTTGCTAAAATAAGTAATATCATAGTTGTCTTAAACATCAGCAGAACATCATACGACATGTAAAATTATAGAGCTGCATACATGGTTTACCAACTTATACGCTCGTGTATGTTAACGCGCGTTAAGCAAAACATTACTCAAATAACTCGTTACAATTAAAGATAAATTATTTTATCCATAATCCAATGTGCCTATATACCGTTATACCTTTTATATGGAATTGATGTACATTTGAACTTTTACTTGCAGAAGATATAAAAATAGTTTTATGAGAATTTACTTCCGGCTTCTCTGGCAAAAGGCCTGTTATGGAACCATGGCGTTCTTTTCCATACTTCTGATTTTCCGAATTTAACAAATAACAGGGGGAGTATTTATATACTAATATTCACCCACGGTAATCCAAGAGGAACAAACGATCAATTATATCGCTGGAAATGTTCTTGCTTTATCGTTATGCTGGATGTGGTCTTGCTTTAGTTATGCTGCAAAATTAATCCAAGAGGAAAACACGAACAATTTTATTGCTGTAAATGATCATGTTGTATATATCTAAACTTATTGATGTTGAATAAATCTTTTGGTTCGGGGTTAAAGTGTTCCAAATGGTCAACTTCATTGCCCATAGACTCAGATTATTTCATGGAAATATAATCAGTCGAATCGTAAGGACTGTCCAAGGGGATTATCACCCATTAGTTCAGGACAGGTAATGTCGGAGAGGGTCGCAACCTTGATGACAGGGCTCTATCGGGCTTTTTACCATTAGGGCATTCAGTCTCTCCTAGCGGGTCTCATGTATACCCCCGCGGGATGAAAACATAAGGCTAGAATGAGTCTTTGGGTTGACCAGAGTAAAAATATTGGTTCACTTCACTCTTCACCCCGAACACGTTCTCCACAAATTTGGCGTGTGTTTAGTTTAATTACCGGTGTATTTTACTATATAATGTGCTTGGATCATTAACTGATGTTCTAGTCTTATAGGTCGACACATTTTCTCCCGAGAAATTCCATGGCATTTCACGCTCGTCCGTCGATTTTTATACCTCGACCATTCGTCAAACTCAAAAGTTTTAATGTGGGTTTCCAGTATAGATAGCGATGGTATTATAGGAGCAAACTTCCTTAAAAATATAACTAGATCAGAACTAAACTTCGACGTTTTGAGCGAGAGTCGTTCGTGTGGAACGAAATTTTCGTCTGGCTATACTAACTTCCAGACGAAGGGCCTTCGCTCGAAACGTCGAAGTCCTTGTAATATTTTTCAGGTAATTTGATCTTGTAATCCTTCAAGCATAAATTTGACAAGTTTTCTAATAATTGTACACGCGAACAATTTTCGAGTGCAACACAAAATAGCATTTGGTCTTGAATAATATTTTAAGCATGCAAGGCGCTTATATACGCGCCCTAATTGTAGGGGCTGAGTTTCAGCTCCATTGCCCGTAAGATGAAATTTCAGACCCCCTAACCGATAAAATTCTTTCAAAATACAGCTTGCAATTGCATGACAAAAACGTCATTCATGACTGAACTTACGGTTTGACCTATATATACTCGTGCTGAAATTTTAATCATATCTGGTTTAATTTCGCCTTATAGCTTTCGGTTACAAAGAGATATTACCGACAAGTCAAATATTTGGCTGTCAAGCCAGCTCGAATTTAAGTTCTTTAATTTATCTTGTTTTTAAATAAATAACAGGAGATCGGCAGCGCAAAGATTATGGCCATGAATACAATTAGACAGTATATATAAAGTCTTACGCGAATTACGCGACATAAAACGACATATACAACAACAACATACATAAACAACAACATTTCCGAGCACGCTTGAAGTTAAATAAAAAAAAATTTGTAAAGCGATTGTCTTAGTTTTCTGAAACTGTATTGAAGTCATATAGGTTAACATATGACAAGATTTTGAATACTATATATTTTTATGAATTTTTTGCTTTGTCTTTGAATTATCGTTCTCCATGCTTAAGCTCCTTTGTTAATTTCAAAGCGCTTCAATCAATTCTCATAAATACTAAAATCCCTGGCTTACTACTCGCTTGAATCAAAAGATAAGTCGACAAAAACCGTATATTAAAACACTACTGCAGTATAACGCACTCTAATTGACTTTTATAAAGGGCATACAATATATTTTGCGGGATGCGGAATAGTTTTTGCTGACCCCGGAAACGGGATGCATAAAAATTACGCAGATGTGAATTACACGAAATTGCGCGACGCACAATAAGAAGCGCACGGCAGGTTCTGCGGACTATTTGGGGTTTAAACTAAGAAATCCTGTTATTGTAAACCCTCTGTAAAAGTTCCACTTCCTCATTTCGACAAATTCGTAAAGGAACTTACAGCACTATATATAAAAGTATAACAAACTCACGGGTACGGATGATCGGGAAATGTTCTTGTCTGCCTCTCATAACTGCAATGGAGTATTTTTCAGCTGTAACAAGATCCAACAACAGAAACACCACCAACGGTATTAAAGAAATCATCATTACACGAAATAAATTCATGTCTTCTCGATGAAGTTCAACTTTGAACTGAGTTTGTTCCGCAATGGAATAAGTCTTGTATGACCTAACCCTCTCGTACGCTGCATGTATGCGTAAAAACTACTGCATTTAATTGGATGATTTGAGGCCAGCATAGGTGTGTGTAATATAAATATCATGTCATTCAGCAAATTAAGTTGACAAATGTCCTAGTCACGTGCTTTTAAATTGCTAGTAATAAGACTCAGTTATATTTTGTGAATTTTAAACTTCTCTTTCTGCTCTACTCTGATCAATTTTCGCCAATGATCACTATTATTTGAATCTTACATTTCTAAAATTGCTATATGTATTCTATACTGTTAAAACTTTGGACTGGATTTTAATTAAGTCGCCTAATGTCAAGTATATAATGCTTATTACTTGATTATTTTGAAAAGCATTTTTGGAGGCTACTGAAAAACTTCTGTAAGTATTTAACTAAGACTTCAAATTTGACGAGACATTGTGGCCTAGTATTACAACAGGGAATAACAATTCCGTACATGTTTTATTCGGAGCAAGTACAGCTGTCGCCCGGAGAAACTCATTACTCAGTCTCTTTTAGACAATTAGTCAATAATGAAATTTTGAGCTCTCTTGTTTTTATCTATTTTACAACTAGTCCTTGCAGTTACCACGATAGATCGTACGTTAAACAGGGTGTATTCGGACTTGTTTTTGAGCAAGAAATTCATGTCGCATGTGTTGATTGACAGTTTCATGAAGTGTCGAATAATTGTTAATTAACTAACGTTAAAGCGAAGAGAGTTGTATTTTATCCTGAAGTTTTAATGTGGATTCCGACGACTGTCCTGGTATAAGCATTATTATACATTGTAGTCACTACGTGTCATCTGATTGGCTAATTGCTTCCAGTTAAATATGCCAATCACGCAACCTACAGATAACTGAGTTATCTGCTAGCAGATAACTCAGTTATCTGCACGTTGAGCCCGCAGTACGTACTTTTTAGCGAGCAGCAGCTTTACATACAAGAATAAAAACAACATGAATAAATGAATAAACGATGTTTTTTTGAAAGTTTTTGCGTAAAAATACACTCTTTTGAAACTTTTATCAGAACTATAGTAAGTAAATTAGGTCTCTAATGTTTCGTCGTTCTTGTTTCAATTTTATAATTGGTTTTTACCCCAATATTTTAGAACCAAACGTTGTTTTGTGCGACAGAATTTAAATCGTTGTTTATCGAAGGAGTTTAATGACAATGCAATGTATAATAAAACAATTATTGAATTCGGTTTTTGTTATATCCGGAATTATCAAGGTCTCGGTAAGTGTTATCAGTGTCAGCCTTCGGCTTCGCCTGATAACACTTACATTGACCTTGATAATTCCGGATATCACAAAAACCTCATCCAATAATTGTTTATTACTTGTGATTTTTAAGCAAATATTCGGAAAAAACGGATATAATTGCGTTTTACTGCGTAATCTCACCAGAACATTTGAAACAATAACAAGATACTGTATTGTTTTATTTCGCACAAAAAGTTCCCAAAAGTCCAGCAAATTCCTAAAAAGTCGGACTATAAAATGTCCGGACTTTCGAAAGTCTAAAAGTCTCGTACATTTTTAGGAGTAATTTGCCCCTCGTTTACATCTGGTACAAAATTAAATATATCAAAATCCAGGACAGGCTGACAGTTTCAAATAGAAGATAATGATACTTTTAAGATATTTTTCAGCTCAGCTAGCAATATAGAACTAAACTTGAAACATGTGGTGGAACCTACAGTCTGTATGTTAATAGTACTCATCTACTTACTGACTGATACTGACAGTTCTAGACAACCGAGTAACAGCTTGATGTTGGAAAATGATTGTGTATTTAAGTTTATAGTCCCTTATTATTTCATGCAGCGTCCACTCTCAGTATTAGTAGGTCCAGTTCTTCGCTTTCTGGAGTCTTACCAGCTTTCGTGCACCGTTGTTGTGCTAGATGTTGTAATATCTCGGTTTCAATATGTCTTTTTTATTTAATAGCAAATATCAACACAATGCTGTACCACACTAAGTCGATATCCTCCCCTAAAGGGTTATGGTCTATGTTCATAACGTCAATAACGTCATCATTACACTCCTCCATAGCTTCGCATTTTGTACATCCTATATTCAGTACATGCCACACCAACCAACTCAACACTTTTTACAACCTAGTGATGTACCTATTTTTGCAAATCAGTCAATGAGTGAGAATTGCAGAGTCCGGATCATGATAAAAGTTTGTTCGTTGTCTTTCCTTTACAGGGTACCTTCACGCATCTTCTTCGTTTTCTTGATTCTGTTCATTTCTCACTATCTAATCCTCTCCTTCATCCCAAGTTTAATCATCAAGGTGGTGTTTTCGCTCATTGTCATTTTTTTCGAATTCGTAGAGAAAACTTAGGTGGGGGGGAGGGGGGAGGGGTACCAACAAAGTCTTGGTGTAGTACTAGAAATACATGCTTGCAGTAACCCCTTGCCACAGCTGAACATTTCCAGATACTACATTCCAAAACATTACTATTGCTAATCTTTTCACAAAATCGGCAATGCAAAGGTTGTAGGCGAGTCGGATATCTGCGTTCAAAGCAATTTTTTGGCTTAGAAAACAGAATTGGATCCTTGGCTCACACCCCTCTTCACGACGCAATCAAAGGCTATCGCCACATGAAATGTTTTACTTGACGTAATCACTGTGTTTTCCTTCATTTTAAATGTGCCATTAAAATTTTGATCATTGCTCTAATAGTTTGAAAAGAAGAGGGGAAGGAAACAATATTATTTTGAGAAATTTATTTTGAAAGAATAGAAAATGGAAATTTTGTTTCGAGAAGAGGAAGCACAGTAGCCATGGCAACACGATTAATAAATAATAATATAATTAAACTTCTTTTCTGGAGTACAAAACAGTTAAACAGGTTACAAAAACTACAAAAGTAATTAAAATATTAGTTGGTTTAGCCATACAAATCTGAGGTATATGGTGTAGGTATGGTCTTATGCATTCTATAAGCTTGAAATTAATGTTTAAATGCAACCTTCCGTTCACTAAAACGTTTCGAAAAGTTTGTAAAACTAAACTGCCTTTTACCGTAGTTTTTGAAATGAAATCAGATGAAAATATACAAATTCTCTCGTGTGAAACGATTTCGCTTTCCTTTTAAGTTGGAACTTTTTGATGACATAAAATATAGGATACTTTAATTGAAACAAAAATGAAAATCTATGTAAATAAAAGAACATTTTTACGGCTATATTAAAATACATCAACAATATAATATAAGAAACTTGCCATATTTTTTCGACCATCTATCTCTATTTATCCTTTTTTTATAAAGTACAAACGATAAATTTGTCCGCCGCTTTTCCTGAAGTCCCAAAAAGCGATTTATAAGTTATAATTCAGACTTACTGATATGACTTACTCATGTTTTTTTATAATTCGCTCATTCCACTCCTAACAAAGATTAATAGTGAGATGACCACCCACCACACCCATGAAACATAGCCATGCGCCCGCAAAACTTGATGAACTTTGGATTTCCCATTGCTTTCCTTTTTTCCCGGGTGTAAATATCCGATTGGAATTAGTACCCTCGCACGGCGCTTCGCGCCGGCTCGGGGACAAGTTGGATTGAGCAATTGTGTTCGCAAAATATGCGCCAGACATTGTTTACTTCTCGTCAAAGCATTTTCTTTCAAGTATTTACACAATATTTTGCGTCGTTCAGAATTGTGTAAATTCGTAACCCAAAATGCAGGAAATGCCATTTCAGAGATTTAATATTTCAAAATTCCCCATGGGAAGCATCCCCCGGACTCCCTAGATGTTCTCGCACCCTCGACGCTCGTTTTCCCACCCTATTCTTTTACCCTGACGACGCCACTGGCAAAGACGGACAAGGAAGTCACTCCTCTTGAACGCCATTTTAGTCATCGGCAACCACCGGAACACTTTGACCTGACTTTGACATCAAGTTCGCAATACAAATTACAGCCAAGGCTAACGCATGCGCATGCCTTTTCTGCGGTGTTAATCAGCATACATTTTCATTTGACTTTTCGATTTCTGATCGTTCTCTTTTGTCACGATATGCTTGTCGATTGGTTTTGATGAAGTACAGTAACTTGTTGTGGTAATTTGGTGCGAATTGTTCTGTTGAACAGGAGCTCAGCAGGGGCGACGTTAGTGGTGCTATAGGGCGTTGCCCGATAGTTCAGGAGGAAAGACTATAGTTTTTTCAACTGTCGGCCTTCTGTTCGAGCTGTTAAAATTGACTTGAGCAACTGTTTCGTGAATGATTCGGCCATAAAGGGGTGATTGTATTGAACTCAATGCCATGGATCTCCATGTATCGCCTGATTTCATGTCCGTTGAAGGGAGGTCCATTGTCGGATGCTAATTGGTACAGTATTCCATGCGTGGAGAATATTCTGTCCAGCTTCGGTATGAGCGCTGTTGCTGTTGTTGAATGTACAATTTCAACTTCTGGCTAGCGAGAATATGCATCAATGGCAACAAGTTGTAACTCTCCGGTCGGAAGTGGGCCTAAAAAATCTATGTGGACTGCATGCCAGGGTGTTTGTGGCATCTTCGACATCTTGAGTGGTATATGAGGATGAGTACAGTACAAAATCTCTCCTATATCGATAAATGTGGAAGCGTTCCATTGCCCAGACAATGAATAGGGCTTTGCGCTGAGTTTGGCTGTATCTTTGTTCTAAGGGACTGAGTGCTCGGCTCGCATAAGCAATCATTTCGTGGTCTTGCTGCAAAATAGCACCCAGACCAGTTGGACTGGCATCGACTATGAGTTCTGGCATCGACTATACGTATCAAAATACGCCATAGCTCGAGCTGAAGTTAAAGCTTTGGTCAATGTTTTCCAGGCATTCTCATGGACTGACAGCCACTGGAACATGGAACTCGTGCGTTGGCGGAGGGGTGTTGTATGCTTGTATAGTTTACGAATAACTTTGAAAAGTAATTTGTCATACCCATCAGACTGCGAACTCCAATTACGTTTGTTGATAGGGAGCATTGGTGATGGCTGTTATTTTCTTAGGGTAAGGGCTGACTCCATCCACAAGGTACTCTTGTTATAGGCACATTTCGATTTTTTGAGGTTGAGACCAACCTGTCGCAATCATTCAAATACATTTTTGAGAGTTGATGAGCAGCCTGGGCTGGGCCGAATGTGAGTATGTCATCACTGATGTTGATGACCCTGTCAATGTCAGCGATGGCTTGGCTGATGGCATACTGCTGCAGCTACTGCTACTGCTACTGCTACTGCTGCTGCTACTGCTACTGCTACTGCTGCTGCTACTGCTACTGCTACTGCTACTGCTACTGCTACTGCTACTGCTACTGCCACTGCTACTGCTACTGCTACTGCTACTGCTACTGCTACTGCTGCTGCTGCTGCTGCTGCTGCTGCTGCTGCTGCTGCTGCTGCTGCTGCTGCTGCTGCTGCTGCTGCTGCTGCTACTGCTACTGCTACTGCTACTGCTACTGCTACTGCTACTGCTACTAGATAGATAGATTTATTAAGAAAACACTTTTTAGTTTACATGACTGAATTGCGTGTTATTTCACATCCGTTGATTAATATAAGTTCTATAATTATATAGAGCAATAATTTACAAGAATTACTATTTTAATTCATATAAGGTTAATAGAAATATTAAACTATAATTTTACTATATACTAATACTATATATATATATATATATAAATTAAGTTAAAAATGTATCAAAAGATTAACATCTAAGAAAATTCTTTGATATGCAGGCCGGGATAAAAAATTTTAAATATCTATCTGTTTTTGTCTTTGGGAGTTGAAACTCGGGAGTTTTCCTGAGATCATAGTTCCCAGAGTGACGGTATGGCAGAAGGGATGATAATTTCTGATGTGGATCGTTGATGAGTTGTTTGAAAAGTTTTGAGAAGGCGTTGTATCGACGTTCGCTGAGGGGAATAAGGTTGCACTTTTGCAAACGGACAGAACACGGCATGCCTGGGAAAATTGTTGATGTGACCCTTCTTTCGACTTGCTCAATGGCGTCACTAAGATAGTCAGGCAAGGAAAAATGGAAGACTTCACAACTGTACTCCAGTGCTGGCCTTACACAAGTACAGTAAAAATTAATTATTTCTTTGGCGGGCACTTCTGCACGTTTAAGTTGTATGATGAAATATTTTCGTTTGTTAACTTTCTTGATCATTTCCGCAACATGTTTGGTCCATTTCAAATCGTTACTGATTGTCAGTCCCAAAACTTTGGCATGTTCAACTAATTCAAGAATTCCAGAACTTAGGACAACACTGGGGAAAGGACTTCTAACTCTCGTAAACTGAAACAGCAGTTCTTTACATTTTGGAATTTGAAGTTGGAGTTTATTCTGCACAGCCAGTCTTCTAATTGATATACACCTGTTTGGATAGTACTGTGACAGTCTTTTGATATTACTTCAGCAGCGGTAGTGTCGTCAATGTATTTCCACATTTGGAAATCAGTTAGATTCAAATCGTTTATCATGAGAATAAAGAGCCAAGGACCTAATTTTGTCCTTTGAGGAACTCCGGAAGGAACTTTTCCCCATTCGGAGAAACAATCCCTGGCGAGTTTAACTCGTTGTTCCCTTGAAGTTAAAAAGTCGATAATCCAATTGATAATAGGTAGTGGAATTGAAAGCTTCCGCATTTTGTTAACCAAAATGTTATGATCAATCAGGTCGAAGGCTTTTCGGTAATCAAACAAGAGGACACGCACGGATGCGCCAGTTCCGTCAGTCGCTTGGGCGCATCTGTGAATAATGCTGATGAGGGTTAGGGTTGCTGATGATTTAGGGATTCCGCCAAATTGATCCTGATTGACTACCTCCAAAACTGCGCGAGAGACGTATTTTTCGATTACGATGTCTTCAGCTAACTTTGATAAGGCTGGACTAGTGAAATAGGTCGAAGATTCTTGTTTATATCACGGATTGGTTTATTTTTCGGGATAGCTTGTTTCCAAACGCTTGGCAGTTTTTGTTCTAAGTAAGAAGAGTTGAGAATGATAGAGATAGGATTTGATAGAGTTTCTGCAAATTCTTTCAGGATCCAATTAGGAATGCCATCTGGGCCTGGTGCTTTAGGTAATGTATTATACAACATGCTAATATCAAGTACACAAAATATACACTTACTCGTCTGGCTATTGTGAAAAGTATCCGCAATTCTTCCTGGCTTTTCATTGATCCTGTTTTTGGGACTTTGATCCTATTTTTCTGTATTTTGCGATGGATTTGGTTGCCACCCTTGAATGCATGGTTGCCATAACAGTGCGCCATATCTTTGAGATCAGTTGAAAGTGCACCCATGAAATATAACCACGTGCCCGCGATACTTAATATTTTACAGGTGTAAATAAGCATGTATACTAGAGTAGACTGGACTAGACTGGACTAGACTGGACTGGACTGAACTGGCTTTGACTGGACTGCACGGCACTGGACTAGACTAGACTGTAAAATATACTATACCTCACTGAAAGCGATGTTTAAGCATATATTTTTAAACTGGCAAATACTGACATGAAATTGAGAGCGATGTTTAAGCATATTTTTCAACTGACAAATACATAATCAAAAAATACACCTTGGTCTAATGCTTTTGCCTTACCATATATTTTACTATTTCTTCTTAACCTTTTGAAATAAAGGGGGAAAATATGGTTTTAAAATCTCTCCCAATCCACTTCTAGCAATTCGCCGTATCTTAGAGATCAGTGGCAGGCCTTTCCATAACATAGCAACGCGTCCGGGATATACTTGATGAACTTTAGACTTCGCTGTGCTATTCTTTCCACGGATGTAAACAGCAGATCGTAATTAGTACCCTTGCCTGGGAATTAAAACTTCTGCAAATGATGTATTGTAATATATGTTGTATTTTTCCTTTAGAAACACGAGCGAACTGGCAGATTTGAAAATAAAATCAAGAATTTTAAAACAAGATTTTTTACTGTGAAATTTTGTTACTTGGAACAAGGGATGTTCATAACATAGGGCGATATTTTGCTTAAACGCATGGCTATTGGTCGTCCTAATTCAATAAAACTAGAGGAAGTTGAAAAAGGTTAGTTAGTTAATTACAAGTTATATAGAAATGGATCAACCAGATTTAACTAGCATTGAACATTATGAGAAAGTTTTGGACCAAGCAAAGGAAAAAGGAGATAAGCAACAAAAAGGAAAGGCTTACCTTGGTTTAGGAGATCCGACCATGCATGTTGAACAATCAGATCCAAACAGCATTTGAACACATTGAGAAAGCTTTGGAAATTGCAAAAGACAGCAAAAATAAACAACAGGAAACAGATGCGTACATTGGGTTGGGAATTGTTTATAGACAGTAGCATAGCCATCCCGCCGATTTAGTCCCGCTATGCAAATTTGTTTGTGTTCATTGACGGTGAAAACAATCAATTTCTAAAGAAATGAATAATGATAATGATTTGAAATTTGCATAGCGGGACCAAATCGGCGGGCTGGCTACGCCACTGTCTATAGATGGAATAATCAGCCTCAAACGGCAATCGAATACTTCAAGGAAGCGTTGGAAATTGCGAGATAAAGTGAAGACAAACGACGAGAAGCAAGGGCAATAGTTGGAATAGGATATGCTTATAGATTGAATAATCAATTTCAAACAGCAATTGAATGCTATAATAAAGCACGAGCAATTGCAAAAGGACGACAAGTAAACACCAGGAACAGAAGCATACATTGGGTTAGGAGAAGCTTATGCATGGACCAAACAGCCTCAAACAGCGATTCAATACTTGGACAAAGCTTTGGAAATGGCGGGAGAACGAGAAGATAAGCAACAGGAAACAGATGCATACATCGGGTTACGACATGCTTCTACATTTGAAAATCAGTCTCAAACGGCAATTGAATACTTAGAGGAAGCCTCGGAATTTGCGAAAGAACGACAAGATAGACAACAAGAAATTGAAGCTCATTTTAGTTTAGGACATGCCTATCATTCAAAAAATCAGTTTGAAAAGGCAATTAAATACTATACCAAGACCTTGAAAATGCAAGAAAACGCGAAGATAAACTGCAAGAAACAATGGCATACACATACTTGGGAATTAGTAGTAATAGATTAAACAGTCAAATTCAAATGGCGATTGATTACAATAAGAAAGCCTTAGAAATTGCGAAAAAACAATTAACAATATAGACAGCAAGAAACACATGCATTACTTGGGTTAGGAGAAGCATATAAATTGAACAATCAATTGTGCAAACAGCAACTGAATACTGTGAGAGAGCTTCGGGACTTGCAAAGGAGCGACAAGAGAAACAACAAGAAACAGAGGCATGCCTTGAATTAGGAAATGCTTATAGATTGAACAGTCAGTTTAAAACAGCAATTGAGTACTACGAAAAAGCCTTGGAATTGTAAAAGAACGACAAGATAAACAACTGAAAGCGGATGCATACATTGGGTTAGCAGAGACTTACAGATTAAACAAGCTGCTTGAGACGGCAATTAAATACTTTGAAAAAGCCTTGGAAATTACAAAAGAAGAAAGAGAAAAACAACGAGAAATTGATGCATACATTGGGTTAGCAGAAACTTATAAATTGAACAATAAAATTGAAGCGGCAATAACATAAGTAGTATAGTAGGTATCGATCGACCCTTATTTTTGAGGGGGCGTAATGGGGCGCATCATGAACATTAGCATATTAGGGGGAGCAATGCAACATCATTAACATAATATAGGGGGCGAATGATCATTAGCATACAGGGGAGGCGCATTATGTAATTAACATAAACATCATTAATTATACAACTCGGTCCTACTCCTTTGGGATATCTCAACCTTCATACAATGACGTCACGGAATAAGGCCAGACAATTTTTGCTGAGTTCAACATGTCACGCGGGCAAACTTCGGCAAGACTTGCTGACTCTGCAATTTTTAGCATCCCTCCAACCCACATATCCCGGCAGAAGTAATTAGTGTGCAAGACCAATGATGTCGCAATACAGTAGCGCCACAGCGTAGTGCCACAACGTAGCGCTACAATGACGTTATCTCGTTCAGGTAAAACGAGGTAGGTTCATGGGGCAGGAGATATTACGAGGGTTAAACACCACAACAAAACAAAAAACAAAACAAAAAACAAATGAATGATATTTTTAAAAATTCGCTGAAAGATCTTCAGCGCTGAAAATAGAAAACTTCAATGCATTTCAAATTCTCTTGTTTATTGACTGAAAAACACGCTTATTAAAAATTATACACTTATTTATAAACCGAGTTCTTTCAAAAGCTCTAGGCCGTAGGATGAGCATCCAAAAGATGCAATTCCGTTGCACCCCTCGTGGAACTACATAATTTTCACATGAATCAATCGATAAAAGCTTACTTTATCAGAATCCGTTGCTCCCCAAGCGAAACAGGTGCACAATTGCGAAAAAAATCCCTCTAAAGTTTGCTATTTTCGCGCTTCGAAATATTCGAACCGCCATTGTTTTGGTACCAAATACGCATGCGCATGTCAGTCAAACTCACACTGCGCACGCGCAGACAGGAAAAATGGATTTTCCCTGTGGGTTTTCCCGGAATGATTTTTCCCTTGTAATATTATCGAATAAATACACACACATTAAATATTGTTTAAAACACATTGTACATTTTGCTTGCTCATATGCTAAATCACTTCAATTCATTGGCTATTGTTTCAAAATACCGTTTTAACGTTTAATTCTACTTATTAACATCCTAATTCAATACAAATTTGTGTGAGGTAAAAACCCACCTGTATCAAACAGGACGGAGAATATATAAATACACATACAATTCACACGATCAAGGAACAAATTAAATATTTCGCTAAACAATAAAGTCTTGGTCAAACGTAAGAAACATTGTCGCAGAAATATTCGTGATTTTCAATGTTTGCTCAAATGTTTCCCTGTCTCCACAAATCTGGAAACATTGGCTGTATTGCAGAAACAAAATTTGCTTCCCGGAAAGCAAAAATATTTCCTACCCAATTCAGAAACATTTGATGAAACACTCTTTCTCCGTTTGCCGACGCTGGTAGGACAATATGACATACCAAAACATTGGTAAGACAAATAATATGACAAATATCTTTGCACAACAATGTTCCCCAGTTTGTCCTGGGCTTTAAAGTATATTTATATAAACTCCTAGGAAAACCTCTGATTGAATCTTTAATGTCTTATAACTATGCAAGATATGTTTGGCGCTTCTTAAATTGTGCGTTCCATCGATCGCTTAAGTATATTCTATGGATACCAATCTTGGATTTGGACCAACTTTTCCATTCGTTCCAACCATCTTTTCCAACCATCTGTTCCAACTGACGAAGCCGGACTGCACCAGTGAAGGACCTTTAACTGTGAAAGAAACATGTCCCAGGCACCAACTCGAAACTCATCATAAAAAAGATAAATTGGGAGGAAATATAAAATCCATAATTTCATCATAACTATCTATAATTGAAATAAATATTTTCATCCTTGAGCACAGATTTTCATCAGTGCAATAAAATCTCACTTATTGGATCCTGGCCAAGGGTATATGCTCAAAACGAGATTGCGTGTATTCTACAATAAGCAGTCCTGGTTTTTGTCTGGTAAAGTTCTACTTCTCGTATTTGAACTATTACATATATTGTGACATAAGTTGGTATTTAGCCACTATCTAGAATGACAAGGAACGATTTAGAATTTCCCTCAGTTTCTGTGTTGGAATTCAGATCATCATCATCATCAATGGTACGGCTCTCTTCATCAAAGTCTTCATCGTTGTTTTCAGACTTATTTGACATATGTTCCTCAACCAATTCAGAAGAATCCACATTTTCCACATATACAATCTCACTAACATTTCTCATTTTCGGTACACAGAACACAAGTTGGGGATAACTTTTCATCAGTCGTTGCTTGAGATTAAAAGCTCCATATTTAGAAGCATCCACATTCTCGGTGTCCTTAGCAATGATAACAAATTTCTCCAGCAAATCTTTCATATACTTTATTTGCTTATTTCCGATGACCTCCGTCTCGATTACTTCCTTACAGAAGACATCATAAGACTTCTCATACACGGATGTAGATCTTTCAGTCTCCGATTGCTTCTTTGTCTCTCTCTGGTGAGAAATTTTGTATAATTGCAGTAGCAAACTTTGTGATAGCGGACTTCCAGTGCTACACAGTCTCTCCCTCGGATTTGCACGAGTATACGTTCATCATTCTTTCTCTCGGTAGCTGTACATAGAAGACCAGCATCAATTGTTTCTGCCAATATGAGTGGAGTTCTCCTTCTCTTCTTAGTTACCTGGTGAGAAACAAAATTATTAAACTAAATATCTGCTAATAACAAGGTTGGATGTTTGTAGCATTAGAAACTACTTTACCCAAAATAAACTTAATTGATCACAATTCAAGATATTTTAAAACCAAACCCAAGAATGTTGTGCACATTGCGCTAGTATTATACCTATCAAAATGACCATACCTTATCTAGCAAGAACCAAGAGGCGTCTCTTCCACAAATAATACATATCTCTGGGAGTACATGCTCGTTTCTTTTAGGCAGGGTCTTATTAGCTTCTGCGACTGATTGACGTGTAATTTTTCGCCTTGGTTCTATTGGTTCCACTTCCACATGTGGTTCTTTGGTAGAAGTTACAGTTTTAGAGCTAGATCCTTTTCCTTTTTCTTCTTTTCTCTGTTGGCTACAGATCTTCTCTTCATCACAAAATCTCTTCCAGCATTTCATATGATGTTACCATTCTAAGTTAATGCTGTCGGGTTTCTTCTCCATGTATGAATTGACAAATTCGTCATCGATGTTCTCGTACGATTTCTTAGCTATTTCAGCTTGTTGAGATTTAAGTTTGGCCCATTTAGACCTACACGCAAGAAATTTCTTAAGCCTTTGGCGTGTAACTTTGCAAAGTTGCTCCGTAACGCCCTCAAAATGCATAAAACATGAGGATATTCGAGTTTTATAAATATCTTCAGCCATTGATTGTTTTGCATAACTAAGCGTGTTTCCACTTCGAAGCATGTGCGTGTTTGTGCGCGTGCGCAGTGCGAGTTTGGCTGACATGCGCATGCGTATTTGCTACCAAAACAATGGCGGTTCGAAAATTTCGAAGCGCGAAAATAGCAGACTTTGGAGGGATTTTTTTCCCAATTGTGCACCTGTTTCGCTTGGGGAGCAACGGATTCTGATAAAGTAAGCTTTTATCTATTGATTCATGTGAAAATTATGTAGTTCCACGAGGGGTGCAACGGAATCCGTTTTCTAAGCATCTTTTGGATGCTCATCCTACGGCCTACTCGTCTACCTTTGGAATTTGTCCAGGAGAATTATTCAATACTTCTTCTATAAATTTATCCATGTCTTCGTAGTTCTCCTTAGGCACAACCAGATCAACACGAAGATTTATACCGTTGAATGATTGTTTGTGATTATGAGCAACTCTATACAAAGAAATAAATGCTACAAATTTTAGTCGTATTTTCGCCTATTTAGCTTTCGTATATTTACACAGCGATAGCGAGGAATATATTCGTCAAAGTGTCCGAAAATCTGTTGAGGCATTTCGAGTTGTCAGTGTTCCAAAGCATAAACAAAATAATCATAAACAATCAATTTTAATAACAGTCTCGCTTACGCTGATATATATCAGTTCGTGATCATAGCTTGGTTCATTTCGTTCTAACCTTTTTTATGCTCACTTTAAGTTTTCATCACAATAGCTAAGCGATGGGTATGGTAAAATGTTCGATTTAATAAACTATTTGTTAGTAATAAATATATTCTCGTATCTAGTGAATTGTAAATATAACTATCAAAACGAGAAGATCTTAAAGTTTATCGGCATAGTATATGCAAGCGTTGCTAAAGTCTTATAGAGAAATACAAATACATGCTTGCGAAGCGAATATATAAACGTAACTCTAAGTCAAAGCTTTCATTTTATTACCAATAATACATTTAACATTACACTATGTAAAATCCGCGAGACATATATACGAGAAATTTAAAAGAGAAAGCCAACACAATTCTATGCGTTGCCATGCATGTCTTGTTAGGTGAAAACAATTAAATCTAGTATTGCATAGTACATTTTATACTTTAAATCATTAAACCGGTGATTAACACAGCCAAGCAGTCATCTCCCCAGACATGCCTGAGCGAACACGAACCAGATAATTTTAAGCAAACAGATTTTATTTTTGTAAGATACTGTATGATATCCTAAGATACTGTATGATATCTTAATATACTGTATGATATCCTAAAATGATATCCTAAGATACTGTATGATATCCTAAGATACTGTATGATATCCTAAGATACAGTATGATATCCTAAAATGATCGATATTCTAAGATACTGTATGATATCCTAAGATACTGTATGATATCCTAAAATGATATCTTAGGATACTGTATGATATCCTAAAATGATATCCTAAGATACTGTATGATATCCTAAGATACTGTATGATATCCTAAAATGATATCCTAAGATACTGAATGATATCCTAAAATGATATCCTAAGATACTGTATGATATCCTAAGATACTGTATGATATCCTAAAATGATATCCTAAGATACTGTATGATATCCTAAGATACTGTATGATATCCTAAAATGATATCCTAAAATGATATCCTAAGATACTGTATTAAAGGCTAACCTCGATAAGTATCAAACAATAACATTAAAACCGAAGGCAAAGAATGGAATTAATAACGATGATGATGTTGTATCGCTGAACATTGACGGATATCAAATAACCGCCACACACGAACTTAAAATATTGGGCGTAGGCGTGGACGATACGCTAACTTTTAATGAACACATCACATTGGCATGTAAAAAGCGTAGTCAAAGAGTAAACGTAATTTTAAGACTTCGTAAACTCATCCCAACATCAGCCAAGCTACAGCTGTACAAGTCGGCGATTTTACCTCATTTAACGTATTGCCACCTGGTGTGGCACTTCTGCCGGGCTTCAGATATGAGAAAATTAGAACGAGTTCAAGAACGAGCACTAAGAGCAATATTTAATACAAGTAATTCGCCCTCATATCAAGAACTTCTCGAAAGAGCAAACTTGTCAACTTTGTATAACACACGACTGCAAGATATCGCCATTTTGATGTATAAAGTAAAAAAAAATTTAAGTCCTGAACATATTTCAGAACTCTTTAGCCAACCTAACAATCGCTACAACTTAAGAAATGCTGATTTTAATATACCTAGATATAACACAGTACAATACGGTAAACACTCTCTTAGATACTGCGGGCCATATATACGGTCAAAGCTAGATAAAGAAGACAGAGAAAAACCTAGTCTAGAGTCCTTTAAAATAACTATTAGGAAAAAGGATCTTGAGAGTTTAATTGGATACAATTGTAAAAATTGTGTTATATGTTCTACATAACACGATTTCTAATATATATATATATATTTATTATTGTAATTTTTAGCTAATTTTTAAGTACTAGTTATTGTAGTTTATTACTTCATAATGTAAATAGTGTCCCCAATTAGCTGCTAAAGCTAAACACATTGACACTTAAATAAAGTCATTCATTCATTCATTCATCCTAAAATGATATCCTAAGATACTGTATGATATCCTAAGATACTGTATGACATCCTAAAATGATATCCTAAGATACTGTATGATATCGTAAAATGATATCCTAAGATACTGTATGTAAAATACTGTATGATATCCTAAAATGATATCCTAAGATACTGTATGATATCCTAAAATGATATCTTAAGATACTGTATGATATCCTAAGATACTGTATGATATCCTAAAATGATATCCTAAGATACTGTATGATATCCTAAGATACTGTATGATATCCTAAAATGATATCCTAAGATACTGTATGATATCCTAAAATGATATCCTAAGATACTGTATGATATCCTAAAATGATATCCTAAGATATTGTATGATATCCTAAGATACTGAATGATATCCTAAAATGATATCCTAAGATACTGTATGATATCCTAAAATGATATCCTAAGATATTGTATGATATCCTAAGATACTGAATGATATCCTAAAATGATATCCTAAGATATTGTATGATATCCTAAAATGATATCCTAAGATACTGTATCATGATATCCTAAAATGATATCCTAAAATGATGTCCTAAGATGATATCTTAAAATGATATCCTAAGATACTGTATGATATCTTAAGATAATGCATGATATCCTAAGATACTGTAAGATACTGTATGATATCCTAAGATACTGTATGATATCCTAAATGATATCCTATGATATTGTATGATATCCTAAGATACTGTATGATATCCTAAAATGATATCCTAAGATACTGTATGATATCTTAAGATATTGTACGATAATTATCCTTATATATGTATGTCTCCCAATAAGGTCTTCATTACGTTGTTGGTTGTCGAGCAGATATGACTAATCTTACCAAACACAAATCGTTTATAGAGCTTCTATGTTTTTCTCATCCAGCTCAACAACAAACTCTGTTGAGTTCTGCATCACAAGGACAGATTCGGTTTCTATGTAATTGTATGGAAAATTTTATGGATCTTACACTTCTAAACACACAATGGACAAGGTTAGACCTTTCGAACACGATATTATTAATCTGACTACCAAAAATAAAAGTGTTAAAACAAAAAGGAAGATACTTGTTCAGCGCGGAAATGGTTTCCTAGGATTGGTACTGGCTCCAATCTTAGAAGGACTTGCAGAATTGGTATAAAATGATCAACATTAAATTCATCTCCTCATTCTAACTATGGACAGCAACAAAGGAACATCTCCGACCCATTGGCGTGTTCAAGGCATACTCCGGCGTCTAAACGATAAAGTTGATAAATACAACGCTGAAGAAATCGTTCAGTCCATTCTCACATCTACAGATATTTTGATGTGGAATGTCAAAGGATAAATCGTCTACAGAGGGCAAAATATACGCGGGACAAATATTGTAGATCTTTTACAATATATAGTTTTACTTTATAATGCTATGATTCCAGAGCCTTATGGATTGAATATATTTCTCAGAGGTCTTGCGGCATTGGATATTGATAAAGGTCTAATCGCCAATAGACGAGTCCTCACAATGTTAGCACGGATGGAGTTACGGCAAGATACACATACTGAGGATTCGTCTGAAGATACAAGATGTAACAATTGTGAGAATTGTTTACACATATGTCAATTGGGTACTTGCCCTATCTGTGCATGGGCAGATTTTTATTCGAGTTGTACCGGATGTGACTGTATGATTTGTCATTATAGACTTTACACATACGATAGCGTGTTGTTCACATTGTCATTGTGATGAAATATTAGATGTGGGTACAAATATAAGGTACTTTTATGAGTCCAAATAAAATATAAAAGTAATACATTTCCTTATCAGTTCAACGTTGGAAGCCGACCAAGACGCATGAAAAGATGAGAGGTGTACTTGTCCCCGACGTAAAACTACTTACTGATCATTATACAAGAAATCAACGTGGTGGTAGTAGTGAAGGATTTCGCGGTGTACGAATGCAGAGGGGATATGGAATCGGGGGTATCTTGCAAGATTTGCAATACCTTTATTCAAACAAGGCGCTAAAACAGTTGGTAAAAGAGGGTTACAAGCAGCAACGGAACTTGGTCAAGATGTACTCGATGGGAAAAATGTATCAAAATCAATAAAGTCTCGTGGACGAGAAGTTGTCAAAGACTTTGCTGAACAGAGTGTTAAGAAGTTACTACGACAATCAGGCCAAGGAAACAAGAGACGAAGAGTTTCAGGTAGTAGCTAATATAACATCCGCCAAAAAGCAACTCAGAGATCCTAAGCATAGTGCAAAGTTTCAAGACTGCATTGCGTCTGTGGCTGTGGCTATATGTTATATTAATAAATATAAGCCAATTTATAGATCACAATGTATAAATTTAAGTTAATGAGACAACACATTAACTTGAGGTTTGTTTTACTATACAACAAGTGGGAAAAGCCTGTCAACACCCACTAAATTCACAAGAAAATATCTCTGATCAAAGTTCAAAGTATGTCCGGACACGTGCAATACGAATACAATTTGCTCAGCCAATCGAAGGACTCTATTGCCAATCATATTTCAATGACCATAGGTAAAGCGCGCTATATAACGTCAAGCGTGTCACTTTGCCGAATGTTTCAACTGAATAAACACGAAATTCTGCAAGAATAAAAATTTACATAATATGCGAAGTGCTTTGGACGGTGTTATGGACGGTGCGAGAACTTAGGCGATTCGAATGCTAAATATGTCGATGCGAGACCTCCTTCGGCACAAGAACAAGAGCCAACAAGATTAATGCGAACGACGGGCAGCATGGCGAATAACGACGTGGTTTTATATCTACAATCAGAACTCACTGATGCAGAGCAAGCATGACAGTTGTGCTATTATTCCTCCCATGGTCCAAGAAATATGCCAGCTCAATTCCGCTATAAAGTTAGTACGGACAGACGCCAACCAGTCAACAGATCCGACGAACACGACGTGCTGAATATAACACAATTGGTTGCCTCGCATGTGGCCCATGCGGGGCGTCGCAAGTATTGCCAGCAACTGACTCAAACGAATGTTATATTTCTTTTCAACCAATTTTAGTATATCTCTCAATTGTCATTCGATATCATAGTATTCTGGTACCATATATGTATAAATTATAACATGATATATCTCTGTAATATATCCTATTGTTATATTGATGTCCAAAGTTTAATCCTTGTCTCGAGGCCTGAAAATATTTGTATTACCGTAAAATTTTACGGCTATAGAAAAGAATACCATTATCGTTAAATCGGCAACACGTATTTTGTTAATGAATATTAAATACTACGATAAAATGTAGTTCAGTGTTCAGTTGTCAAAATTTGGTTCGGAATTAGGACACGTGCACTCGAGCGTGCGTTGGCGTATGTTCACGTGAACGTCTATTAGTTGTTCAGGATTATTGCCATCTTGGCATCTTGCCATTATATATAATTTGGGTTAACAGGACGGTATGTCCAATTTGAGCAGTATATGTTGCACTGGCATTGTCTCATTGTCAATATATCTAGTTCCTGGTAGGCACCACTTCTACTGACAGCAAGGTCAAAGTCTTTGAATTATAGCTGATTAACTGTATGTAAGAAAGTTACATCAATGATTTTCAACCAGGAAAGCCTTGATAGGCTATAATTTAATTAAAATTTTCATGTAATTTAGGCCAAAAGGTTTTAAGAACTCAGATTTGCAGCAACAAAAGGGTGGCTGTATGTTGGCAACCTAAGTCAGTACCCCAATATTTCACCAAATGTCCACCACTGTATATTAACCTACTTGATTCTATTGGTATATGCAGTTAAGTCAAAGGCTAAGCTTGTTGTCAAAGTTACTAAAAGATATCATGGAAATAATGTGGCAGTTCATTATATTTTATTTTCAGATTGCAATTTCTTTATATACTACATAGTACTACCAACATTGTAGACTATGTTCAGATAATATTTCATATTAGCTCGTGCAAATCTCAACATGCATGTGACTGCTTTCACTGTTGTGTTCAAGCTTGAGTCGATATACTACATACATCACTGTTATCACAGTTTAGGGAAATACAGTTGGTGCCAATTTAATGTTAACCGTTAGAAAACAAATCTCGGATAATAATGATACACAAATCTGTTTGCTTGTTAATGTATGTAGTTCAATTATTCAATCACATTCTCTGTATACTGAACCTGTTGCTGTTCAAATGTAGAGACCCTTTATCGTATAGCTCGAGTTACATATACCAGACTGTTACGTCATATGAATTAAAAAATAAATAATTAAATAAAATAGAAAATAACAAAACAAACATGCCTTGTTAGTCAGCTCTGTTGGTCGTGTTACCAACACTCCAATTATGAATTTGTGAGATAAAAAGCTTCGTGGGGGAGCTGCTGTATTTCTTGGGCCCCATCCAGGTTTCCTGCACTGCAGGTTTTTTCCTGGCCTCCCTGACATCTCAGCTGTAGTATGAGTGATGGTAATGCTCAAATGGAAGTCAACTATCATCAGGCAAAAGCTGTCTTCTCTATGACTACAGCTTTGTGGGAGATGGGTTTCTTCGTCTATGGGGAATACACTTGCAGTGTATTTGTGGGGTTGAAGTGTTCCAAATGGTCAACTTCATTGCCCATAGACTCAGATTATTTCATGGAAATATAATCAGTCGAATCGTAAGGACTGTCCAAGGGGATTATCACCCATTGGTTCAGGTAATGTCGGAGAGGGTCGCAACCTTGATGACAGGGCTCTATCGGGGTTTTTACCCCTAGGGCATTTAGTCTCTCCTAGCGGGTCTCATGTATACCCCCGCGGGATGAAAACATAAGGTTAGAATGAGTCTTTGGGTTGACCAGAGTATAAATATTGGTTCACTTCAGTCTTCACCCCGAACCCGTTCTCCCACAAATTTGGCGTGTGTTTAATTTAATTACCGGTGAATTTTAGTATATAATGTGCTTGGATCATTAAAGCCAATTTATAGATCACAATGTATAAATTTAAGTTAATGAGACAACACATTAACTTGAGGTTTGTTTTACTATACAACAAGTGGGAAAAGCCTGTCAACACCCACTAAATTCACAAGAAAATATCTCTGATCAAAGTTCCAAGTATGTCCGGACACGTGCAATACGAATACAATTTGCTCAGCCAATCGAAGGACTCTATTGCCAATCATATTTCAATGACCATAGATAAAGCGCGCTATATAACGTCAAGCGTGTCACTTTGCCGAATGTTTCAACTGAATAAACACGAAATTCTGCAAGAATAAAAATGTCCACCCACCCACCCTTCTATTTTACATGTTGGCGGAACTAATCTGATGGACGATATATTTATCTATCTCATTATATAGTTATTTTCATGCAGGGTAATCCAAGAGGAACAAACGATCAATTCTATCGTATCACTGGAAATGTTCTTGCTGTATCGTTATGCTGGATGTGGTCTTGCTTTAGTTATGCTGGATAATTAATCCAAGAGGAAAACACGAACAATTTTATTGCTGTGAATGATCATGTTGTATATATCTAAACTTGTTGATGTTGAATAAAGCTTTGGTTCGGGGTTGAAGTGTTCCAAATGGTCAACTTCATTGCCCATAGACTCAGATTATTTCATGGAAATATAATCAGTCGAATCGTAAGGACTGTCCAAGGGGATTATCACCCATTGGTTCAGGTAATGTCGGAGAGGGTCGCAACCTTGATGACATGGCTATATCGGGGTTTTTACCCCTAGGGCATTTAGTCTCTCCTAGCGGGTCTCATGTATACCCCCGCGGGATGAAAACATAAGGCTAGAATGAGTCTTTGGGTTGACCAGAGTATAAATATTGGTTCACTTCAGTCTTCACCCCGAACCCGTTCTCCCACAAATTTGGCGTGTGTTTAATTTAATTACCGGTGAATTTTAGTATATAATGTGCTTGGAGAATTAACAGTATACAAACAAATGTAATTGTTTTGCACGCAGCCTGTTAATAACTAGTACTCCTGACTCTGAAGTAGGGTAATGAGGGGCAAAATGAGACAGCGGGGCTAAATGAGACAATCCAATTCAATTTACCTTATATGACGTTCTTCGTAACTACCATCCTATTGTATGATCGTGGGCTCATAAACAAAGCTTCTGCAAGCTATCTTCACCGAAACACGCTTCTTTCTGCTTAGTCTAGGACCTGTAAAGGAGTTTGTATGCATTTCATTTAGGACAGATTATCTCAACTGTTTTAGGGTAAAATGACCATGGGGGTCAACATGGCATATGTGCCAAAACCCGAATCCGGGGCGAAAGTCCTGAAAATGACCACGCCCAGAAACGGCACTGTCGATATAGCTCTACATCCTGAACCGCCAAAGCTACGGCCTTTCTGAATTGCTTATAGTGTTTAGAATGGTTGCTTTTAGGGGTGGCCACTGGAGGGTGAAATTTGTCTAGGTATCATATTTTACAAGAAATTGACTATGCACCATCCCAGGTAAACTACTATTTATGCATCAAATTACTCATTCACCTGGCAAAGTCTATGTTTTCTTATTTCCTAAATATTTTTGTCATAGGATGAAAAAATATGCTTATTTTAATATAATTATTATAAATTTCATAAGGAATGATATTGTTTTGTTGAGATATAACACATTTCATTTCACTTACCCCCCGCCAGAACACGATTTCAGCCATATTTTGCCGATTTCTTTGCTTTTTATCGCCGAGCCTCGCAAGTATCATCCAAATGTTGTACTTTAACACAATGCTAGTTGACTAAAGAATAATTCAACCAAGTTTCGTCGGGTTTTGGGGTAGTGCCATGTATTTTATCTTCGATTTTGTGTCCTTCGACATTTCCTCAATTATGTCGCTATTGCAATGTCTCGCCGCTTCTCTGCCCGATAAATGCCACTTCTTCGTCCACATCTGTATTTATATTACAGTATCCAAAAATAATTGATTGTAGAATAGTCCCAATCGAAAAATTGAAAGCTTAGTCCCACTTGGGAGTGAAAAACCTCCCCTCGTTGATCAAGAATGAGAATCAAAAACAAAAGGTTCAAAATAATTTGAAAGTCTCGCGCAATCTTCACGAAAACTCCTCGTGGACAACATCACGAATACGTTTGCTCGCGACCACAGCAACCCAAGTAAAGTTCGTGTGTTTAACTGTTTATATGTTTATGACAAAATAAACAAATATTCGCGTAATTTTGTATTTTTCTGGTTTCCTTTAGCTATAAAAAAGAAACCAGAGACTTACGCAATCTTTTTGCACCATAATTTTAAGGCTATTCTGTGTAGACGCCTGTACGTTTCAGCCCTCAGACCTCAGTTTTATTTACTCTTAATTAAAAACCTGATGGATCTTGTCTTTCTTATTACAAAAACCATGCATAGAAAGCACATGTTATAAATTCCACATTACACATGTTTTGACAACTACGTGATCCCGGCAAAACAGCCTTTAGGAGGCCGACTGGTCTTAAGGCACGGGAAACCCGTCGGTCACACCTTAGCAAGCAAAAATGCAAAAAGTAAAAGAGTATTTTTACATCTGTCAAGTGCGATAGATTATGTTTTACTTTAATTAAGAGTAAATATAACTGAGGTCTGAGGGCTGAAACGTACAGGCGTCTACACAGAATAGCCTTAAAATTATGGTGCAAAAAGATTGCGTAAGTCTCTGGTTTCTTTTTTATAGCTAAAGGAAACCAGAAAAATACAAAATTACGCGAATATTTGTTTATTTTGTCATAAACATATAAACAGTTAAACACACGAACTTTACTTGGGTTGCTGTGGTCGCGAACAAACGTATTCGTGAAAATGGTCACCCCCCCTGTAATGTTGTCCACGAGGAGTTTTCGTGAAGATTGCGCGAGACTTTCAAATTATTTTGAACCTTTTGTTTTTCATTCTCATTCTTGATCAACGAGGGGAGGTTTTTCACTCCCAAGTGGGACTAAGCTTTCAATTTTTCGATTGGGACTATTCTACAATCAATTATTTTTGGATACTGTAATATAAATACAGATGTGGACGAAGAAGTGGCATTTATCGGGCAGAGAAGCGGCGAGACATTGCAATAGCGACATAATTGAGGAAATGTCGAAGGACACAAAATCGAAGATAAAATACATGGCACTACTCCAAAACCCGACGAAACTTGGTTGAATTATTCTTTAGTCAACTAGCATTGTGTTAAAGTACAACATTTGGATGATACTTGCGAGGCTCCGCGATAAAAAGCAAACAAATCGGCAAAATATGGCTGAAATCGTGTTCTGGCGGGGGGTAAGTGAAATGAAATGTGTTATATCTCAACAAAACAATATCATTCCTTATGAAATTTATAATAATTATATTAAAATAAGCATATTTTTTCATCCTATGATAAAAAAATTTTAGGAAATAAGAAAACATAGACTTTGCCAGGTGAATGAGTAATTTGATGCATAATTAGCAGTTGACCTGGGATGGTGCATAGTAATTTTCTTGTGAAATATGATACCTAGACAAATTTCACCTTCCAGTGGTCACACCTAAAAGCAACCATTCTAAACACTATAAGCAATTCAGAAAGGCTGTAGCTTTGGCGGTTCAGGATTTAGAGCTATGTCGACAGTGCCGTTTCTGGGTGTGGTCATTTTCAGTACTTTCGCCCCGGATTCGGGTTTTGGCACATATGCCATGTTGACCGCCATGGTCATTTTACCCTAAAACAGTTGAGATAATCTGTCCTAAATGAAATGCATACAAACTCCTTTACAGGTCCTAGACTAGCTACGAAACGCCGAAAAAATCAAGATTTTTCAATCCGCTTTGGATGAAAGCTCGACAAATTCAGGTATGTTATTACTTAGCAATTTTACTTGATCGATTCTTGTGTCTTAATTATAGTATTTACCGAATGAAACCTATAGGTTTTAGCGAGCTTATAACATGCCCTTTCAAGTCACACATGGCATTTTTATCATTTGTTGACTTTATTGCGAGTTTTTTCTTGTTTAAATGAACTCATGAAGATGGGGCAAGATGAGACACTTTCAACTTTCCTAGCAAGCTAAATGTATTTGATGTTTAAGTAATAATAATGCTAGCAATTTGAGGGGTTTTAAGAGTTATATGCTATAGCCTATTGCCAACACATGATTAACAATATATCATGTGTATGATTATAATTTATATTAACCATCAATATTTTTTATTTTGAAGTCTTTTGACCCCAGCCTGTTTTTGTTTGGAAAGTTTAAACTGTTTAAATGCATGGTTGTGTAATTTTAATCATGCATTCACAAGACAGATAGTCTTGAAAAGGACTGCAAAGCTTAAATGCAAAGCTGCTGCAGCCTTTGGAGTGCCAAAGGATTCATTGAAACGCCGAGTGAATGGTAGGATGAAAAATTTCCAGATCAATGCCAGGCGAGGACTGGGTTAAATGTTTTGCATGCAAACTGTGGTGTCACGAGGAGTGTTGTAATGTTGTTGCAACTAGTGTGACCTGTGACTTGTGTTACTAACTTTGACTTCAATATAATGTGTAAATCAGTAAATGTATTTTAAAGTAAGTTATATATAGTTCTAGTAAATGAATTTCTATTTAAATTGAAATTTTACTCATGTTTTCACACTGTCTCATTTTGCCCCACCATGGCGGGGCAAAATGAGACAAAAATAACTTTCATGTTTTTGCTGATTTCCGCTAAATAAATTATTTCCAACATTTTTTTTGTGTTGTATCTCTTCTTTAGGGACTGCCTGAAATACCCCAGCCCAAAAAAAGCATTAAAAAATTTATCCCTCTCTTTCCAGAACAAAAGTGTCCTTAAGTGTCTCGTTTTGCCCCTCATCCTATATGTTTCAATACATGCATGCGAATATACTAATAATAAATATTGTAATTTATTGTATTAACGGAGCTTATTCTTGGCTTATAGAATTAAAGCAACTGTCTCCTGCGATCGAGAGCAGCTATACTACACGGAAAATAATTAATTTATTTTATATCGGAAAGAGTATATCTATACTTTTATAGCGGATTAACTTTCACAATTTAGTTTGTCTTTTCTATGTATACTCAGAGTTGAAATAAATCTAAATTTACCCTTGATCATGAAGTTGAACTAGTTGGGCGAATATAACTACGCTTTATGCGGATAAACTTAAAACTTACATACGAAGCGGCGCACTTCTGGGTATATTGACTGTAGTGTAAACAAGGAAGTGTATTAAATCTTCAAAAGTACAAGCCTAGTATTTCATAACAAATAAATAAACAATTCCTACCGCATTCGTATGAACAGATGTGTCAGATCTCGAGTTACATATATTTGATATGTAACTCGAGTTACATATAAAATTGTCAGTTTCCTAACTAATACGAGAATCTGCCTTCTTAATAGCCTTGGTCCTTGGCTTTGCATAAACAAGCAACCTTTATACAGTAATTATAGCGAAGAAAATGAAATACAGTTTGTTATAACGACTAATGTAGGTTGATTGTTGCTGCCGAAGGCAGCCTCCTATTCTTGACGATGTGTTTTTCTCGTACCAGTCCGTTTCCGGTTGGCCGAACTATGTATAGCAAACGACAACTCGATTTTATGTTTGTACGTGACGTTTTTTGACGTCACAGAAATTTTAAATAATAACATACTCCAGATCGCGATTTGACTTTCCGAATACCCTGGTTGAGACTCGCGAACAACACCATGAACCATTTAAGAAATAGAAAACATTTTCCGTGTTTCTATACACTTATAGAAACACGCGTGGGAGTTTGGGAGAACGAGAAATAATCAGTGGGAATAATCAGTTTCCACGTTATTTCGAGTTCTCCCAAACTCCCACAAGTGTTTCTATAACTGTATAGAAACACAGGAAAAAATGTTTTCTATTTCTTTTATAATATAACTCAAAAGACATTTTTTAAACTCAATTAATTTACAAATTCTCATTACGTACGCATGCTGATCTTTGCAAGTCAATTTCGCTGCAAGAAAACAACTCTGTTTGAAAATTAACGGTCAAAAATGTGTAAAAGCATTAAAATTGTTTTTAAATAGTATTCAAAGTTTTATAATTCGCATTAAATTTGGTTTTTTTATGATTTTAAATTTTGGCGGGAAAGTTTCCGTGTTTCTATACAGTTATAGAAACACGCTTCTCGACCAATCAGCATGCGCGTACTATAAATGTTATATTATAATACAATTTGTAAACACGTTTGGTTCTTGGCTGTTGTAAATTTTGATTCCAGCTTGCTGCAAATTTTATGTCTGGCTGTTTATCGAAATCTTTTTCTTACGTCTGGCTGTTTATCGAAAATATTTTTCAAGGTAAGATGAAAGTTTGATCACAAATAACAATGTGTTTTGGTCGAATTATTTTTCCCATTGAAACGAATGAATCAACTGTATTTTTATTAAATTTTCAGGTGCTGCCATACAACTCTTCATACAAACAAGTGGAGTAAAAAATCTGTTTGAGCTTGATAGAACATCGTACTTCAAGGTATAAATAATCACAGTGATAGTTTATTATTAATATCGTTATTATGGGAATATCAATTGAGCAGTACCGTGCCCTCATATTTGGAACGCATAATTGTATACGAATGAAAAATTACCCGACTTGTTTGCAAGATAGCTTTCGTCGTATGTTGTTGATGTTATTTCAATTGGTTATAATAATGGTCATTATGTTAATATTTGTTCGTATATGTTACTTGAGCATATTTTGTGTGTCACCACTACATCCAAATTTAGCAAGCCATTGTGCCTCTGCTGCACAAATTCAGGGCATGCCATTGTGCCACTGCTACAAACAAAATCGGCAAGCCATTGTGCCACTGCCATACAATTAAATCAGCAAGCCATTGTGCCACTGCTACACACAAAAATCGGCAAGCTGTTGTGCCACTGCTACACAAAATAAGCAGACAATTTTGCTTAAAACGTTTTAATCAAGTGATAGTGTTATTCACTCAAATGTCAGGCTACATTGTGTATGTTCCACTGTTGTTGAGAATGGTAAATGATGTAGAGGAAAATCCTGGACCCACAATATATGATGTGGTTGATCCAACTAAAACAATATATGCAGGTTTTAGTCAGGGAAATACAAAAAAGTTTCGACAAAATGCTGGTAAACAATGTTTAGCAATGTCTTTGACTGCGATAATATATAATTATATCTCAAATGCAAATGCATGGGATTCAACTGTATTGAATTCCATACTGTGTGCTTGGAAATAACCTTTATTCTTTTATAAGCAATTCTGTTAAGAAAAGCTATTTGCTTTTGACTGACGTGCCTGAAATAGTTTTGCAATTGTGTACCCGGTCCCAGGTTATTTACTTATGGGTTAAAAGCCCGCATGCATTTCACTTATGGGTTAAAAGCCCGCATGCATTTATAGACTCTTAAGTTCTTGCCTTGTACTCAGACATTTCTTGTTTTTGCGTCTGATTCATTTCTTACCTTGTGCATCTTTCTTGTAACCAATTTTAGGCTATCTTTTCAATGATTTCACATTGTCACTTGCCTCTTGCGATAATAGTCGTACTGCCATATTGAACGCAGTTTTTAATCTGTGATTATTACTACTAATAAAAATATTTCTATTCATGTTTAGATAGATAACCATAATGTGTATACAGTTGCAGTATAAAGGCGAAATCATGGACATGTGTACCTACCGTTATACCTCCAACCTTCAAAATATTGCATTCTGGGCAAATACGTCAATATCCATATATGTTACAATACAAACAACATATTTATTCAATTAGTGCCTTGTTAATTGTTTAGTCCTGGCTTTTTTGTTTACATATGACATATCTATATCAGATAACTGAATTTTCAGTGACACAGTGACAGTGATTTTAATTTGTTTAATACCAACAATTGTGTAGAACTACATATAAATCATAGTCATACTGTCTGTAAGACCTTGCCAATTTATATATTCACATATTAAGTGGTAAATGTTTTTAATAATAACTGTAATTAAAAAAAAAATTTTTTACATAAATTCATTTGGGTAAAGAACCCCACCCCCCAACTATATCCATGCAAGGCAGCACTTCACTTGCGATAGTAACTTCTAGTATATGCAAATATTAATGTTTCATTACAGATTCGAGTAGTTTCTATAAAAACTCACGTCAGTAATATAAAATGTTTATGAATCGTACAACTTACCAAGTCTATAAAGATCGCCGACAAAATCACAACGCTGACAACGGGAAGTTGCAACGCATTCGACAATGAAAACTGTCTGTCTCGTATATATTGAAATTGTCAAAATATGAAATTGACATCGGTTTTGCGGCGAAAGTCGCGGCTCAAATTGAGCACAGTAATACCCTAAAATAGAATATCGTTTAGACGTTACTGCTGCAGCCCAATCTTGTCCAAAAATTGTTCTCAATTTTCGACACCCACTCGTACATCGCCATGTTTATTTGTGTATTGAACTATTGATTCTCCGTTCTTATAGGGATTCGGGTGTTGCGGGGGAAAGACAGAGTTAATTACGATTATTCCAGGCAATTTAGATCGACAATTTATCAAGCTTTTTCGACATTCCATTCAAACTGACAGAAACATAACATTAAATAAACAACTGTAGCTATTAAAATAATGTTCCAATGTTTCAAAAATATTATGCCTTTGAATCCTATATAATGTAATATAGAACATCAAGTGTTAGCTCCCCTCGGATTGTTTACTCTATACATTCATCTATACATCTATGCCTATCTGAGTCACTTATGCGAATTTTTGCCCTGTAATCACAATAGTTGCAAAATGAAACTTTGCACTAAAAACTGTGTTACCATCCAGAAGAGGAGCACGTAAAACCTACCAGATGGATAGGGTGAAGAAGAAAGTAGCGATGAGATTCACTCGGACAGTGAATACTCCCAAGATGACATTTAAGACACTCTGTAAAATAAATTTTAATCAATAAATGTGTCTTAAAAATGTCTGTGTTGTATGTACATTGTACAATATTTTCCCGTCCTATAAATTCTCAATTTATGCACTTCCGTGTTCGCCTAATTACCTCAACCTTTTGTGTCTTGCACGTGGGAAAGATTACCTTGACAACGCCGTGTATCAAAATGGTTACGCTTGTATCTTCGCATCGCTAAAAACTATATTTATATCTTTACAAACTTTGTTTGTAAAACCCTATATTAAAAAAGTTTTTCAGATGAAAATATTTGATTTTAAATAGTCATTCCTCACTTGTATAGACTTTACTAAATAAACGCTTGAAAGTTTGTAAATTTATTAGTATTGGTTCTCTAAGAAACAATGAACTCGGTTTATAAATAAGTGTATGATTTTTAATAAGCGTGTTTTTCAGTCAATAAACAGGAGAATTTGAAATGCATTGACGTTTTCTGTTTTCAGCGCTAGCTGAAGATCTTTCAGCGAATTTATAAAAATATCATCCATTTCGTGGGTTGGAGGGATGCTAAAAATTGAAGAGTCAGCAAGTCTTGCCCAAGCTTACCCGCGTGAGGTGCTGAACTCGGCAAAAATTGTCTGGCCTTGTTCCGTGACGTCATTGTATGAAGGTTGAGAAATCCCAAAGGAGTAGGATCGAGAAGAAAAACAACGAGAAATTGATGCATACTTTGGGTTAGGAGAGACACATAGATTGAACAATCAGATTGAAACACCTATAACATACTTTGAGAAAGCCTTGGAAGTTGCAAAAGAATGAGAAGAAAAAGAGCGAGAACTGATGCATACCTTGGGTTACGAGAGACTCATAGATTGAACAATCAGATTAAAGCGGCCATAACATACTTTGAGAAAGGCTTGGAAATTGCAAAATAACGAGAAGAAAAACAACGAGAAATTGATGCATACTTTGGATTAGGAGAGACATATAGATTGGACAATCAGATTGAAGCGTCTATAACATACTTTGAGAAAGGCTTGGAAATTGCAAAAGAGAGGGAAGAAACATGCAGTTCGAACATGCAGTTCAACTTGCGAATGAAACAGGTCGTAATGACATCAAAGCAAAAGCTTTTCAACATTTGGGAAACGTATTTACTGAAACGTCCGAGTAGAAGAAAGCAATTGAGTATTATCAGCAGGCACGTGAAATATCTCCAGGCTATAAGAGAAATGAGCGGGAAGTAATTGCATATCAATGTTTAGGATACAACCATCTACAAGATGGCCGCTACCAAGAATCCATAGAGTATTACAAAGAAGTGATAAGCCTATCCTCACAGTTTGGAGACAAAAAGAGAAAAACCAACGCTTACCTGGGATTAGGAAATGCAATTAATTGTATAGACGACTTTGAGTCCTCGCGAAGGTATTTATTGAAAGCTATTACAGTGGCAGAACAGCTTGATGACAAACGCCTCCAAAGAGAAGCATATACTTATTTGGGAACTGTATACAGCAGAAGTTCCAAGGTTGATGCAGCAGTTAAATCATATCACAAAGTTCAAGAAATTTCTCTTGACCTTGGAGAGAGAAAAGAAGAAGCCAACGCCTGCCTCGCCCTCGGCGATACATTTTACCAATTTAAACGACAAGAAAAAGCAATTGAAGCTTACCAAAGAGCCGTGAATATCTGTAAAGAGTTGATGGATGAAGAGATGCAAGTAACAGCAATTCAGAAATTAGGAACAGTATATATAGATCTGGTATCAGTTTATTGTAAAGATTGTGATTACGAGATGGCAACAAAATGGTACGAAAAGGCTTTGGATATATTTGGGGCAGAGCTTAATAATCACATCTTGCATGCAGAAAAGGCACTTACTGGTAATGGATTTGCCTTGGTTAATCTTGGAGATATTGAAAAGGGAATTGAAACAATTCAAGAAGCTCAAACGTTACCTAAACAGGAAACCAACACAGGTATTTATATCAGATAAATTTTGAGTGGATAGTTAATTAGTATAAATATGACTGGCAATTATTTCCAAGGTAATGTTGATTCATTATTGTTGTTCTTTGAGTTTAAGAATTGTGTTTAATTGTCGTTATCTAAATATATATTGTGACGACTTTGAAACGACGTATGAACAGGAAAATTCTACAGAGCAGACACCATTGTTATCGCCAGTTCGAGGTAAATTCAAACAAATGTTTCATAAAGTATTTTATTTTTTGCGGTCCGGTATCCAGTTAAATGGTGCGTTTTGATTGGCTAACGAGCGGTCCGGTATCCTGCTATCCGGACCGGAACCGGACGGTTGCGTGAGCAAAACAAAACAAAACAAAACTTGCAAATTTCGCAAATATTCAAGTTTTTAAATGTTATTTTAAAACAAAATATTTATGATTGTTTTATAAACTTAACACCGAAATGTACAGTGAAGACGATAGTCACAGTGAAAGTGAATTCTATTACCCAGACAAATTCCCGGACGATACGGAAAAAGAAAACAAGTTAGACGAATTTCAAAAATTTATTGAAGGACAAAGGTCTGAAAATACAACAAAAAAAACAACTTACGATTTAAACGTGTGGAACCTTACTGTGCTTCAGTAAAGGAGGCAAGAAAACTAGACGAAATACCAGCAAAAGAGTTAAACGTCCACCTGTGCAAGTTTTTCATGATCATCGTGAAGAAAGACGGCAGTGTTTACGAGCCAACATCTCTAACCTCTTTTCAGCGCAGTATTCAACGATATCTGAACAACACAAACTCCAATATAAATATTCTGAAAGACCCCGAATTCTCCAAGTCCAGAGAAGTCATCACCGCCAGGAAGAAGCAGCTGGTCGAGGCTTTTGGCAAAGGAAGTCGTCCGCAAGCCGCCCGAGTCCTGACCGAAGCTGAAGAAGACTTGCTCTTCGAGAAAGGCTTGTTTGGAGACCATGATCCAGAAGTCCTCCAGAGAACAGTTTGGTGGTCTTTGTCACTCCATTTCGGCTTCAGAGCTCGAGACGAGTCCAGGAAACTCAAGTGGGGAGATGTTGCCTTGGATATCGACCCAGAAACAGGAAACGAAGTCGTTGTTTGGATGGCTGAACGAGGCTCTAAAACAAGACATGGCGACGGACATCAAAGAGCGTTCCTACCAACGGCTCAAGCAACCAACAACCAACGTTGTCCAGTCAGTCTTTACAAAACCTTTGCCAGTCATCGACCAGACCAAGCTAAAAATCCAGAGTCCCCTTTCTTTCTGGCTGTAAACCACCGACGAAAGCCTGATTCGCAGATATGGTACAGCAACGGCGCTTTGGGTAAAAACACTATTGGAAAATTTCTCTTGAACGCCGCTAAAGCTGCTGGTCTACCCGGGAATATAACCAACCATTCCGTTCGGAAGACTTGCATATCTCGTCTTATGGATGCAGAAATTCCCGTGAATTATGTGGCTCAACTCAGTGGGCACAGAAATCTAAAGAGTCTCGATTCGTATAAGTCGGCTTCGGTTCTTCACCAACGCAAGATGTCAAACGTTCTGAGTCGTTCAACGATTACAAACCGCCCAAACCCAATACTGCCATCATGTTCACAATCCACAAGCACAGCGACGTTAAGTAAGCAGCAACTGTCAACAACCACAGCAACAGGATTGTTCCCTGTTGCCAACATTGGAAAGTTTGACGGCTGCACTTTTAACTCGGCGAATTTCCCTACTCGAGGACTCCGATTCGGATTAAAACTTGAACTCACATTTGACTTTTAATGCCTTAATCATTGTTTTAATGCTTTTTAATCTTGTTTCACCGCCCTGCTGTTTTAAACTCTTAAATAGTTTTAAATACTTGAACTTGTTTTGACCGTTAATGAATTCCAAATGTTTGTAACGGAAGTGAGATGACGTACGCGCGTCATTTGTAAAGAATAAAATTATTTTGCTGAATTTGTTAAATTTCTTGCAGTTTCATTTCTTAGACAGTTTCATTTCATATTATTTAATGACTTAGCTCGGTCCGGATACGGGAATACTGTGCCCTCAGTCGTGAAAACGGCCCTCGGCCTTCAGCCTCGGGCCGTTTTCACGACTTCGGGCACAGTATTCCCCAATCCGGACCTCGCAGACATTAAATAACATATATATCTCTATTGCTATTATTGTTACTGATTATTCCATTAATAATGAATTTATGCTGAAACACTTAGAGTAACACAATTTAATGTTTCAGCATATAATGCAGCGCTTGATCTGTCACTCGTTTATCTCATTAATATACAAATTTCTAAAAAATATTTAATAGTTTTATCATTCTTTTTAAAATAATGTAATTCGCTCTATTGCGGTTTCATACCACTTATTATAATAATTGTGATGATTTATAATAATTATCTATTTCTAAATTTACCATTTCGGATTCTAGTATAACAATACTATAAATACGTGTATGCAGAATCCCCTCGCCCATTCCAACCAAACAATTTACTCCCCAAAAGTTATTGTAACATGAAGTACTGAGTCGATCACTGTAACCATGGTAACACGCAACACTGTGTGTTTCTTTTATTTTAATTTGTACAAAATATTGATAAGATTTGTACTTTTAACTATAAAATTATCAATTGCCCAACTATATAAAGTTGGAATGCTATTACGTACTCTTTTAGCTTTGATTTACTGCAAAATTAAACGTCAGACACGTCTTGAGACGTTCACAAAACGTTTCGAAATTTTCGTAAAACTTTAACTGCTTTTTGAACAGTATTTTTAGACTTCACAGTTACTTTTTGAAATGAAGTTTTTGAGATTTAATATGTTGTTTCTTTTTCTATAATGTATTTGAATCAATACTAAAATATTTTTAAGATCAATCAATGTTTGTATTGACCACACAGAATGATCCACGCATTTTCAAATTCACGAACTATACTGCATGCTATAAATCGGCAAAAGCAAGTACGCAAAATAGACACGTTACCCGTTTAAAACGCTCCTTTTTCGGTCTTTCAACTGTTTTTTTGCTCCTGTTGATTTGTCTTCTAAATATAAGGGTCGTTTAATGAAAAATTTGCCTTGTAACCAGGGGGTTGAATTGCGCGAAAATTTACAATGGATAATTTTCATTTATATTTGTTTTGGAAACTTATTTGTTTGTATTTATTATGTCCCGACTCCAGACTCCTGAGTCATTGTATGCCTGAGTATTTAATGAGTGCAAAACTATTTTGAAAAAAGTTTGCAAAATGGCAGTTAATGTTCTGACGTATACATTAAAAACAAATTATTTGCCTTAGCCAATCATGAGGTTGCTAGTTACCAGTTTTCTCCCGGTCTGAACTCGCGCATGTGCATGACTTTATAAAACGTCCAAACCAGTCCATGACAAAAAAATTGAGGACGACTTTGCATTCCGCTATTGTTGTCACATACCCGGGTGACTACACATACAAAAATTCAAAGTATTGCATTGTGCTACTCTTGTGGGAAGAATTGGTCAATAGTTAAATTTGAACACGTCTATAATACGGCCTTGAAATCTGAGATGTTTTCTTCAATTTGTTTCATGCACTAACGATCTGCCAAATTCGTTGAAATAGTATCACACAACACAAGCTGTATACTTTCGGAAAATTATGGCGTAACAATACTTTACAATAGTTCTCTCAGGGCCGTCCCTACGGGGGGGTTTGGGGGGTGTCACACCCCGCAGAAATTATATTTGGAGATTCAGTCGGCAGAAGTGAGATTTGAGTCGGCAAAAATAAATATTTTTGATGGAACGGAAATTGTGTCCGTACAACCAGGACACATGTATGTAGTCGGTACAAGTTATTTTGGCAGTCGGTTGAAGGCACCTTACACCCCCCTGAAAAATTTTCTGAGGACGGCCCTGAGTTCTCTACATTGAAGTCTAAATTGATTCTAAAATTCTCTTCTAGCGGAGTGGGTAAATTCGGTGGTTCTAGAGGAATGCAACCCGAGTAGAACAGAAGGAATACCGAATGAAGACTTAGCTCGTTTCAAGTAAGGAACTTTTCACCGAGAATGTTCGTAAATCCATGGTATTAAATGTTAAAACGTCAGCATACGAAAACCTTTTGAGTCGAAAAAGGGATAAATTTTGTAGAAAGGACGGGAAATTTGTAAATGACGACGAACAGATTTTCAACTTCGCGAAAGAGGACATATCGAAAAATGTTTCAACTAAAAAGCCTGCGAGATTACATAACATTTTAGCTACTCACATAGATTCCATTGGTGAAATTTCATGATCATGTGGCACAGTTCGAGGAACATGTTGGCCTTGTGACAGACATGCTGGTGATAACTAACCATCATGTTTATATGATGACCAATACGGAAAGAAATGGGCTTCAAAATGTAAACCTACCCATCAGAGTTTCATTTGACTATCTTTTCCCAGGCCAAACAGAACACGTTGTTACGTTACTGTAGACGTTGATGAAGAAAGGGATTCGCAACTTGACATGAGAATCCATGTTTGGATTATAAATTTTTACGTTTAAAAGAAAATGAGGGACTTACGTCTGTATTATAAAAGTTCACTCACACTCACACTCAATGAGTGGACGCTCATTCTCAATGAGTGCAACTCACCACTCAATGAGTGTCCACTCACACTCACATGGTATAATGCGACACTCACACTCCAACTATTCAAAGACACCACTCACACCCTAGTGAAGCTCAGATTGTGAGAAAGTGTGAGTGAGAGGTATACGTCCCTTGAGCCGCACTCAACTTTACTGAATCATACCAACATGGCGGATAGGTGGCTAAATAGGGTAGAATGTGTGAATACTATTGTCCCAAACAACATAAATAGACGGAAACCATATCTCTTTGATTACGCTAAATATGACGAAGAGAAATTCCGGAACAGATACCGATTGACTAAGGTAGCATTTCGCGAGTTACTGGAAATAATCAGGCCAGATATAGCTGCACACAACGACAGAGGAAAACCCATACCAGCTGATATTCAACTGCTATTAACGCTACGGTTTTACGCTACCGGAACATTTCAACTTGCATGCGGAGACCTGTGTGAAATTTCGCAACCATCAGCAAGTCGGATTATAAAACGTGTTTCCGAGGCAATCGCACGCTTAAAGAATATTCACATTACATTTCCTGATGGTGACATGCTGCAGCAACTCAAACTTGATTTCGGAAAGCGCTATTACGTACTCTTTTAGCTTTGATTTACTCTAAAATTTAATCTGAGACGTCTCACAAAATGTCAAAATTGTCATAAAACTTCAGCTGTTTTTTGAACAGTATTTTTATACTATGAAGTTTTTGAGATTAAATATGTTGTTTTTATTATTCTATTAACGCATTTGAATTAATATTAAAACACTTTTTAAGATTAATCAATGTTGTATTGACCACACAGGATGAACTACGCATTTTGAAAACCACAAACTATAGAAGTATGCAAAATAGACACTTACGTGTATTTTAAAACTCGAAAATCTTCTCCTTTCTCGGTCTTTTGACTGATTTCTTTTCCTGTTGTCTTTAGTATAAAGTGAAAGACTTTATTTGTGTGTATTATTTCCCGACTCCTGAGTACAAAACAATGTAAAAACTACAAAACTATATTTGACAAAAAAATTCTCTCGGCCTAAACTCGCACATACGCATAAAGTAGAAAACCATGTTCGTCCACGACTTAATGGCGGACAACTTTGGAATACGCTATGTTCTCACATACCCGGGTGTAAATATCCGAGCGGATATAACCAGGCCGGAGCTCCATTCCGCTTCATGCTGTTGGGTTTGTAAATCTAAACATCGTGCTTGGGCATCGGATATTTGTGATTTCCTGGTAAATGACGACGATAAGCCAGCCTCGACGACAGATGGCTGCAATTCGCGTTCGTTTGGTGTACTGGCTGTAGTTGGCGCCAATGCCTCAGTTTCATCAGCGTCGATTTCTATACAATAACAACGTCATCAAATAATTCACATGTTATGTACGGTATATTGATTTACCATGACTTGTGTTGATGTTCAGACTAGGAAAACTATTTACACCGATTATTGCATTATAAATCGCCTAAATAGCATTTTGCAATTAGCATTGTCTTACCTCTTTCAAAATTATCGTCATCAAAAGGTTATTCAGGCTGTCAATCTGACCTGGAATAATCGAAGAAACAGTAGCAGCTTCGTCGTCTTGTTTGGATGATGATGGACCACCACCAGTTAATTTACTTTCTCTCTTCTCTTTCGCAAGTTGTTTCTTAGCACGGGACTTTATATTCTCCCAACACTTTTTTAATTGCCGAGCATCTCTCTTAGACACACCTGACTGGGAATTAAATTCTTCTGAGAGCGCTTTCCACGCTCTGTTTTTGTTGTTGTATCGTTCTGTAATCATTCCTTTTGTTTTCCAAAATATCTTTGTGCTTTCGCACTAATTCTGTTATAATCGACTTTTCCAATGGCGAAAAATATTGTCTACTTTCAGTCATTTTGTACCTGCGGTAACGACGCACGAATGCAATTGATGATTCTATAATCAAACTACAGCTGGTCCAAGACAAGATATAGATCAACGAAATTGTAAAACTGCCAAGCCGAAGCATGACGCTGGAGAAGCACAATTAACAAGCCCAGTTAATCGAGGTCGAAGACATCGACGACATTTACGGCAATCAAATATCTCCCAGGGAGATGCCGCACGCCCAAACAACAATCGTCATGACCAATCAAAACGACCTTTACATCGCTCCAAGATCACAGTTGTCGGAGATTCAATGTTGTAATATCTTGATCCAACTAAGCTTCGCCAAAACCTAAGGAAAAGTGTGCTTGTCAGGACCTTTCCAGGAGCCAAAGTTACAGATATGAAGCACTATGTTCAACCTACGCTATCCACATCTCCTGAGACTTTGGTACTACACGTTGGCACGAATGATCTTAGCCAGAAGACAGCACAAAACGTACTTGAAGAACTAATCACTCTTGGGCAAGCAATCTCGGTGGATTCGCCTGAAACAAAGTTAGTGATCTCTGCAATTATAACAAGGGCTGACAAAAGCCCTGCTTACCACAGGTATGTACTACCGATAATTGGGGTTTTATTTCCCATGAGAATATTGATGGAACTCATTTAAACACGTCTGGAGTCCATTTAAACAAGTAAGGAACTGCCATTATGGCTCAAAACATTATACATTTTTTTAAGCATTCTAATTGGGACTGACTTTCCACTTCAAGTTTAATTACCTATATTTGCAACGATTCTATTAACCAGCGGTTATCTAATGTCAGCTCTCCTTTACCAAAATTACGGGGCTTTAAAATTGCCCACTTAAATATCACTAGTTTAATGAAACATTTTGATGAGCTTTTAATTTACATGCAAGATAAACCTTTTGACATTTGATATTAAACGAAACGCGGCTTGACAATACTATATCAGACTCAGAAGTTAAGATCTCTGGATATGATATAGTACGGCGTGATAGAAATAGAAATGGCGATGGCGTAGCAATGTATATTCGAAGTAATATATCATTTATTAATCAGTACTCGAACAAATTTGTGTGGAAATACGTAAGCCTAAAAGTAAGCCGTTTTTTGTTTCGTCATGGTATAGACCGCCTAATTCGAAAATTGAAATGTTTCATTCTTTTGAAGAATTCCTTAAGCAAGCAGACATTGATAACAAACAACTCATTATTACTGGGGATTTAAACTGTAATCTCCTAGAACAGGAAAGAGGTACGTGTACGGCTAAACTGCTTGATATACTATGTTTCTTTTGAAGCAGCATATTCAAAGTCCTACTAGAGTAACTGCTAGGTCGCAATCATTAATTGACGTAATTATTACTTCTATCGATGATAACAAGACAATAGATTCGGGGGTAGTAGACCTAGGTATCAGTGACCATAATTTAGTTTACTTGTGCCGTAAAGTCAGTATTCCAAAAGAAACGCCGAAAATTATATTCAGTAGGCAGTTTAAAAATTTTAATGTTAACCAATTCAAGGAAGATCTAAGAAATAATATTAACACGAATATTATAACGGATGACCCGAACATCTTGTGGTGTGATTGGAAAACAAAGTTTTTAACTATTGCAGAAAAACATGCGCCAATGTGACATTGCCGAGTAAAAAGTGATTACAAACCATGGCTTACAGATCAAATTAAGAAATTATGCTATCAAAGAGATTTCATTAAGAAACAAGCTGTTTAATTTAGATCTGCAGCATATGATGGTGCTTATAAGAGGCATAAGAATTATGTTAACAGATTAATAAAAACCACTAAGGAAGATTACTTTAAAACAAAGCTTGGTAATGCAAAAAACAGTTACGATAGTTGGCAGGCAATTAATAGCTTGTTAAATAAAAAATCTAAGACTACAGAAATTCCTGAGTTAAAAATTGGAAATAAATCTGTTAAAGGAGATGAAAATATTGCTTCTTGCTTCAATGATTATTTTTCTACAATAGGATCAAAACTTGCTAGTAATGTGACTGGTAATTATGCCGATCAACTGCGCTTTGTAACTCCTGTTAGAAATACTTTCCGTTTCCAAAATATTAGTGCTGTAGAATTGACGAAAATAGTAGCTCAAATTAAGACAAAAAAGTCGCCTGGGATTAACGGTATAAGTGCCAGGTTATTAAAAGACGCCGGAGATACTATAAATGAGTCATTTGTTAGCATTTTCAACCTATCACTGCAATCTGGAATATTTCCTGATGACTGCAAATTAGCTAGGGTAACGCCAATTTATAAGGATGGCTCGAAAACAGAATGCGGCAACTATCGACCTATTTCTGTAATATCTATTGTTGCCAAAATATTTGAAAAACTAGTATGTAGTCAATTAAGATCCTTCATGCAGGAAAATAACATCATCATAGACGATCAGTCAGGGTTCCGTCAGTATGACTCTACTGAAACGACACTATTAGATTCAACAAATGAATGGCTTGGAAACATGGATAAAGGTCTAACGAAATGGGTATTGTTCCTGGATCTAAAAAAGGTATTCGACACGGTTAATCACAAAATACTACATTCTAAGTTAGAGCTGTACGGAATAAGAGGGCGCAGTCCAGAATGGTTTAGATCTTACTTTTCGAATAGAAAACAGTCTGCGCAATTAATGGTAAACTTTCTGATGAGAAAGAAATTCACTGTGAAGTTCCGCAGGGATCAAATCTTGGTCCCTTTTTGTTTCTTCTGTACATCAATGATTTGCCTAGTTGCCTTGAAACAACTAAGGCCAGATTATTTGCCGATGATACAACTCTTTCAGCAACAGGATTAACCGTGGACGAAATTGAAACAAAATTAAATCATGACCTTGTAAATGTGGATCAATGGCTCATTGCAAACAAATTAACGCTAAATGGGGGTAAAACTGAATTTATAATAATAGGTTCAAGACAATGAGTGCCATCTTTCGAACAGGGTCCCTTAATTAAACTTGGTGACAAAGTAATTAAGCGTGTACCACATAAAAAGACACTTGGTGTTATTTTAGATTAATAACTTAAGTGGGACAAACATAATGAGGAACAAAGTAAAACAATTTCAAAGAAGGTTGCTTTGTTAATTAAGAAGAGCTAAGTCATTCGTTCCCAGACATGTTCTTGAGAAAATGTATAATGCTTTCATAATTCCTCATTTTTACTATTGTTCGACTGTATGGTATGATGGCAGTAAAAACAAATTAACTAAGATGTCTAAACTTCATAAGAAAGCGGCATGCGTAATTACCGGTGACTCTTATGATATTCGATCACAGGCGGCCCAATTTCAGGGTGAATGATCAGGAGTTGCGGGTTTTTAACGGCTTTTATAACCAAATTTTATACTCAACCAAAACTATTCTAAAAACATTCTTAAATTAATCAAATAACTACACTTTAACAATAAAATATAGTTGACATGATAGTATAATGCCTTTACGTTCTTTTAATTACTCCATGAGCTCATTTAGAGCGGTTTATGTAACCTTTTCTGTGGCCTATATGTTGTATCAACATGTGTGTTGCTCGTCATATGTATATAGAAGGTAAAGGCTAATTACTCGCGGCCCGACCGCATCGCCTTCAAAGTCAAATATCTCCGCTCAAACTTGTCGTACGGCAAAATAAATTCGATCAAATCTTTTCACGAAGGTTTCTCTTTCAAACGAATATGGTTTGATCATAACTCGGGCAAATTTAGCGACGAACGGAGCCAAATCTCTCTCAATTTCGGCTATGTTCATAATACTTCGAACTGTTCGGGCATGATCGTGGACGTGACGTAAACAAACTGGTAAACAATACCGTCTTACGCGGGGTGGGACAGCAGTCAAATTCGTCGTCATTTATTTCGTCATTTATTTCAAAAACTTAATTGGTTACCAATGAACACGCATTTACAAATTCGAGAGAATATAGCTACTTTCAAGACATTAACTGGAAATTCGCCTGCGTATCTTACCAAATCATTTAATCGTTGCTCGATTGAAACATACAATTTGAGAAGTAATTTTGACCAACTGTCACTAACAAAACCTAACACAAATTTCCTTAAAAAAAGCTTTTCTTATAGAGCGGCAAAACCTTCCCTTAATCGTTGAACCCCGACGCACGGTATTTGCGATCAGTTGTTTCAAATGTAAATATCTCCAGACCAGCCTCGTACCCAGGCTCGAAAGAGAGAAAAAATAAATAGAGATCAGTTGTTGAGCGAGCGCGCGGGGGTGCTTGGGGAGGACGCGAAGAAAATCGTCGGCCATGTTAACATGGCCGACATGAATATTTCATAGCGAATGTAAATGAGAAAATCTGTGAAATGTTGCAAGAAATTGAAAGACCTGTCCACAAAGCAGTTATTTTGGGAAAGACCTTGTGTCCTAGAGAAGGTTGCATTACTACAAGAGAATTATTTTACGAAAGCGGCATTGATCGTCATTATCGTGTTGGACACAAGAGCGAATTTTCAAGTTCTGAGCGGCACGAATCAATACAATCCTTTATATAGCAGAGGAAATAAACCTTGCGATGTTGAGCTTGTATGTGATGGTTCACAAGCAAAATTTCACTGCTGGTATATAAACAAAAATGATGGGACTGAAGTATCCTTTCAGACAGAATGTTACTTTATCAAGCGAGTAAGTTATTTAGTATATAATTTATTGATTTTGACAACTTTCATGGCCATTTTGTGCCAGCACAGTGGCTGGCCTTGTTCTGGCACAAATGGCCAGTCCAAACTCCAAGACAGTCTGTTTTCTGACAGAACAGACACTGTCAGTGTCTGGATACTGTATTTGACGAAACACTTGCTCATGTTGTATTGTATTGTATTGTATTGTATTGTATTGTATTGTATTGTATTGTATTGTATTGTATTGTATTGTATTGTATTGTATTGTATATTATTGTATTGTATTGTATTGTATTATTGTGTATTGTTTTTTTTATAATTTTTTATTTATAAGCCCAGAGGCAACAGTTAGTACATGTCCAGTGACTGCAAGAGGGAAACTGTGTGGTTTGTTAATCACTTCATACAGTTTAAAATATTAAACAATAAATGTCTGGCTTTAATAAAATAATTTTCCTATTTTACAACATATTTACAGGCTTTTGTGCACAGTATATTCTGGAATATATTTAATTCGAATTAGTTGTATTGAATACAGGTTGCAATTGATTGTTAATATTACAGATCTTGTGACAAAATGTGTTGACTGTCTGAGTACTAGTGGGCATTGGTGAGAGGGATATGATCTTAATAATATGTAACTAATATTTGTGTTTATCTTCAGGATCATAGATCAAATATGATTACGCCGTCTGGTGCTGTTATAACATTACAAGAGCCAACAAGTGAGGGAGCATGTGTTCAGCTTTCTGGAGACTCTTTTTTGGACATTCTTCAAAATATGTTTCATCATGACACCTTGAGTGTAACAATGACAATAAAGATACATTAACCGTTATTCCAACAGGAAGAGGTAAATCTGTTTGCTACTGGATTACGGGTCTGGCAACTACAGGAGTCACAGTTGTAATAACACCATTATTGGCACTTTCTAAATTGAGGAACTATGGAATTAATGTATGCTATGTCACTTAATTATGTAGGCTGAGGAGAGAGACATTACCTTTAATGAACTGACATGTGCATGGGGGCACAGTTGAAGGATTGACATAATTAATAAATACATCTGACAAAATATCTTTGAACTGTCAAATAGACATGTAATATATTGTATTCTTGACTTGCAATCGGCCATGTTGGTCCCCGTTTCAACAAAAGAATCTCATAATCTTCTATAGAATGGCAGCAATGTTGGTCCCAAATTCAATTGTCTTTGGGGATTGGTTGCAAGTGAAGAATAAAAATTATAAAGCATAATGATATGAAAGTAGAAATATAGATAATAATTTATTAATTTACCATCTTGAACATCAAGTTTTTGAAATGATGCATTAAATTCATCATCTGAATTCACTGATTCTGTTAAAAGAAAGTTTTTTTAGCAAAGTAAGTCATAAACGACAAACAAACAATTGAACAATTAATAAGCACCATTCATTTAATAATCAAGGTTTATATACTATATAGCAAATGGACAGACTACATTTTATGAGTATTAAAATACGTCAATACAGAGTAAAATATAAATAAGGATAAGTCTTTATTAATCGACAATTATAGATATCCACTTCATAGATAAATTGTGTGGCGCCGTGGCGGTAGGCAGAGAAAATTAAGCAGCAAAGACATGCAGCAATAGCTTGTAACTGCTTGTTGACATGTTGTATTTCTAGAGTCTCGCCTAAAATATAAAGTAAAAAAATTACCTTCAGATGATAGTTCTTGGTCCATATCATCCATGGATGGATAAAGAATGAGTAAATAAACGAGGAAAATGCTTAAACGCATAAAAAACGGGTTGATTTACGCAGATATATTCGATTCTTCACTTATCGACCTACATTCATCAGATATCGGACATTTTCTGCCAGGCGCAACTAATTCCCGTCGCGTCCTCCCCAAACACCCCCGCGCGCTCGCTCAGCATAACCACTGATCTATATAAAACACTGGAGTAGTGCTTTTTTTTCTCTCTTTTGCGCCTGGGTACGAGGCTGTCTCCAGACGTGTTTACTTTGTGGCAACAGGACACGCATCTTTCGATAGCTTGTGAATTCCTGTTTTTAAGGATATCTGGTTTGTCCCGGTTCATATTACATATCCAAATTTATTTGCATACATGTTCATAAATTATCTAAAAATTTTACAATTATTGTTGAAATAAATCGGAATTGCCAGAGCAGGATTTATTAGTTTCGAGCAATTGTTAATACACAAATGGTAGCTCATGTAAAAAGGAATATTATTGGAAAGTTTCATTGCATTTGAAGAAGTAGAACTATTTATTTTTATTTTTTGAAAGTCGCATACAAACGACCGAAATCTTGAAATTTCATACGCGCACGCGAAATAAATTACGAAATTCGATATTACGTCATTGTTGATTGCTATAAACCAATGAAAATCGGCCATCTAGACAATGACATCCCGAGGAATCGATTGCCGGTTCGCGGAGATTTAGCTTCCGAAGTTGTCCGAGCCGACCGAGCGTGCGCCGAGAAAACCGAGATTCGCAATAAAGACGGCTTTCACACGAGAATTGTCTTAAAATGGCTAGTTTATTTCGTATAGAAATTTGAATACATCCTTTCGAACAAGATTTTCAAGAGCTATCCATAGTATTAGTTTAGTATTGTATTATTGTTAATTTGTAAACAATACAAACTTCAGAGATGTTTGAAAGGGGCTAAATCGGCCGCGTAGCGTTGTAAACAAACACAATTTACTTCTCTAAAGAGATCGTAAAACGCTGAATCGAACGGTGGTATTGTCATCTACATAGCACTGAACCGAAGACATGAAACTGCAAAATCTTATAGCGATATCGCTATAAAAACATTAGCACCTAACGATAATGAGTACGCAAAACATCGTAATCAAACAGCGAACGTATTTAAGACATTGCTCATCAATCACTATAGAAACAACTATAGTAATTGATGAGTACCCCGTGTATGCGTTTGTAATAATAATAAATTAAGTATTTTGTTATATATATTAGTAATAATAAGGGGCCGATTACATGGAGATTTCAGCCCGAGCTGAAATTTCAGCCCAGCCCGGCTTTATTATTCTTGCAGTTTGCACTGCTTTTTCACTTATTTTACAACTTCAGTGATTACCTACAAATTGCTGGAGAAGAAAAGAAATATGCTTTTAAGTACATACTTCTCTGTTAGAAAAAGTAATTTGCTAAGAAAGAGGAAACACCTTCGAGCCCGTCGGCTTAATCTGAAAGCAAGATCTGTTTGGGTGGTAAATGGCAGAACTGAGGAATGGTGGAAAAATTTGATAGGGGCAGATGTGCCAGACAGCTGTTGGAGAAAAAACCTTCGAATGTCTAAGGGAAGCTTTTATCAACTGGCTGACGAGTTGCGACAATTCATTGGACCGAAACCAGGTTCACCTAATTATCGCTGTCTTAGTGCTGAAAAGAAATTAGTTGTAACACTTTATTATCTGAAAGATACAGGATCACTATGGATGACGGCAAACACCTTTGGTGTTCACCAATGCACCGTGTCAAAGACTATTGTTGAAGTTTGCAACGCTATAAACATTAATTTGGGACCAAATTATTTACGTTTACCAAAAGACCAAGATGAAATGAGAAGAAAAGTTTCCGAATTTGAACTAAAATTCGGTATGACACAAGCATTTGAATGTATAGATGGAACCCATGTACCGCTTAAAAGGCCGCAAATAAATTCACAGGATTACTTCAACTACAAACATTTTTTTCCTTAAATGTCCAAGCTATTCGTGATAGCAAAGGATATTTTATGGATGTTGAATGTAAATGGCCTGGTTCAGTACACGATGCAAAGGTTTATTCAAATTCCGCTATCAATGAAAAATTAAAAGAGGGAAGATTACCTCAAACTTTCAATTCCCTGCTTCCTGGTTTTGAAGCTGTTCCAAATTACTTAATTGGTTACCCAGCATACCCACTGACTCCTTTTTGCATGAAAGAATTTCAGACGTGCTCAACAAATGAACAAGTGATTTTCAACAACATGCTACGGTCTGCCAGAAATCAAATAGAATGTGCCTTCGGGCGTCTTAAAGCTCGCTGGGCATTTCTCACTCGAAAAGTTGATATCAGCTTTAAAAATGTCCCTACAGTTGTCTACACTTGCTTCGTACTCCATAACTATTGTGAGTATAAACAACACTGTCTCGATGAACAGGAGATACAAGCACATATTCTCAGACATAGGAATGAAGAAGAAAACACACCAAATGTTCCTGATCCCGTGTACTCATCAAATACTGATGAGGGTGAATATGTTCATTCACTTCTGACCGAATATGTCAGACAAAACCTGCCTGATACCTACTAAATGTATAAGGGTGAAATTATTCTCTAAGCTTGTTACAACTCAATCACTGTGCTGATATTTTGTTGAGGGTCCTGAAGGGGTAAAATGGGAGTTGGGATTCGCCTGGTTTTGGGCTGAGAAAATGGAATTTCATGCATGGGATTCACCAACAAAAAACAATAGAAAATGGGAATTGGATTTGAGCAAAGCATAGGATGGGACTATAGGATTTGGTCAAAATTTGGGCTGAGAAACTGGGATTAGTACCCCCTCCCCCCTTCAGGACCTTCTTAGTTTGTTGAAAACAAAGTAGTAGTAGTAGGGAGGGGGCTCTGTGAATTTCTGTGGACTTTTGAAAATGCCACTTCCTTAACCAAAGTTGACAAATTATCATTGAAATACAAATTATCATTGAAATACAAATCATTGGAATGGATATGTCATTACATTTGCAGACGTAATCATACAATATTGCACAATTGATAAGATTTCGAGCCAGTGCAATTTGGAACACTTCTTAAACATGATGAGTATTGTAAATTGTTAGTTGCATGAGTAAAATCATGAAGTGTTGAAGACTCTAATAATCATATATATATATATTCAACAGTTTTTATATTTTGCCGTATTATAATACATGTATAAACACTAGTATATTGTCATGCACATTTAGGGGCTGTTTATATGGAAGCCGGGCTGGCTCGCAGACTGGGCGGGATGAACTTGTCTTGTGTTTATATGAGAAAAAATTCATCCCGGCAAGTGGGATAATTTTGTTTTGACCTTTGACATTTTTTGACAGTTCTGAAAAAGAGCCTGTAGGCAAATTGGTAGCGGCGTCTCTTCGAACATTCATCCTGGCAACTGGGCTGGCCCGGTTAGTGAGTGTTTATATGGGGAAATTTTCATCCCGGTAAGCGAGATCTCACCTTTTTCAAGCGAGATATTGGGAACCGGGCCAGCCCGCTCATCCATATAAACGCACAGTAGTTTTTACTATAAAATCAATTACACAGCGAGATCTTGCTAAGCGGGCTGGGCTGGCCGGCTAAGCGAGCCAGCTCGGCTTCCATATAAAGTTATAAACAACTACAGTACATGAAAGGAAAAAGCTTGTACCCTGATATATCGTGACTCATCCCTTTGTCAAAGTTATATTGTACTAGAGGGGTACCATAAATCTCTTGTGTTTCTCTACCAAGCTATCTTTTTTTTAAAACAAGTGTACAAGCACAGGTGCTTAATCAGACTGGATGATGTCCAATACTGTATATACCATAAACAAAAATAGTAAATGTTTAAAGTAACACCAATAAACATCTACATCTACATCTACATCTACATATAATTAAGTCGGTAAAATCTACAAATGATATCACACCAACTATTTAAAACTAAAATATCTATGATGTACAGTATATAAAATTCTAAAAAAAAAGTTCAAGTACATAGGATAAAATACATTAGTCCTGATTGTCAACTAGGTATTCTAATAGTTCAGACTTAAAAAGTTCAAAGGAATTTAACTCAGCAATCTCTGCTGGTAGGCTATTCCAATGCCTTATAGTTCTAGGGAAAAAAGAATAAAAGTACGTGTTCTTTGTGGCTTTGTCTTGTATATATCTATATTGATGGCTTGCACGAGTTCTAAGTTCGGTGTTTGGATTCAGATGAGTCTGGGTGTCGACATCGATTTGCCCTCGGCTCATCTTATATAACAAGGCTAGCCGAGTCATTGTTCTTCTTAGCTCCAGGGTGGTCCATCCTAACTCGTGTAGCATGTCTGTGACACTGGCTGTGGGATGATAATTGTTGCTACAAAACCGTGCTGCTTTTCTCTGAACTCTCTCAAGAGAAGCGATGTCCTTTTGAAGATAGGGATCCCAAGCAGCACACGCGTATTCAAGTTTTGGACGTACAATTGCCGTGTATGCAATTTCTTTCACTTTTTTAGGGCAGTTCCAAAGATTTCTTTTCATCATTCCTAAGACTCTGCTTGCTTTACTAGAGATAGCAGAGACATGATTAGACCACTTCAAATCATCATTAAGAGTGACTCCCAAGTATGACATCGATTCAACTTGTTCCAGTTTGACCCCACAGAAGGAATATACCCTCTGGGGTGGAGTTTTCTTGGTAGAAATGCAGATCGTTTTACACTTAGAAGGGTTAAATGACATTTGCCACTTATTTTGCCACTCTTCGAGTTGTTGTAAATCTTCCTGGAGTTGGTCACCATCTTCCTCATTTGACATTACGCCATATAGTAACGCATCATCGGCGAAAAGTCTGATTTGGGACTTCAGATTGTCCGGCAGATCGTTTACGTATAATAAAAATAAAAGTGGTCCCAACACAGTTCCCTGCGGCACTCCAGATGTTACCTGGGTAGGGTGGGAATGCTTGCCTTCACACACCACTGTTTGAGAACGGTTAGTTAAGAATGACTCAAACCAACGAAGCAGGGATCCATGGATTCCATAATACTGTAACTTAATAATAAGACGTTTGTGAGGAACTTTATCGAAGGCCTTGCTAAAGTCTAATACTGCGGCATGAATAGACTTGTTGTCTTGGATCGCCTTGGCCATATCATGAATCGCCAGGATTAATTGCGTTACTGTGGATCGTCTTGCTCTGAATCCATGTTGTACATCTGTGAGAATCGCGTGTTGTTCTAGGTGTTTCATCACATGACTATGAATAATATGTTCGAGGACCTTTGATGATATGCAGGTTAGTGAAATAGGTCTGTAATTTGCGGGATCTGATTTGGGACCATTCTTATGCACACCACACACATTAGCATGTTTCCATTTAGATGGTGTACATCCACTATCGATGGAGGTTTGAAAAATTGCTGCCAACATAGGGCCAATTTCCGTTGCATATTCTTTAAGAAACCACGGGGGTATCTCATCTGGGCCACTTGCTTTATGTGGTTTCAAGGACTGTAACTGTTTAATGACACCTGGAATTGTAATAATAATGATGCCAATGCTCGGTTTCGGGTCTAGACCGACGGGAGGAATATTATTAGGATTTTCGTCTGTAAACACACTAGAAAACTGTTTACTCAGGAGTTCCGATTTCAAATTTCCGTCACTTATAATTCTGCCATCAACTTTGAAGTCAGCTACGCCAGGATCCTCATTTTTTAATTGTTTAATATACGACCAAAAGCGCTTTGGATTTTCTTCTATCGCGGTTCGCAGGAAATCTGAAATATACGTTTCTCTTGTAGACTTCAAGTCCTTTTGCAGTCGTTTCCTAGCAGTCCGAAATTCATTCCAATGTGCAGGGTTTCCTGATTTCTTTGCCTTATTGTAAAGACGTTGTTTAATTCTTGTTTTCCTTCTAAGTAAGCGGTTGAACCAGGGGAGGTTGTATCTTGAGCTGGACATTTTGTGAGGTATACAAGTATCCATTATGCGTCGGATATTTCCTTCAAAGTCCGCCCACATCTTGTCAACTGACACATCGCTTGAATTAGGTTCCTGATGCTGAGTCGTAATTAATGTTTGCAACTCTTGCTTGATACGAGCAGAATCAGCCTTGTGAAAATTGAAATTTCTGTCAACAGATAAACACAAATAAAACATATTACCCAAATCAGTCACTTTTCTGAAATAAGTACTGTGCTGAACAAAATATTAATGCATGCCTTGTGTGCAATTTAAGTCTAATGCAGTTGTTCCCACTGACTGACGTCAATAGTTTCCAAACCTTCATTGGTTAAAACATTACTGTTGCTCTCTGGAGAGCTTGCAGCATGGAACATTTGAACGGGGTGCACAGAACTGGCTGCAGCTACTGGCAGGTTGGAATACTGCATTAGGTGTACCTGGCCTGGAGTGCTGGGTTGCCTGAATGTATTTGATGCAGCTCGGTTGGAGTATTGATAAGGTGGTATGGCCTGACTTACCATTGCTTGACTCATCATTTCAACAGAACGTGTGAGGCCCTGTGCGACTTGTAGGATGGACACACCCATTTGGTGCATACATTGGCCAAATGTTTCATTTGACTGGCGGATAGCTTCTGCAATATCTTTTTTAAATTGTGACTCTTCTTTTGATTCGTTGATAAGTATCTGATCACGCTGTACAGCACTTAGCTGTCGCTCCATATGCTTACGCTTATTATCAATTAATTTTGGGACAGGGTTTTCAGTACTTCTACGCTTACGGATTGACAACATATTATCATCACTATCTTCCTCACCTGATGAATGCACTTCAGGATTTGTGGTGTTATTCACTGCATCTGTGCTTGTGTCATGATTCACTGCGTCTGTGCTTGTGCCAAATTCCAGTGGTTCAGTCGCAGGACTTCCTCTCCATATCTGAACAAGTTGTTCATAAAATTCGAGGACAATTTTACCGCTGCCACTGCGTGATCCCATGGTTACAGCTTTTGAAAAATTCTGTCTGATTTCTTTTAATTTCTCCTGTACGCGAGAATAACCTCTCTTAAGCATATCTTTATCATGTTTCTGCTGCTTTACGATCCTTGCTTTCTCTTTCATGTCATCATCGTCAGCAATCTCCATTGGTGTTACACGCCCAGGACCAAAAAATGACGGTTGGTCGTCGTATATTCTAGCCATGGCTTGTCGAACAGCCTCGTACTGCTTTACTTTATCAGCAGAAAAATCGCTGTTGTTATACTCCATTCTGCTTTTATAATTTGCCAAACATTGAATAAGATGGCACACTTTATCCCCCTGATTCCAACGAAATCTCACGGTTTTGTTTCCCTCATTTCCTTGCGAATTATTTGCTTCATTGCCTCCATCCATCTTTGTTTTTATTATACCATTACGCATGCGCGAGGCGATATTTCCGCCCGGTTTGAAATTTTTTGCCGATTACATGACGATTTTCAGTCAACCGGGATGAAATTTTCATCCCGGGTAGCACAAACCGGGATGAAATTTCAGAATTTCAGCCCAGGCTGAAATTTAATCATGTAATCGGAAACTTCCTTTTATAAGGATTTTAGCGGAAGCCCGGGCTGAAATTTCATCAAGGTTAGCCAGGTTGAAATTTCAGTCCGGGCTGAAAATCTCCATGTAATCGGCCCCTGAGTAGTGTGAAGCAGAGGAGTAGTTAGGCTTCATAATTATTTGTAAATTTATATATTGTATACACGGTCCATTGAAAACCAGCGAATGCTGAATGGCTACCGTGTTTAAATAATTTTAAGTACTAGCAGTTATTAGCAGTTACAATTCTGATAAAACACTCCTGCTCGTGTTTTAAATGGCTTCAAAAACGATATTATTAGCTCATATAAAAACGAGTTTTGAAAATTGTTGTCTTGAAAGCCGAGAAATTTCGACGAGAAAAACGAGCGTTTCTTTATCAACATATAAAGACACTCATTATATGTAGTGCAACACTGCGACACTCATTATATGTAGTGCAACAATACGAGCAACACTGCGACAATTGTGGAAATTCGAGAGGTTCAACTTTCGAAATTCGAGATTCGAGAGGTTCAACTTTCGGAAATTCGAGAGGTTCAACAATGGCGGGTTGGCCACGCTTCTTTGGCTCTGTAGTAATTTACATTCTACTAAGTCAAATATCGATAAATTTCTTCAAATATGACTCGAAGCTGCCTTTACGAGAGAAACTAATTATTCTATCGGCATCTCAGGATTTAAACCGAGCTGAAATTTTCCCTAAACTTTCCGAGACGAGAACAAGCTCAAGGCCGATGACTCCCACATTAACGATGGCAACTAAACTATCCACTGTGGTGAAACTTTTAAACCTTACGCTCACTGCTAACTTCATATTACTGGCAAACGATGTGTCAACAAATCCCGGACCCAACATGAAAGGCCTTCGGATATTTCACCTAAACATCTGTAGCATGAGAAACAAGATGGACGAACTCAAGCTATTCTGTGATAAAAACAAGCCTCATATATTATCTATAAACGAAACCTGGTTGGATAATACTTTCACGGACGGAGAGTTATATCTGGATGGCTATCAATTATTTAGAAATGATAGAAACTGTAATGGAGGTGGTGTAGCGATCTACGTGGCGGAAAATCTAAGTTATAATCGTGTTGATCTGCCCTTGGAAAATTATGGTAATATTGAAGCACTTTGGCTAGAAGTATCTCAACCGTGCTCGAAGAAAATTTTGCTTGGGACGATATACAGACCACCGGACTTTGATGTTGCAGACTTCACAAGCAACTTCGAGAAAATGGTAGGCACTCTTATAAAGAATGATACTGAGTTAGTCTTGCTTGGTGATTTCAATTTTAATTATATTACACCATCCTCTGTAACCAAACATTTTCAACGCATTACTAAATACTTCGATCTCAAACAATTAATTACGAATCCCACCAGAATCACGAAAGTCTCTAGAACATTAATCGACTTATTCTTCACCTCAAGACCGGAATATTATGAAGCCGGTGTAATACCGATTGGTTTTTCTGACCATTCTGCGATTTATGGAGTTAGGAAACTTCATAGGATCCCCTTACCACCATCAAGGTTTATTGATGCAAGAAACTATAAGCGATACAATCCCACATTATTTCGTGATGACTTGAATAACATCCCATGGGACATACTAGATAATGAGAATCCTGACGAGGCACTGCAAAATTTTGCGGACTTGTTTTTAATAGCAGCTGATAAACATGCCCCTATTGTGAAACGTCGTATTCGAGGGAAATCTGTGCCGTGGCTAACACAGGAGATAAAAGATCTTATGCATGAACGCGACTACCAGCATAAAAAGGCTATAAAAACAAACAATGAATTGTCCTGGAGTAATTACAAAAGGCTAAGAAATATTGTAAACACAAAAATGCGGAAAGAAAAAAGCAGGTATTATTCATCTGAGTTATCGGGAGATCAAACCCCAAAGGACATGTGGCGAACTTTAAATCAGATCTTACCAAAAAGGAACAAAACGAATACCGGAATTACCCAAAATCTCTCCGCTACGAGGTTCAACGAGTTTTTTGTATCTATCGCCAACAACTTGTGTCGCGGTTTTACAAATTCTTTCTTACCATATATTTTTACCCCGAGAGTAAACGAAGAATTTATACTGCAGGAAGTTGGCATCGACTTTGTTTTACAAGAACTGTCAAAGTTAAAGACAAAAAAAGCAACTGGACTTGACAAAATACCTGCGAGGCTGCTGAAAGACGCAGCTTCTATAGCTAAACCGATCACACATATTATAAATCAAACATTTTTGACCGGCGTAATTCCAGCTCAGTGGAAAGAAGCTAAAATAACTCCTCTTTTTAAAGCGGGCAATAAAGGAGATGAAAACAACTACCGCCCAATATCGGTTTTACCTCTTCTTTCAAAGATCATGGAACGCGCTGTGCAGGTACAGTTGCTTCATTTTTTGAGAGAAACTAATGTATTAGCTAAACACCAGTCTGGATTCCGAAAGAGGCACTCAACTGAAACGGCGGCTGTTTATTTAGTTGACCAGATATTGGAAGGTATCGATGGAAAAAAACTCACTGGCGCTGTCTTTATCGACTTAAAAAAGGCATTTGACCTCGTAAATCATCAGTATCTACTCCACAAATTAGAACATTACGGAGTTAGAGGTCAAAGCCTGATGTGGTTCAAAGACTATCTGACCACTCGTTTTCAAAGAGTCCAGTATGGAAATGAATTATCGTCCAGCCTACATCTTGACTACGGTGTTCCTCAAGGTTCCTTACTGGGCCCCCTCCTTTTTGTGATACACATAAATGATCTACCGCTGTGTTTAAAAAATTCTTCGATTAGCATGTATGCAGATGACACTGTTATTTACTTCACTGACACGGACATAAATAACATCAAAAATACTCTACAAGAAGATCTAAACCGTGTAGAACAATGGATGATAGACAGTCAGATGATGTTAAATCAGAGTAAAACAAAATGTATGCTTTTTGGAACACGACACAAGTTGGAAATTGCTCACGATTTTGTACTGCAACTGCAAAGAAAGACCATTGAAAGAGTTTCAACGTTTTGTTATCTGGGTATTACACTTGATGAACAGGTCACATGGAAAGAACATGTTGAAAACGTTTGTATTAAAGTTACCAAGCGTCTCGGTCTTTTGTCGCGAATACGGTATTGTCTTACCTTAAAAGCGGCAAAGTGTGTTTATCAAGGTGTGATTGAGCCGGTTATGAATTATGGGGATGTAGCCTGGGGAGAACTTCCTGCTAGTTGTGGTGTCAATTTGCAGCGATTACAGAACCGAGCTGCTCGTATTATATCCAGGAATGATTCTTCTAGAGAGGCTCTAACATTTTTAAATTGGACAGATTTAGAGACAAATCGTAAGGTGCATAAGTGTATTCTTACTTTTAAATGTTTAAAAGATCTAGTTCCAGAGTATTTAAGTGACTATTTTACTAGAAATTCAAATTTCCATAGCTATAATACCAGGAGACGTTCTGATCTACACCTGCCGAAGCCAAAACTTACTCTCGGCAAACGTACGTTCAGATATTCGGGCTCAGTGTTATTCAACACGCTACCCGCTCACATCAAAGGTGCAGAGACACTTTCTTCTTTTAGAAGACTTGTACGAGCCCATTTCTTAGGTTGCTAGTTTTTATAAATTGTGGACATGTTGAATAATTTTACCCATAGTAGAATTTTTTTATGATAGTTTAATTAGGGATATATATGATTTTAGCATATTGTATTTTAAATCTGTAATATAGCTTATAAATGCAGGGCCCCTATGGATACCAGCCACGTGCTGAATGGGCTACCCTGGTGAAATAAAAGTTATACCATACCATACCATTTCTTTTGAATTTTCTTCATGAATTATTAATGAGTTTTTGAAGTACTATTTACAACATGAGCGGCAGTGTTGTATCGGATATACAAACTCGAGCCGAAGGCGAGCGTTGTATATCCGATACAACACTGCCGCTCATGTTGTAAATAGCTTGTGAAACGTCTTGATGAGAACATTCGTATTCTTCAACAATTTAAAATAAGTGAATGATATTTGGTGAGAAAATTGAACTTAAAGTTTATGTAAATCAGCATGATTCTGTATCAGATATACAAACTCCTTCACGCAAATGATTTCTTTTGTGTTTTCTTCATGAATTATTAATGCAACTCACACTCATACTCCACTCTAACTCACACTTCAGTTCTACTTGAGTGCATCTCACTTGAGTCGCACTGAGGTGTGAGTGAGCTTTTAGAATACGGGCGTTAGAGATCGTACTCGACTTGGTCCAATCATCCGGAATCGTCCATTGCAGGAAGGCCGAATTATTATAGTTGGTTATCCGGAGTGAAGTGAAATGCATGAACAAACATGTGTTGTTGTCAGCAATCGCTCGTGGCGTGAGAAACGTAAGCAAAAACATGCAGTTTGTGCTGGTGTACACATGACCAGAGCACAGCTACAGCGGTCGGCCAAAAGATATCAAGAGTGTGTACCATACGACACAAGTCTATTTTCTGGTGCTAGTGGTTTTTCCTGTTTTTGATTTGAATGGAAACATCGTTGCGATGCACACGCAGTGTTACACACTAGATGTCGAGGGAGGGAAATGTTCCTTGATGGAGTTTGGTGTGCAGTTTAATGCAGTTTGTGAAGATATGAGACGACATAATCTCGTGGAACAATTTTTTCCAAACTATAACTTGGGCTTCGATGAGGAACGAATGGATGAAGACTAATTGTACTGGCGTTTGGTAACCGAGATCCAACCATCTAACATGATAATACTGTTCGTTGCATACGTATAATATGTACAAAAACTGGGTGCAGCAAATCATCTAATATAATTGCGCTTACTATTAAACGCATAATTATAATGTAATACTGTGCACCTCTAGGTCAAACCACAATTTTGCAATAGACGCTCCTCTTTATCATGTACTACTTATTTATAATACACGCTCCCTAACTATTAGACGCTCCTTCTCTACAGGGTCGTAAATTATTAGAACTAATTAAGCCTTTAATAATGTAAACTTTTACTTGTTATAGTTTTGAAGCATAAAACACAAATCTATCATGCAGAAACAATGGCAAGGAGGAGGAATTCTCCAACATTGCATCGCGACAATCGTGTATATATTACATATCATACAATGTCATATATTTATATACATTGGCATTTTATTCATATCTATAAATGCTCTTCGGGGCCATGGCCTATATATTGGACTTGTATAGATGGTATTTCCAGTTATTTGCTTCTATATTGTAAAGGTATGTTACCATGTTTGTTTTTGAGAGAACTCGTCACAACAGTAAAACCCTGTGGTCTTCATAAAATTTTTCATGTGAAGTATGTATAAAAGTAGTACTTTGCCGAACAAGTTTACATGGTTCAATTTAATACTTTTTTCTCAATGTTTGATGAGGGGAACTGAATTATTGGATTTATGTTTTGTTTATCTACACTATATTCTTTAGTAAATATACATCGTCTTTCGTTTAAGATTTTTAATGTTCCTATATAGAGCACTGTAAAGCCACCTTATAGAGAATGCTTATAGGTGCGGCGTAAAATGGCCCGAACATGTGTAGAAAGAACTGGACATTTGCAGATATATATGACCTACAACTATGTTCAGCCGACAAATTCAATGAGACGCGGACGTTTCGTATACTGCAAGGTAAAAGTTATAATTGCACAACCGGACTCAATGAGTTGAAAATTAGAAAGATTGAAAATACAGAATAAGAAAAAATATAGCTTAAATAAGCTAAAATATAGCGTAGCAGATTCGAGAGTGATCAGGTAGAACAAGTAGAACAAGTAGCTTCAATTCTTTTGGTACCAAATAAACCGGCCATAGTTTATGTTCGTACAATTCTTCCAGCCGGTTTTAGGTTCTGGTGAAAGTAGATGGCGAGTAGGCCTTAGTAGGCCCTAGCCCTTTCCTCGTTCCTCTTTTCCGCTACAACGGAGTCCGCGTGAGGGCTAATGTTAACCTTAATTTCCCCAATATCATTGTTAAGTAGCGATTAAATCAACCGGACAAAACCGAGTGTGTGAACGTGATTGTACAAAATGGTAACAATATATAAAGACGTACAGTAGAGCAAGTCAAGCAAGTTATGTATTTTGATTAAAAACTGATCAAAATGTATTATAATTGTATATATATAGTTATTACTGCAACTCTTCCTTATAATTAAACAATTTGTTGACTAATTCACAGTTTTCACATTATACTAGCAAAGCAACGACTAAAGAAAGTGAAGCAAAGTGTATACAATAGTTAGCAAAGTAATTAAACTTATATATGGTATAACTACATGAAAGTTTTCACAGTTTGAGCGTTACAACAAGTACCATCAGAAAACCAATCAAAAGCGAGCTAGCAATGGGCATGTTATGAAAATTATCTGGTTTAACAATTGCATTACAATTAGGTTTATCACAACATGTAGGTTTACACTCTTTAGCGGTCGGGTTATTCTCTTTCACTAAATCACATATCTCAGAAGTATTTAAACAGCGTGGGGACCGGTAACAACGTTCGTCACTCATCTAGTCATTACCCACCTTGTAGTTGATCCTCAGACACCGATCTTCTTTATAGCCGCAACTGATGCTGTTTGTCTTGCATATTTGACCTGTAAAGCAAATAGGAAAAATATTCCACATAAATATTGTAGCTTAAAATGCTGCAGTTAATTAAGTCTCACGTTTCTTTCGTCCACATTATATGGAAAAGTTTAATCGATTCCGAATCACACAAACTACGTTTTTTTCCAGTGGCGGACCCAGTAGAATGGCTATGCAAACAAGGCAGTTCGGAGTTTCGACTGCACATCGAAATTACGCGTTCTGCTTCGGGATAACTTTGCATGGCCATTTGTTATGGCTAGTTTGCCACTGATAGAATCAAAATCGTATTTGAAAATACTTTCAATATACATATAATAATTACATGTGCTATAATAACAGGAGGCAAGATTATGTATTATATTTATTCACTTGATAGTGGCCTCACAAACACCTTCAATGAAGAATGAATGACCTATTTGCTGACTTTCGGACTTATGGTGGGCGCGACCATGATGAAATGATCCATTAGTTCCAAACTACATGCCATTTCCTTGTAAAGCACTGAACCAATAAGAATGAGCATTACCGAACCTCTATAGCGACAGCAATTCAGAAATATCTTTAATACTCCTATAAGTATTTTAATTTTATTGCTGAATAAACCAAATATATTTTACCATTGCAAATATATCCCAGCTCTAATTTTCTCGAGGGCCAAAAAAGCCATTACTCTGCTTCTTCTCCGTCCATTTTCAGGGGAAAATGTGGCCGCATTTATTCCAGAAAGAGGATTGGAAATAGGGCATATCACGAAATGGTGTATTTATACTCTGTTATACATTACCTTTTCCCTGACATTGGTGGCTTTTAAGAGGAGCTGGAGCATCACAATAATCCCCATCACAACATGATACAACACAATTGGTCGCATTTTTGAAACGTTTTCCTAACTCAAATCCCTGCTTTAGACAGTCGATATTCCCAATACAAACACTCTTCAGAGCGCAATCTTCCATCACTTTCTGATTACCATTTTGCATAAACCAAACTCTACCACAAAGCCCATCATCTGGAGGACATGTTCTAGTCTGACCTTGGTCTGTACATTTTGTGCCATTACCAACACACAGAGTGCAGTTCAATGCCGAGGAAACTGGAAAATTTATGAAATATATACTAAGTAATTTATTTACTTTAAGTAAAAATCCATTGGGACGAACTTTGGCGAGCAGGTGTATGGTGTACTGTTTCAGCTGTCCCCCTCCCGGTAAATTGTGAGCTGCTTATATATAATTACAGGTTGACTATACAGCTAAAATTTGGCTTTATAACAAACATACCTCGAGCGAAGCGAGGTAGGTTCGGACAGCTACCAGCCACCCGAGGTGCGTCAAATCCCGGACTCACCTCCCTGCAAGTATGTTTGGTTTTTATCTCATGTTATTTCGGGAAAAAGTACTGAAGAAATTACGCATTTTCGTATATAATTTCTTGTTTGGATAACGAACATTTTAGCCGCCAACATACTACACAAACAAACAAACTTAGGCTTAAATTGAAGCTAAAAAAATTATCTACAATACTCCCTTATTCTTCTAAAGAGAAAACGCACACATTCTGCGAAAACATTGCCTAGGTTTATGAACCTGCCGAACAAATTTCGGCGGCCATCTTTAAAATACTTCGATCCCGAACCCACCTCCTAAACATACGTCAGCCGGTGGGCTCGGAATTGAACGCACCTCTTCGGAGCCAATAGGAAAGCCGCTTTTACTCTAGGTATGAGACAACCTCGTCCCCAGGGTCTTGATGGTGACCGCGGTGAACGGACAAGACCCTGGACAACTTGGCAAAAATGTCCAAGATTCTTGGACATTTATCGCATGCGCAATAGCGGAAACACATCTGTTGCTGACCGCAATCAGCGCCAGCACTTACGATTTTCGTTATATTATTTATCTATTTCTCAAAGTTTGAACAAATTTTACGAAAACATATTTAATAAGTCGGTTGAATATACATGTTCACCTTCGATTCTTCACCATTTATCATCATATATTATCACTTTTTCGAAGTATGGCGCTCATACTTGTTACGTTGGCTATCGACTGTCGAGGTGAATATTACAAGTAGTACACCGTACATGAAGGCGACCAATTTTGGCGGAACATTTTTAAATGCTTTGGAATGCATTTTTAAGTGCTATTCAAGTGTTGCAATTATATGATTGGAAACAGCTAACGGATTCTAATGGGCCCAGTAATAATGCAGTCCCAAGCCGGTATTTATTTTATATTTTAAAAAGGTAAGATGACTTCAGTTCAGTTTTATTTTCACATGCTACAAGACTCGATCAGTGGTGTGTTCTATATTTTCTGAGCAAAATTTTATTCTGTTTTCCATATGCAGCACAATTGCTATTTTCATTCTCTGTTTTGATGCATGCTTTGGAGTGATACCTGTTTCTGTTATTCAAATACTGTAGTCACCACTCACCAAGTTAAATATGTTACAACAACAACTCTTGATAATTATATTTTTAAGGAATCAATGTGTAATGGAAGGTGACATGCTGATCATCACAACCTCAATGCCCACACTGTGCAAACGACCTATGTGATGTACTCTTATCATAGATTTGCCATTACCAGCTCATTCGTATACAGTCCAACCCCTCTAATATGGACAATATAGGAACACAGCAAAGTGTTTGCATTAAGTGTCCTTTTCATAGAGAGGTTTTTGAAATTTAATATATTTTACTTCTGGATATTGAAAACTGTCCATATTATAGAGAGGTGTCCATATTGGAGATGTGCCCATAAGGATAGGCTAAGCTGTGTTCTTTCCTCCTGACTGCACATTTTGGGTACTTGAATACTAGTAACCACATTATATGTTCCAAGAGCCATCAACAATTGAAAATAGTATGTAACTATATTATATATCTATTTAGAACAATTACAAGACTTACAATATACAGAATAATACTCATTTTAACATGACAATGAAAGTAACAGGGATATGTGATGTAAATACCAAACTATATTATCATTAGAAATATACAATATGAATCTTAAACTATAATTTTTACCATGAATTGTAAATATTTTATTGAAGAAACAAATAAATGAAACTCAAAACATCCATAATGAAAGAGAGGCATGCAAAGTTGGGGGCACTTAGCTGGTTAGCTGACTGAATACAGAGATCAAAATCTCCCAACATTTCCCAACATTATAAGAAAAGCAAAATTATGCTGTGATTTATCTGTCTTGCACCTTAGCTCTGAAACAAGAAGGGTGTATTGGTGAACAAATGCATATACTGCAGCATTAGCAAGCTAGGATACTTGGTCAGCTATTGACTTTTAATACTAGTTAGCTAACAAGTATAAGCCATAAATAATTGGGTTGACCAAAGTATCTGCTCAGGTTCCTGGTAATCCATTAGTCTCAATGTTACCTACTTTGTTATTTCCCTTGGTCTGAACCCAGATAATTTTTCTTGTCAAGGGGAAATTGTTGGACAATAATGATTAGTGGTTAGTAAAGTTTTGTTTGGTTTACTTGTAGAATATATCTAGGTTGGAGGCCCACATGGTACTGATGGTAGAACCTACCATGGAAAAAAAGCTAGATATTTACACTAAACATGAGCTTGCTTTCATTCATGAGTTGCACATTACATGTTAATAGATACTCAGTTCAAATATAAAATATGTTGTAAAAGACTAATGTTCATGCCAGTCACTGTGTTCAAGCTTGCTTTTTCTCAGGCCCATGTTAACAACATCTAAAATAGAAATGCCACAAACAATATTAGACGAGTAGTGCTTTAACACAACAATAACTAAGGAAAACATGCTATTAAAAACTTATAATTTGTTACATCTTGATCTTCAGACCTTCAATCAAACAACAGATTGTAAATATAACATACAAGAGTATATACTATTTATATTATTTACAATCGGTTGATTGTACATGTAAACAAGATCAAGATGTACATTTCTTAACATCAAGATGTTGATTTTATACATGATTATTATACGAGATATTATCTCTGCTATTATGCATTAGTCAATTCTAGCATTACCCATGCATCCCCCGCCAGGCATTTGAAAACTTTCTTTGCCCAAGAGCCAGGCATTAGTACTTGCAAAATATCCCCAGGGCCGGGCATTTGTTCACCAGAAATGATTGTGGTTTCTGCAGCAGCTGCAACGAACATGTGCGCTGCCATGAATATGGATGAAAGTATTTGTGTCATATACACAAACAAAATTCATCATTGAATTAAGAATGTAAAACTTTATCTGATGATATTCTGACAAGATCTATGTGTTGGCGTGTTCTGGGGCTGGGCATTTGTAATCATTTCTTTGCCCAGGGGTGGGGCATTGTTGCCCTTTTTCTGCCCAGCCCCAGGGAATTGTACACTTAGAGAAAAAAATAAGTGCAAATGCCTGGGACCGGGAGGATGGGCAATGCTAGAATTGACTGATGCATGAGGCGATAACTTTTCTAAGTTGGTCTGTCTAAATGGTCTTTAATTGTGAATGTTTGTTTTCATTGCAAAATGTTGTCGATATTTTTATTGACTTTTCTCAAGCAGTGACTCAAAAATCCAGTCAATATATACGTAAATTACGATAACTAAACAGCAAATTAGAAGCCACATAACCTAAACAATCAAATTCGACGCACATGTTACAGAATTATCGATACATACCTGTGAAAATACGCGACTTTCCATGAGAAAATCAGAAAATACGAGTTAAAACTCCAACAATTATAATCATCCGGTCGACGAAAAATTCCATTCCCGGAAGTCTGCAGAGCATTTCAAGATGGCAACCAATCACCGTGCTCTAGAAAATTGACCAATGAGTTGGCCGATGTTTGCCAAGTTTTCCAGGGTCTTGTCCGTTCACCGCGGTCACCATCAAGACCCTGGGGACGAGGTTGGGTATGAGATAATTTATCAATTGGTAGAAGTGAACAAATGGTATATATTTCGAACATATTGCAGGATGGCATACAGAATAGAATAGCTATATTTATTATTAATTATATATATACATTGCGCTTTCTAACTGAAATTAATAAACTAAATTAATCATGAACTAAACAATTTTCAACACTGCTTGCTTTTTAGGAATGAAAAATGATTCAGAATAAATACCAGCAATATGTTGCAGATTGACATGTAAATTTGTATGTGACAATTGATAATTCTTATGGTTGTCCAATTCTTGGTTCTATTTAGAAGAAGAAATAATGTACATATGCGAAATACCTGATCTTCATACATAACCAATATTAATGTTGTATATATTAGCTGTAGGCGTTAGTCATGACAGAAGTACCTATTCAAGCCTTGGTTAATTATTTTACTATAGCCGAGAAGAGTATAAACTATTTCGTTGAAACGCAATTTAAATAGTTCTATTTCCAGTGACGAAAGCTAAGTCGCGTGCTGCTCACAGATAAAAATGGCAATTACGATTCCTACTCATGTTTGCGACCGTAAGAAATGCGCGAAATTCTTAAAGGAGGCATTATTACTGGCATACAATACGGTCTACATTGATAGCATGCAGTAATATTAGTTATTGCTGATGAAGGCTAGCCTGAATAAATATGGATTTAGGGAAGGATGGGATTTCAAGGGACACCGGCAAATACGAGGCAAGGATGTTTGTTTGTGATTGGCTTCCCTGGAGAAAGATGAACAGTGTGTGACTCGTTCTTGAAACTGGTGCTGTTGTAAGCAACTTATCACATAATTTTTCCTATAATTTAACGGCGTTGCATTTACAGGAGCTATGTTCCGCAGTTCATCTCGAGCGTCGCACAACAGATCATCGTTCGCCTAAACGTATAGAGCGTCTTCGAGATTAAAACCAACCAGCCATAAAGGGTGGTTGAGCATGCAAATTACCTGCGACAATTGTTGATAGGAAAAGTATATTCGCCAAAACCATTTTCATTTTCTTTTATTCCTATTAAAACATAAAAATATAATTATCGATATCTGCACAATTATTCATCAAAGCACTGATATACAATTTGAATACAACGCGTATGCTAACAGTTTTTCCTTTCTTTTATTCGCCTAGTTTTAGATAATGACAATATTCCAACTGGTCACGTGACTAATATAAAAGTTCTATGCATGTACGACATATTCTTCAAAGGTAAGGTTTTACACGACTCAAACTTCAAGAAATGCGTACGCAAAGGGATTAAAATTGTTCATATCATGTGTTAGGGAAAAAGGTGATTTTCTACAATATTTTAAGTGTGTTTGGTTTCCAAAAATTCAAGATATCCAACAATGCTGGTCAAAATAAAAAATATATACAGTAATCTCTCTAATGAGCCCCCTTTTTGGATGAATAAATTTATTAAGCCCCCCCCCTCATCTCTCTCCCCTCTCCTTCTTTATTTACGCATTATTCTGTGTTTGAACCCTCTCAAATAAGCCCCCCTATCTCCAATAAGCCCACACTCCCTCCAAAGGTAAGCATGGTTAAACCATAGGTTCACGACTTACGTAGGTCGGGCATCCGGCCTAACATTTCAAGCCACATGCGAGGTCAGTGATATGGGGAGGTATTTCAATTTAGGGGGTGGGAATCTAGAGAGGGAAAATTTTGAAAGGTCGAGGCTTGTAAATGCCATTTCCTGCACATTCTGGCATCAAATTGGAGAACTAGGGAAGCAAAATTTATGCGAAATAGTTGGTTTATTATCAGTTTTGGTGGCTACGGTGACAAGGTGGGGGCAATAATTGGCAGAAAATTAAGCATAATTGCACTACTTGGCGATGGGAAAATGGTCACGCATTACATGCTTACTCATACATAAGCCATCTTTTGTATAATATCTATAATATGTATATATAGATATATACATAATATATTTACGACTTAATCTATTTTATCCCCCCTCCCAGCCCCTGTGGTTCCAGGGCCAGCGCGGGCGAGGATATTTTTCCTCGTGAATAGATTATACCCTATATAAAGCAATGACTATCGAACTGCGCACAAATATAGTTTTCAAGTGTTATATGGTTTAAGGCCGTTTTTCATTACAGTCGGTCTACCCTTGCGGGAGGAGGGAACAAGTTTCAACTTTCTCTGTAGGTGTCTAGTCTGAACTTCTTCGCGTGCTAATGCTTGGCGTGCCTGCAAGACTGATTATTTACGTGATTAAACTCGGGCGAATTCGCCCGCGCGGACCAACGGAGACCGCAATACCAGGGCGCTGTGAAACACGTGCGGCGAAACGCCTATGATGCAGGACCCCCCCCCCCCCCCCACCGCGAATGTTGAATCAAAACCACAAGACAAAGTGTTGGTCACCAACATACAAGTTTGAGAAATAAATCCTAGGAAATTACAACAAGGGATAAACGGCAAAGCTAATATCAAGACCCTCCCTGGAGCCAGCATCGAAGACATGCTCCACTACGTGAAACCAACAATTGAAAAGCAACCTGAACATATTATATTGCACATTGGAACAAATGATCTTCGAAATAAATCTCATGAAGTGATGATCTCAACGATACAAAAACTTGGTGAGTCGATTCAAGAAGGTAATAGCATTGAGCTTACTCTATCCGAAGTCATAGCTAGAAACGATGATGCGCTGTTGGCCGACAAGGTAAACATGTATAATGAGAAATTAGAAATTAGAAAATCTTTGCCTAGAACGCAATTGGGGACTTCTAAAACATAATAATATTAACAAATTACATCTTAATAATTATTATAACTTAAGTGAACGACTAAAGAGAAACAAATGTATTTTTACGCGCAAAATAAAAAATAACGTCATGCCACAATCAGTAATAGAAATGTTTAAAATCAAAGAGAACCAAGTGTATCAATTGCGTAGTAACAATATAAACTTCTGACTTGGAAAGCCAGTAACAAATTTTATGAAAAAGAGTATTAGTTACTCGGCTGCGTCCTTATGGAACAGCTTACCAAGTTTAGCTAAGGAACAAAACAGCCTTAGAGAATTTAAATCTATTCTTGACCGCAGCTGATGTTTTGTTGACATCTTGTAATTAGTAATCTATACAATTAGTAATATAGGTATTATATTAGTTGTAAATTAATTTATATTTGTATTGTTAATTTTAGTAGTTTGCAAACGGCTCCTTGAAAAGCAGGTGCCTATGTGCCCTGAAGGACTACCGTTTTTAAATATTTTTAAATAATAATAAAAAATAATAATTTGAATTCAGGCGTGCGTAATTTCATTGATTTGGCTTATCTCCTGAATCTAGTACTTACAAAATACGATGGTTTGGGGTTCTATATTCAGGATTTTTAATGATGAATATCAGGTATGTTTGATGACATGTCTTTTTGAAGTTCTTGTAATCTGATATTCTGGGTTCGCTTGAAAGCTTGATACTTCATTTGGCAAATACGTATGTTTATATATTATTGGCTTTTTATTATACGTAGAAAAATAATGATTTTAAAATGTATAATGTATACTCAACTGCTTTTCGCAAGCAAATGTGCGGTTTTCGGCCTCTATGTGTCAAAAAAAGAGGTCATATAGGTTTTTAAAAACAAAAAAACTGATTTTTATATTTAAATATACTTTTATATACTTTTTTAGTGCTAGAAATATTATATGTCCCTAATCTTGGATGGAAGGCTGTTCCATAAAGTTGGCGCAGCAACCATGAACGATCGATCACCAAGCGTTTTCTTTGATTTACCCCGAGGATATGATAATAAAAGGCCATTGTTAGACGAACGTAAATTATTACGACCAGGCGTAGTGATAGTGATAAGTTCCGATAGATACAATGGAGCCAGCTGATGAAAATATTTAAATGTGAGGAGTAATATCTTGAACATAATCCTCATTTTAACAGGAAGCCAATGTAGGCCCTGCAAAAGTGTTGTAATATGACATTGTTTAGGTGCATGATAAGCCAGACGAACACATGCATTCTGTACACGTTGAAGCTTTGCAATGAGAGTATCAGGAAGTCCATGCAGGAGGCTATTACAGTAATCCAATCTACATGTTACAAAGGCACGTATAAGTGTTTCAGTGTGGCTCTTGCTCAGAAATTTCCTAGTTCGTCTGATGTTATAGAGATGATAAAACGTAGCACTGCAAATATTAGTAACATGAGTGTCCATTCTAAGCCTTGAGTCGAGCCACACACCTAGATCTCTAACCACATAAATTGGTGTAATTTCTGCATTACAAATTTTTATGGTATTAATTCCAACCTTCTTCAGCTGCTGAGATGTAGCGACTAAAACAATTTCAGTTTTTCCATCATTAAACATCAGCTTGTCACGAGTCTCCACAAATGTAACTCATCAATGCATTGTTGGATGGCAAGGATAGCTGCTTCTTGATCATTAACGCTATCAGGATAAAATGATACATACAACTGGGAGTCGTCCGCATAGCGTGTACGTCAGGAAGATGACGGTCGATAATATCAAATAGTTCGCAAGCATATAGAGTAAACAACAAAAGGGCCAAGACATGACCCTTGTGGAACTCCACAATTCAACTCAAAGATATCAGAAAGTGAGTCATTTAGCAAGACTCTCTGCTGTCGTCCATTAATATAAGATGAAAATCATGCAAGAACAGTATCTTTAAAACCAAACTTTGTCTCGATTCTTTGAATCAAGATCTCGTGATCTACAGTGTCAAAGGCTGCGCTCATATCAAGCAGAACCAATATTGACACATGACCCTTGTTCATGTTCATTAACAGATCATTCTTAACTTTTAACAAGGCTGTTTCAGTACTGTGATGTGTTCGATAAGCCGATTGTAGTAAGGGATAGAGACTGTTCACAGTCAAATAGCATTGAGCTTGATCAACTACTGCACGTTCCGTAAGCTTGGATATGGAAGATAAATTACTAATTGGTCGAAGATTCCCGAAAACCAGATCTAAATCTCTTTTCTTAAGCAATGGTTTCAAAATAGCCATTTTCCATAAATCTGGAAAACAGCCAGTTTGCAAAGACAGATTCACCATTGTAGTAATCAAAGGCAACAACACATCCAAGCTCTTGTTCAAAAGGGAAGCAGGAATCGGTTCCACAACACAAGAACATCTCACTGAAGAAACAACAAGATTCCGAATCTGTGTCTCACTTAAAAGTTCAAAATTGGACAATGTAGCGTTAGGACTGGTGCTAGTAGATGGTAAATAATCACATGACAAAGGTCTTGAATCCTTTGAATTATATGTATATTTTAAAACCAAACCTTTTCAGTACAAGGTGCAAGAAATATTTTCAAAAATATAAAATTTCCGCGCCTTATAAACACGACAAAAACACGTGTATGTGTGACACTGTATATTATGCCAAAACAACCTGCAATTAGCAGGTGACAGTTGACACTGTATATTATTGCAAAACAACTTAACCCGCTGCAATTAGATGTTTTGGACTTCAGCTGCGCCAAAAAAGTATTGATTCTAGAGCATTTTAGCTCCACATTCAAGGAATATATTGAAAAATATAGATTTTAAGCCTCAGGAAGAACATTTTTAATTCATCGTTACTTGAAAGACAAAGTAGGCTGAAGAAAACCTTAAATATATGTGCATCGGCTCACAATATATGTCAGAAAGCCCATTAAATAACGAAAAGAACGATGATTTCAAAATAATTTTGCCCACTTACCCAGCGCGGAACGTCGATTTCAAAATAAAATGCGTCCAAAAGACTCGTGAATTTTAGTGTAAACATTTGACAGTTGCAGCAAACGAAATAAGAATAAATCTTCACCTATTCATTTTTCATAAGCATTAATACGAAACATGAATTATCAATCAGTTAAATATTATCAATATCTATAGTATTTGAATGTTTTCTTCTACATATATTTTCATATTTCCCCGCAATTTCTCATTTCGATTTTTCCTTCAATTTCAAAAGCAAGCGCGCTCGTGCTAGTTCCCATTCGCATCACAAATGGATCAGCGCTCTGTGAGCGCATTTCCCCGCCCTTGTTTTAATAATAATAACAATAATCGGTTTATTAGAACCAAATTGCAGTATAAACTGAATTACATGGTAAAATTTACAAAATGTACACTTAATTATTGTATTTTACAGTTATAAAAGCATGTACATTGATCTGGTTTGCAATTACGTCTTTCACAGGATTAATTGGAGCATTCTCAAGCCTTAGTTTATTAATGAAAAACTCGCACGAATTATGTCTGCGCATACATAACGTTTGTAGTCCTATATGGTTCAATGCATCAGAGTATGACATATCGGGAATAATAATACGAAGCGCTCTCTTCTGGATGGATTCAATGAGATCGGACTGATTCATCGTCAACGCTGACCATGCTGGAGAAGCGTACTCTATGCGGGACCTAATAAAGGTTGAATACATAATAACAAGATTTTTGACACTCAAACCAGCCTTTTTAACTGACGCAAAGCGTAAAGTCTGGAATTCGATTTTTTGATGAGATAATCAACGTGGTCGGACCAAGAAAGATCATTCCTTAGCATCACTCCGACCAGTTTAAATGAAGACACAGACTGCACCAAAACCCCGTCAATATAGATCGGACTATCATGTGAAAGATGATATTGAAGGAAGGATATAGTCATTTCCTTACATTTCTTGCAATTAAGTTTCATTCGTCTAACTGACGCGAACTGGGAAACTCCATTCACTAGAATGGGCATAAGACTGGAAGAGCAACGGGGGATGACCTCCAAGGCAGTCGTGTCGTCGACAAACTTAATTCGCGCGTTCCAGTCCTATAAAAGGGAATTCACCAGAATCGCAAACAGAAAGGGCCCGAGCTTAGTTCCTTGAGGTAGACCACCGTTGACGTGTTTCCATGATGAAGTCGAAGAACCAATTTTAACGCATTGTTCGCGACAGAAAAGAAAGGATCCTATCCGTCTTATTATTGCTGGATTAACTTGAAGCTTTTGAAGTTCGTCGATGATGACATTGTGGTCAACCAAGTCAAAGCCCTTCTTAAAATCTGCAAAAAATATTCTAACAGAACATTGACCATGGTCTAGAGCAGAAAGGATAAATGGAGAAGATACACAAGAGCTTGGGTTGTTGACTTCTTTGGAAGGCAAATTACTTCGGCTCTAATTTATGAGCTACTTCAGACGTGAGAGATTTTAAAACAAAACATGCCATCACTTTTTATATCTGGGCTGTTAAAGATATCGGTCTTAAGTCATCTTCGATAGTTGAGGGAGGTGACACCTTAGGTATATGAACTAACAAAGGCACGCTTTAGCAGATCGGGAAACACTCCCTGACTCATTGACGCATTATACATATCAGTAATGACCGGAGCGAATTCGAAGGCAAAATTCTTAAGAATTTTATTGGGAATCATATCAGGGCCAGGAGACTTGGTGGTCTTTAGATGTTTCAACTCTGAATAAACTTTCCCTGTACGGGCAAGTAAACTATCAGAAACTTCAAATTCCTGGACAATAGTATGCCTCGGCTGAGGTTCAAAATGCGACGCTAGTCCGACAAGAAAATCGCTATATGACTCAGCCAAATACTGGAATGTTGGGTTCACGTCTGAAAGCAACTGATGGATCCAGGACTCTATCGATTTGAGGCCACCCAATGATTTAACCTCCTTCCACAATCTGGTAGGATTAGAATTTTTCAACTTTTCAACTGAATTCATACAATACTTTTTACGAGCCGATTTAACATCTCGTACTTTATTACGCCAGTACTTGTAGGATTCGGAGTTCTTCCCATATTTTTGAAGTAATTTCTGTCGGTTACTAATAGAGGACTTAAGTAATCCATGGTTTATCTGACTCTCTCACGTTGGTTAACTTTGTTGGGATATAACATTCAATCATGGCAGAACATCTCATTAAACTTCTCATTCTTCTTGTTAGCGTCAGGGATTTCATAAATCTCCGTCCAATCAAAAGATGTTATCATTTGGCCGAAAGGGCTAACGTTGCTATCTCTCAAATATATTTTGTATATCCGCTTATTGTTAGGCTTCTCAGCGCGACTAACATGCGACTTAATTAGAATGCAATTTTGATCACTCGAACCCAAGGGAGGTAGCTGGCTTCCACAAAACGGACTTTCTTAGTGTTGTAAGGCACCAATCAAGGATGGAATTGCATCTTGTGGGAACTTTGATTATTTGGAAAAGTCCAGTTAGTCTTTTTAGTGTTTTTCAGCAATGTACTGGATTAAAATCCCCAGTAACATAAACAAGCGCATCGGGATGGAGAGAAAGAAAGGAATGAATATTGCGTTGAATATGGTTGTATAATTCGAGATCCGCTTCTGCACCGGAAGAGGTAGAGTGGTAAATTACTGGGAGTAACACCGTAGATATAGATCTTGGGAGCTGCCTCGGTCTAAGCAAAATCCATAATGATTCAATAGTTGGATGCTCAAAATGCTCCAGCCGTCTGCAATAAATTTCAGTTAATGTATGTGCAAACGCCACCGCCACGAGAGTATAAGCGATCTTTCCTAAAGTGAATAAAGTTTGTCAAAGAGATCATAGAGTCGGGAACAGTAGGAGTTAACCGAGAATCTGTAATGCACATTATGTCAGCTTGGTTTATTTGGGTTACCATCTCCAATTCATCAATTTTCTAGGATAGGGAACGAACATTAGCAATGAGCAACGAAGGTAGGAGAAAATTATCATCCGAGGTTATGTACTGTAAGGGACATGTGGATACACTGGAATTTCCATTAGTCGCTTCGGCCAAGGTCGGGATTGGTCTAGTTGCGGCATTTGGGGATGGTATGCAGGACTCTGATTGACCATCATTCTTGGTGGTATTAACTCCATTGGGACTGCGGGACATTGGCGATTTGACAAAAAAGGATTGTAAAGGTGCGATTGAACCTCGGGCGCAGATCTCGACCACTCAGACGAGTATGGAAAACCACCATGAAAAAAATCACAGCTGTTCCCTTTAAGCAAAAAACATTATTGCGTAAGAAGGGACACGGCACCCGATGTTTGTGATCGTCGCGGCGCGAAATGGAATGATGAAAGTAACAACGATCTCCTTTCAAGCCAGCCAAGTGGGTAGGTTTCTTTAGAAACTCCTTGTGCTTTTTATAAAAAACCCATAAGGATATTGATCGACTTCATCCCCTATATTTCTGTAATGGATTGTCACCTTTTATACCTGAGAACAGCTTCACAGCTGTTTCAAACATACCAGAATATTCTCAACTAAGCGAATTGGTATATAAATCCTAAATGCCCTAGCTGGTCACTGTTTTCATAATCATGCGTGTTTGTACCATTACCTCCAAAATTATCAGTATGTATACAGTACAATCATTGCATGTACTGCGGCAATGACCGAGAGCGTGAGTGGAAGACGAGAAACCTAACATAACACGAGCAACCTAACACAAGACGAACAACCCGTTTTTGATGCAGCGGTAGAAGTAAAGGCATATAAATTGAAATTGATTTCTGGATCTCGTTTTATACGTGCACGCATTGTCGTTTTCCCAGTCGTTTTACGTTGTTCTTCGTTTCCAAGAGAGTTTCCAGCAACAGAAAACAGGGAAGAAAACGATGACGTGTGGACCTAAATGTTGTGAGACGTTATACATTCGATTTAATTCTCATGATGAATAAAATACTTAAGATGATTATCATGATTAGAGTACATGCAGTTATCGAAATTTCGGTAACGACCGTAAGCGCCTCTTTTAATAGTAAACTGATAAATTCGAAACCTTTTTGTTAGCTACCGGCGTGCTTAAACTACTTAAACACGTTCAAAGCATAAAATGGCAAAGACACGTTTCAATCACGTATACGTAGTAATCTCACAATCTCACGCAGTAATCAACACGATGTGTTCGCTATTTTGGTAAAATGCTGCTGTTTTATCAAGTTGCTAAACGATTATCATCTACAACTGGTTAACAAGTTGACAACTTGTTAGTAATTGCACGACGATCACAAGATATTACAGAGTTGCTGGAACAACTGGTACCCACTTCAAACATATCAACAAACTTGGAACCAGCATGCACTACGAACACAACATAATTTAATATCATCTAGCTGTTCTTTGACGAGTATAATCGTCTGGATAAGCCTGATTCTCATATGTCGATGATCGGAGATATCATTGTTGTCTGGTGTCAATGAAGGGCAAAATTATTTGTGGTACTCAAAGCATTTTACACCTCGACGATCACTGACAAATGGCACTTTACATGTGAGAATCAGACTTTAGGTAAAATAACACACTCCAGTTCGGTGCACTGGGATAATCATGGTTAACAAAAACATGGATTTACAACTAGGATTTCCGTTAACCCACTAATGCGTAAGCGTTTCCTTGACTAATCAAATTGTCTGGCGTTACAAGCCATGTTTCCATTTTGTCATGGCTGTCATAACCATGTCAAGGTGGCCGCCGATGTACTGTAATAGTGCCGATTTACTGTATCTCTGCAATCAGTATCAGTAAAGGTTGATCTGCATACAGCAAATAAATGCAAAGTTCAATTCAGACTAGTTCACAACATTCAAAACAACGAGAAACTACGCTTTAGACATTGCAAAATAGCCTGGCGGAGTACAATACCAAAGGCACACCAGAATGCATTGCGCTTTAGTGGGTTGATAAAATGTTAAATTAAAGACAAATTTAGGCGTTTCGAGTGAGATTTCGAGTATAGCGTTGCACAAGAAAAGAACCAGCGTGTTTTTCAGGGGAAACTGAAAAATAGTCGATCACATGGTAGAAATAAACGAACAAAATTAACTGCACCAAGCTCATGTGTGTACTTACATCATGTTACTTGGTCTTTGCTCGAAACGCCAAAATTTGCGTTTGAGATTTCTCTACAGTAAATGCAATTAAAGAATAGACTTACGTTTCTCGATGCTTTCCATAATCTTTTTCCTAAGTCTATGACCACAAAATCTACACAAGTCAGCTGATGTTACCTTTTGCAAAGCACAATCACAATATACTTAGAATCTTTACTGCGAACACGTTTTGGAATATTCGAGACACTACTGCCTGTAGAAGAACTATTAACGGCAACGTTAGTATAACCATGAGTGCGCAACCAAATGAGAGAAATATACTCATGATGGAAATCCTGTTCCCATCGATGAGTATATGCAGTATTTAGACAGTATTTAGATATAGCAATGTGTTTTTCCTCCCTTCCCTCCAATGAATTCAAGCCTAAGCCCAATCCATAACTTTGCTTCATCTATACTGTGGGATTAATCTTTAAGAATAACCAATAACCACGATGAAAATTAGTACAATGTTTCTTTAATTCTAGTACTTGTTCATCTGTAATGTTCACACGACTGAACAAAGAAACAGCATTTCTGCTAATTGGGGCATAAACTGCCGACACTGATACTTTTTCTCATAGTTACCGCATGTTATAGGACATACAACATGTGTTTTCTGCTCCATTTACAGTTATAGAACATCTAATTTGTGTTCGCTAAATATGGCAAAATATTAAATCTTTGACAATTTGCGTGCTAATTTTACATCATGCCGTTTATTGCTACTTTCAAATTGCTTAACAACTTTGTCCTACAAAGGGGTTTAACACCCTTTAAAATGCTAAACCACGAGTGTTATTGTAAAATCCTCAACACTATTATAGATAGCCCAATAGATGTCGTAGATTAGCACAATTTTAGGGTCAAATATATTACGGGCGTGCAGTTCATATTACATGTTTTACAACAAATCGCACCATAAGCCAAAGTAACATATATTCACCGAATATTCTATAGATATGTCAGCGGTATAGTCACGCATGATATCATGTGTTACTTAACAATTATACCTTAAGCTCGAGTCATGTAAAATAAATGTTGATGAATTTTGCAACTCTCAAGATCAAAATTTGCGTGAATTCTCACTTCGTATACTACTTTATAACAACATTGCCACTAACTTGACATTTTTTATATTTTTAAAATTCCTTAGGTAAAACAAGTTCTTGTTGACTGCATATATATTTTCTTTTTGCTTGCGACTTTTGCAAAAAAAATCTATATCTTGATCATGTTTTTATCTCTGGTCTTTATGATTTTTTTGAAAAACATAATTCAAATTAGTTTCTCAGTTACATATAAACCTATTTGCTAACCTGTAAACATTTTCTAGCAGTTTTTCGCTGTGTTTTGTTCCTAATGAAAACAGTAAAAAGCGAATAACTTGCTGATTTATTGTTGCAAAACCTACGTGGAGCTTGCCTGGTTTCTAGTTTGCTTACTTACGTGCGTTTTCGAGATATCGTCATTTCCATTGATAAAATTATATTTTGACTGAGACGATTCTGGAAAATAGAAGCAACACATTCGCTTTTTCTTCTCGAAATCAACTAGAATTTCAAAAGTTATATTTCAAGAATGCTGGCATAAAATTCTACAATTTTAAAGTAGTATAGTAGGTACCCTTATTTTTGAGTTGGCGCAAGTTGGCGGATTGAATGGGGCACTCATAATGTGTGCAGTGAGTTGGCGCACTCATTAAATATGCATTGAGGTAGGGTTAGGTAGCGCACTCATTATGTGTACAATGAGTTGGGCGCATAAGGCGGCGCACTCATTAAGTATACAGTGCGGTTTGTGTTGGCGCACTGATTATGTGTTCATTGAGTTTTGGCATGTGGTGGCGCAAGTTGGCACATGAGTCGGCGGACTCACTGAATATGTGTGAAGTGGAGTGAGTTGGCGCATTCATTATGTGTACAATGAATTGGGCGCATAAAGTGGCGACTCATTAAGTATGAGGTGTTGTGAGTTGGCGCACTGATTATGTATGCAGTGCGGTGGAGTGAGTTGGCGCATTCGTTATGTATATGCCACGTGGTGAGACACTCATGTATCATCACAACAGCTACCTCACTATAAGCGTTTTAATAAATTTCGTCCGAAGGGAGACCACTAGAGTCTGCTGCCGGAACAAAATGCTTCTTTGAAGAAAAATATATAATTTAGAGCTATCTAGCGAACAGTTTGTACTTAGTTGTCTTAAATATATACTGTATATGTACTTTTTACAATTGTGGTTGTTGTTGTTATTTGGGATTGTATGACAACAAAGATTACCCGTTGGTAAGAATGTACGTTGTTGGTAACACTGTTACTATACAAGCGTTGTTAATAATAAACACTGCAGAGTTCATATCGAAATAAAAATTTATGATTTCCAACTACAAGTTCTCGATAGAAATATATATCGCTTGGGAATTTTTTTTTGCATTCATGTAGCTGTGAAGAGCAGCGAAAGATGCGACATATATGCTAAAAATGTAGATAACTTATATGTCAGGTACTGTATATTTCGGTTGCCAAGAGATTATTTTTTGTCATTAAGAGTCATTTATCCTTCGGAACAATGCAGATTTTGCCCTGGCATGCCTGAGAGAGTAACCTCATTAAAGGTTAAAACTAGAAACACATGCATGCAATTATACTTCCCAAAAGTTATTGTAACATGAGATATTGTGTCAATCACTGTAACCATGGTAACACGCCAAGGATTATTTTAAGGAAATTGTATCACTGCACAAAGAGAAAAAATTGGTAACATCTAAATTTAGCATCATGTTAAACAGCGATGAAGCGACTGAGTAGCTCTTTATCGCTTGCTCAGTTACGCACAGTACTACCTGAGAATTGGCTCCTTGCCAATTCTTGAACTAAATTAATCTAATACGTAAGTTGGGATACATCAAAGAACCCAAGGAACCTATGTCAATGCATTAAACAAGGAGGTGGTTGACAACAAAACATCGTCGATTTCGGCCGGAATATGAGGTCGGTTTCGACCTCAGAAACAATTTTTGTATACTTCCATATAGAGAGATGGAATATTAAATATATATTAAGCAACGTTTGGTAATGGAATCTGTATCATTCTTTGTTTATATTTTAGAGAAAAAGGGGCCCTCACGTTGAAGGGGGGAGGGTGTATACTCTAGGGAGTTTATAAACGATCATAAAAGTGATGGCATCTTTTCGCGAATAACACTTATTTTTACATATCGAGGAAAATTTTATTACTGCACAAATCTCATTTATCACTGCACAAATCTGATTTATCACCGCACAAATTGGTTATCACTGCACCTTAAAAGAATCCTTGTAACATCAAAAACTGTATATTTCTTATATGTTTTGGTACAAAATGGTAAAATAGTGATAAAATTAGTACTTTTGAATAAAAGATAGTCAATTACCGAACTTATAGTAGACGTTCAATAGCTCGTTTTAAATATCCTTGATTAAAAATTTGCCATTTTGCCTCGTATTTGCCTATATTAAGTTTAAGCTATGTAGCTCAAGCTGCTCAACGATCTTTCGCAAAATTCAAAATTAAACTTGATAAAATCGTACCTTTTAAGGTAAATTATGAATATTGTATAAACCGCACAGACTCACCCACGCCTTTTCAACTTCACAAACTATACTGACTATGATGACTATAATCCGAGACTACAATTATGGTGCTTGACTATAGTCTATGACTATGATGACTATAGTACATGAGTGCTCAGCGCTATTAAGTCATGGCTCCAAAAAGCAAAATTACCCCCTGCAGCGCGCCTTCATTTCTCTGCTTGATTGCGTGGGTTTTGCGTGGATTGACGTGTCTTTTGCGTGGTTCTTATAAGAGTTCTGCTTTAATTTTGCTGGCATTTAATCAAATACATTTAAAAGAGTACTTAGATTTTGAAATAATAGTTAGGAGTCCACAGTATGGTTTTGGAAAGGATTACCGTGTTGTGTACAATATTTTATACAATTTATAGGTGGAAATCCACGGATAATATTAGGAGAGTAGAGGTTAAGTTGTTATTAAAAAATGTTTATATTTCTATGTGTATGGGCGATTATCTACTGCAATATAATGAAATGTACCTTTTTGCTACGACGTGATAGTTTCCTTTCAAGATATAGATTCTTAATATATATATTTTACTGCTGTCTTAAACCATTTAATATATAGGTACACCAACAAGTATTTCGATTTATAAACTATATAAACTGATCTTGTTCCCACTCTGCGGTGAAATATTGTATATAGCCTATATGCTGTAAAATATGTAAAATAGCTGATACAATTTTGACTGCTTAAATACGAGAGCCTAAAGATATGACTGACAATTTGTTTCTTCATATAGAAGAACACTAGTCACCAGATTTTTGAACAGAAAATCGATTCTCACTTAAAATCTTAAATCAGTGAAATAATGCCGTAAGCTGCATATTTATAACAAAAATACATTCCATCATTGTACCTGTTGTTTAGCGTAAAAATGGAGTGATTTGTTAATAATTATTTTTCCATTTTTGCATAAAAAACTCCACTTTCAAACGCAAAACAAACCTTGAATTCCGTGATGTTTTTCCTGTGTTCGCTGTTTCCATGGAATTGGAAACAAGAATAATTGAACTTCAAAATGGCGGTCAATAATTTATATTTAATAATTGAGAATAAAGCCTATTTTCCAGTGAAATTACAACTTAAAACAAAACTTTTTAAGAAAGAAGTGTCTAGATTAAGATAACATTTCATCAGCTAAGCTAAAAAGTGTGTACTGTAGATGAAAATAGGAAAAAAGCTATTTGAAACACGTACATGACAAATAAAATGCACTTCAATGTGATTCAAACAGACTTGGGAGACGTACTTTTTTCAATTGTCTACTTACTTTCTACATGAAGATGACTTAATTTCTAGCTGTTTATTTTAGACCTAACTGGAATAGGTGTCATCTAAACCGCCCAAGTACAAAAAATAGAAAAAGAAAATAGAAAATATACTAATTTTGAAAACAATTTTCTTTTGCTCCTTAACTGTTGATTTGAGACACCTGGCATTCCAGTAGGACTCAATAACTTCACGGTTACTAATTCAGACAATCTCAATACGTGACATTGCTTCCAGACCCATCTCCCGATGGCTTAAAGATGAGCTGTGCAATAACAATTTGCAAGGTCACGTGACAGTTGCTATGGCAGCCAATGCGTCATAATTGTTAACATTAGGCTGATCTAACAATTAACTTGCCAAGTTTGGTGAAGAATGCTCAAATGAGCTTCGTGTAATTCAGATTTTTGTCTATTTTTTGGCAAAATAAGCTGGAGCAATGACTTAAGTGCACTGAGCAGCAGCCTTGCTAATTTTAAACCCTACTTCCTGCTCTTCCCGCCTGCTACTTTCTCCTCTCAAATCTGTCCTGATGCTGTCTAGGTCTTCTACCTCATTTGCTAATTTCTTTACCTTCATATATAAAAGAAGTTGTTTAAATCATACATAGCATGATACTCAAATATTAATTAGAACAACTATGATACTCAGATAAGAGGAAATGTTGGAAAAAGCAAGTGGACGAAAGTATATCCTAAGAGTTTGTAAATACTATGTGCTCTCAACGCAACAACTGTATCTTCGCAGTTGAAATTTGGGGAGGGGCATCCTACAGTTTATCAACCGTGCCCATAGAAACGGATATACAAGTAATCGATCGGATTTCAGAGCAATAATAACTGATAGGGATAAGAAATTATGGACAAAAATTACAAAGGATGAGAAAAACGCGTTGTGCAATCTTCTACCAAATAAGTTGAACCGAATCTTTACAAAGATCCTATTGAAGCCGAAGTTGTTGCATTTTCGGGCAACTTCTATCGAAAGACGCCATTTCGCTCAAAGCCTCGGACAAGAAGCCTGCCAGCGGCGAACATTATGCGTAACAAAGGCAATATTGGTATCAAATTGATCCTCGAGAGACCCTCTATCTTCCTAGTACCCCCTTATCACCCTTAAAGAAAACCCGTACAAGGAAAATATTAAGGAATTTGAGGAATTTTTCACTCGTGAAATTTGTTCCCAAGATTCTGGATTTCGGTCAAGTGGGATAAAATTTTCTATAGAAATGGAAGAGGGAAGAGCCTGGAACGAAGTTGCATTTTTGTTCCATAATTATAATGTGGGGTGCTGGCAGGCTAACTCGTTAATCTTGGAAATTAAAAGAGCTGAAAAGGTGCCAGAAACGATTGTATAAGTTTATATTATTTCTCTAAAATTTCCACATTTTCAGGCAACCTAAGTTGTTTCAACGGGTGACACTCTTACGGAAAATATTTTGTGTTACTGTTGGTAATAGCGTTTATTTCAAGATAATATCTATAGTTAACACAAAAGTCAGAATTGCCTGTTTTCGATTGTTTATAGGGATTTGGTGGGCTTAAACTAACATAGGAAAGGGCTTACATTCGGAGATCTTCGGGAGGCCATTCCATAATTGACAAGAACAATAACGACAGTTCGAGACTTTTACTATAACTTTCGCGTAAACCCTCGTTTTGAGAATGTTGTTCGTGGTCATGGAGAGAAGTCGAAGTCATGTCAAACCAGATGTAGTGATCAAATTTACACAATTATGAAGTGTTATTTGCTCTCCAGTAAGTCAGCCACTTGTTGTTTCGCCGATATTTGTAAGCGCTCTTCAGCGTCTTATGAACTATTATTGGAGAGCACTGAATAACAAAGTAGGAAAAACAATTTCTTGAATAATACCCCGTTTTGGATATAGTGTCCAAATCTGTCGATGCAAAAAAATTTAAATTGAAAAAATTCCCCCCGTAATGGATAAAATCCAACTATACGAAGGCCGTTGGCCTCGTCGCAAACTTTAAGTGTTGAAGACCTAAAATGTTATCAATGTTATTCGTAAGCCATCGCTACCCAGACCATCTTAGGGTCTGTTCATATGAGTCCGCCTTGTCGCAAAACTTACCTGAGTTGCATCCGTTTAGTGATGGTATATTTGATGGTTGTCAGTGGTACTAGTAATGGAAGAGGACTACTGCAAAAATTAAAATACCACATGCACAAATTCACACTTCCCTTGAACTGTTTATACAATGGCAATGAAAACAAACAAGAGGTTTTATTCACTTTCTTGAGCGACTCAAATTTAAAGCGAGATAAATTTTTCAAATTCCACCAAATACAGGCTTTTCGCGCGATATATTGAATATATTCCGAACAGAAATATGGAGACAAAATATACCAAGAGGCACGAGGCGAAAGACATTAAAGGATTGTAGCGCGCGACATATGTATAATCGCCGGAAGTTTCGCAATATTCTGTGTACTTGTCTCTTGCTGTCAACACGCCTAATGTAATTGCTGCCGAGCCACAATAAATATCATATCACCAAGGATCAATTCGGCGCCACCAAGTAACTAAGATTATTTGAAGAGGAATTTGTATGTTGTTATAAGCGCGAGAGGGGCAAATCACTCCAAAAATATCGTACACTTATTACTAAACAGGCAGAATTTGAAAGTCAAAGAAATATATTGAAATATTTTGAATTAGGTTTGTATCTTGGCATCAGTTTCCATAATATAGGCGTACGAGGAAAGGAAAGTCGAGAAATTCAAAAAGTCCAGAAAATTCGGGCAAAGTGATTCAGCATTTAGGGATATATGCTCCGTTCACAGCTGAAGTGTTTAGCGTTATCAGAATGCATGCATCTACTTAGGCACGGAGCATTTGATTTTGATGAGAGATGAGAGCAGGGGGGGGATATTCTAATTAAACCTATATTTTAATGTCATGCCCTGTACATTTAACTATCGGGTCAATAGTACTGGAAATGGTGTTGCAAACACCTTAAAAAAGTTTCAACGTTTTCTGGGATGCACGTCCTAGACATCCATAAAGTTACTTTTGTTCGATAATTGAACCACTATCGGTTCTAATATTTACATTTTTCACCTAAGTATTGTCACACATACCCATCATTCAGTTCTTCTAAATGCGAGAATGCCCCCAGAAGTTAGATCTAATATATTTCCTCCCCCTAATTAAGCGTCAAGATATATTTATTTTAACGTATAACCGGAAAGCCTAAACTCTTTGTAATGTACACTATCAGTTATTACACCTTGTTATACTAACTCGTGAAGCTTAAACTGAGATATTTAACAATCATTAAGTATACGGCTTTGATCTGTTCGTGTAGCTGACCTGCGTCTTAGTCAGATTCGCATGTCCTTGCTAATCAATATAAATCATAGTGTGTTCATATGCCACACAAGCTAGGTATGATCCAGAGATACAACCTCACGCAATGCTGGATCTCGGTTCAGTGAGATAATATTTTCTATAGAAATGGAAGAGGGAAGAGCAGTGGCATGTTGGCTCCAGAATTTCAATCGGGGCCAGTGTTAAATGTTGCGCTCCTCAGACGTATTTCGGTACTGGCACCCCCCCCCCCCCCCCCACCAATATTTCCCTATTCTGTACGGCCCGAATTTGAAGTTTATAACTTAAGGCTGCTTTCCACTCATGCGTTTTTATACGTAGCTACGTACACGCACGGAAATGTTTAAATCTTTTTTAGTTTTAAATATTTTACGAATAAGTTAACAAATGCATACTAAAACTTACAGAACACTAAATTCTGCACTTATGTTAAAAGGACACTGCTTACGTAAAGGACACTTATGTTGTCGCACTTTGAGAACGATTTCCTTTGCAAATATTTACCCCCGGCAAAGAAATTAACACCATTGGAATCCTTACAAAATAAGCTTTTTAACAGTGGGTTATGTTGCCGACTAAACATTACAGAATCAAAAATACTGAAAGTTTAATTCCAAACATACCTCCAGTCATACTCCAGTTCAACTCAAACAATCTTTAATATCTTCTTTATTCTTGGATACGATTTGACAACGGACTTCTGTGTATTTCTTGTAGAAAGTTTTGCTTTGATACAACGAGTAGAAGTATTTATTTTGAATTTTTTTTATTTATCGGGTATTTTCCAGCATGCATGTGCTTGCCGTAGTTTGACTATATATGATTTGCCTAAGCGTTTCAGTCACGACTAAAATATCTTATATAGGGTATTGTGCCCTGGGGAATTCATTCCGGCCATTTAAAAAACCATAGCAACTGAACAAGGGCAGATTTCGTTTTGAACCAATCAGCGCGTTTGTTTACATTTTGGCTCTCGACCAATCACAATGCGTGAAATGTAAAAACATAAACAAAAGGAGTGTGAAAATATTACCGTACTCTTCGGCTTCCGTGAACGTCAATATTTAATGTTTTGATCTAAACCCACAGATTGTAATATAATATGCATAAATCTTGAATTTTTTCCCACTTGTCTTGGGAATTTATTAATTTCGACCTACAACGCGAAATATTGACGTTTGAATTACCGCGTTCCGCAGCGCATAACATCCTAAAAGACGATCAATTATTTGAGAAGTAACGTATATATCTGTGGCAGATTTTGTATTTTTACATACTTTTTCTACTTTAACATCATTACTGTTCCAAATAAAACAAGAAACCACAATTTCAAGATATTATTATTAGGGGCAAAGTTGTCAATCTGAAAGCACAAACAGTGATTTTCAGTGGGGCTCTGTGACAAATGTTTTAGAGATCTACATGGAGGCAGAATTTGGTAAAACAGTCTTGCATAAAGTTAACCATCTTTGCATTACATGACACATTTTAGGTTACTGAATTTTTTGGAAGAAATCTTGCAGATGTGGAGAAAACTATACAAAGCCAGGTGAGTTTAACTGTAACTTTTCTATTATGCAAGTGCTCAAAATCAAGTGCTATAACTTTACAGAAGGTTTTATAATTCTTAATTTATAGCCAACAATATTAACCCATTAACTGGCAGTACCCTACCACTGAGAAGTAAAATTGTTTGACTTTAGACTGTAAAATACTATTTAAAAGTAGGGTACATTGCTAGCTGATGGGTTAATTATTATTTTTAATTTGAGTGGCAAAACACAAGTTATTCTAAAACAGGGAAGATATTTAACTTTGGTACAACAGTACAATATGATTTACTACAGTAAAATCTACTGTTTTTAGTATAACCTGTGTATAGCAGCCATATGAGGCAACCTTTATTAATAGTATTATTGTATTAAGGAGTATTATGCTCAGGGGGAATTATAATCCAGCTCTGCAAATTTCTACAGCTTTTGGAGGGCACAGAAGTACTCTTTAGTTCATTAATATGATTATTTTTTACCAAAGCATTAAAAATTAACAGACCTATAAATTTTAGCACATCCAAATCCCTGATATTGATATTAGAGTCACAAAATTTTGTTTGCCCTAAGACCCTTGCTCTTATGAACCAAGACTATTCATGAGAACAATGCCCTCAAGCCAAGGAGGAATTTGTGGCGTAGTAGTGCTGTATAGCCTGCTGCACAAGCAAACCTTGTAGGATGAGAAGAGGAGGGGGGAGGTTGAGGGGGGTTGAGGGGGGTTGTGATAATCAATTAGAAACATCTAGTATATACATTTTCAAGAAAGGGAATCCTGCCTTGTAATGTGGGCAAAATTTATGTATCTTGTATTTATGTTTTGCCTCTGGGCATGTGCTCATATGACCAGTTGTGATATTCTGTATTGACGACTACCACAATATTCACACAAAGCACCGCCTGATGCAAAGACACACTCTTTGAGAGAAACCATACCTGAAATAGCAGAAAATTGTACCTGTTACAAAATATGAGAATGTTTGATTGATAGATTCGAGCATTTGACCTGTACATATATTTTATCCCATTTGTGGATCACTCAGACTCTACGATTACAAATGGTTATTATATATATATTTCACTGAGAAATAGATATAGGGGGAATCAAGAAACCTAATAAACTATTCATCATTTTACAATTATATAACTTAGGGCCTGTTTATATGATCCTGTCTAGGCGGGACGGGACGTTTTCATCCAGTCTAGGCAGGAAACTCACCTAGGCAGGATGGCGTGTTTATATGGACAAAATACATTCTGGAATGAAGCCAGTTAAGTGCTTGACGTCATATTTTCTTGCAAAAATGGAATTCATGCATGCTCAGAAGAAAGGTTCACCCCGGCTAGGCGGGATCGAGTGTTTATATGGGAATTTTCCGTCCCTGCTAGGCGAGATCCCGGCAACAGATGCCGGAGTCGTGCCTAGACGGAACAGAAGCGGGATCATATAAACACTCATTAGAGTTTATATTACAAGCGAGATCTCGGCAACTGTCCGTCCTGCCTAGCCAGGATCATATAAACAGGGCCTTAAGGTGGGTCCCTACAGTAATGCATGAGATGATCGCGGGGCGAGAGTCAAAAACGCGTGGCAAGTACGTGGACTTTCCCACGCAAATTCAACGATCAAAACAAAACAAAGATATTTCGCCCGTTTTTTAAAATAATTTTTACCATTCTGAAAGATTTGTAATGAAAAAAATTAGTTTAATGAATAATCCTTAGTTTTATGTGACAAAGCATCAGTAACACCGATGAGTGATTTTAACTATGATACAAATATCGATTGGATAAAAAAATCTTGACAGTATTATAAAATATAAAAGTGAATTTTTCAAAAACATTTTATATATAATGTTCACTAATAAGAGTTTATTAAACATTTATTAACTATTGTATAAAAACTGTTGAAGGTTATAAAAGTCGTTTAGTGATATTTGCATGTTTTTTACAAGTTAAACAGTAAAAATATCACAGTTCTATAGCAAAATACCGACTTGTTCATCTTCAGAAAAATTACAAAACTAGGCAAAAATATGGCCAGCTGTACGGCTGTTGAAGGTCGTGAACTGAGTAAATGGCAGTATTCAATTGGACTTAAATCGATCTAACCCTTCACAGTATTTCTTGGTTGTCCATGGCTCTCAAATATATTGAATAAACGTCAAAATCAAAAGATTTAAAAACAGCATTTGCCACTCGTTTTTTCACGATGAAAGCACGTCTTGCGCCCGCAAACTATCATTCACTAGTCAGCGACGCTTTTATATAAGGGAATTTCGTGAAGCTGTTGACCCAATTTTTTACCTTTATATGCGTTTTACTCTTTAGTTTAATCGGTAACCTATCTTCAAATTTTGACCACAAATTTTAAGTTTGGTAAATATTATCTATTTCAATTTTTAAAAAAATCGCCAGTGTAGAAGTCTTTATAATTATATCAAATTTTCGAGTTTAAAAAAATTGCACACTGGCGATTTTGATTAAACTTTCATAATAGTTTCAGACCATTATGCTTAAAACGTATATGAAATAAAAAAGATGGGTCACCGACTTTGTTTTTTAGATACGGACAATTTTATGCGCATAGTAACCACATTTCAGGCTTACGTCTTGTTACCATGGCAACGATGACACTACCTGATACGGGTTTTAAATATTCCATAGATGATGAATATTACCCTCGAGTATAAAAACTTCGTCATCTGCGATAATACTCGTTTGAAAACGATTTATTATAAAGCTAAAATAGCTGTAGGGAGCCACCTTAAGGTTAAAACAGGTAAACAGTGTATAAATATTGACTATTTTTGTAGAGTAGTTGTAGCATTATTAGGAAATTCGATAGCTTAATTGTCTTTGCAAGTAAGAAACTTACTTTGAGCCTTTCCACCATAGAAAATACGATTTTATAGTTAGGATAGCCCCCTGTGGAAAGTGTTTCGTGGTTGCTGGCATTCTTTCCCCCATCGGTTTTGCGGTTTTTGCTGACATCAGTGTTTGTCAGATTTGGCAATCTACGGTGCTCCAGAAGCTTGAGGTTCTTGACAAGACAGCAAACGAGGCTGTTCTAAACGACAACGATTATTTGAAGAGAACGAAGGCGAGACAACATGACAAGTGACGACGAACGATTACGAGCAATGCGATGACCAGCCACAAAACGAAAATGAAAGAACAACATTTGACATTGAACACTTTGCTGGAAGGAATTCGACTTTGGAAACGAGCTGTCAACCCATGACAATAACCATGCTAACCATGCTGGTCCCCATTGACTGATTTGTGTATATGTAATGTTTCGAAGCTTTTTTATTAAAAATTATTAAAACCAAATGAGTAAATAACATTTCAGAACAGCTCCAGTTCATGTGCGAACAGGGCACCGGGTATGATATATTGATATATTGGACACCTGTGACGCACTTCCGAAAACGCATCTCGGGAAAGCTCAGGCAAGGAAATTGAGTTATTATTTTCAGTAAAAAATATTATTGTATGCATGAATAATAGAAGGGAGAAAAATATAAAATCTGCCACCAAGATACATACGTTGTTTCTCAAATAGTCGATCGTCTTTTACTATGTTATGCGCTGCGGAATGCGGTAATTCAAACGTCAATATTTGGCGTTGTAGGTCGAAATTAAGAAATTCCCACGACAGAATTCAAGATTTATGCATATTCTCTTACAATCTGTGGGTTTTAGATCAAAACATTAAATATTGACGTTCACGGAAGCCGAAGAGTACGGTAATATTTTTATGCTCCTTTTGTTTATGTTTTTACATTTCACGCATTGTGATTGGTCGAGAGTAAAAATGTAAACAAACGTGCTGATTGGCTCAAAACGAAATCTGCCCTTGTTTAGCAACTGTCTTTGGACCTCTTCCGGTTGTTTTTGTCTGAAAGTCCAGTTACGTTTGGCCCGCACGCTACATTTCAAATTTCGCCGTAACTTTGTTAATTTTTATTGTTTTTCTTTGAAAGTTAGTCAGTAGGTACTGTTTTTACAGCTCTATAAAACGTGCATTAGCGAAAATCACACCGTTTTTAAAACAGAAGTTATAATCGACCAAAAGTACTGAATATATATCTATTTACCGATATAATAAATATATCAGATTACTAAGGTTAAAACTCACAGAGATATGTAAAACAATGTGTTTAGCAATTTATTTGGCATAAGCCAAGAACACTTTTGTTTGCTGAATCGATTGGTGTCCGTTTTCGGTGAGAGGCACCAAAGATACGAGCGCTCAAAATCATCATCCTCTGGAGGATGATATTCGACGGTGCCGTCCAGAAAGAGTTAAGTTAAAATGACTTTGTTTACGTTAAAATATACTTAAGTTAAATGTCTCTGCTTATGTTAAAGAACACTTATATTAAAATAACTCTGCTTATATAAACGAACACTTAAGCTAAAAGGACACTGCTTACCTTAAAAGGAAACTGCTTACGTTAAAGTATACTTAAGTTAAAAGGGACACTTCAGTGAAAAGAACACTTAAGTTAAAAGAATACTGCTTAACCCTAGGGTTAAAATGACACTCAAGTTAAAATGACATTGCTTACGTAAAACGGACACTTCAGTTAAAAGGACATGACTGCTTACGTTAAAAAGATTCTGCTTACGTTAAAAGGACACTTAAGTTAAAATGCATTAACGTTCATTATGTTTAAAAGAACATGCACTTCTATTAAAATGGCCTTGCTTACATTAAATAAACACTTAAGTTAAAAGGGCACTTAAGTTAAAGAGAAATTTAAGTTAAAATGACTTTGCGTACGTTAAAAGGACGCTTACCTTAAAATGACATTGCATACTTACGTTAAAAGTTAAAAGGACACTTCAGTTAAAAGAACACTTAAGTTAAAAGAACACTGCTTAGCCCTGTGGTTAAACGGACACTTAAGTTAAAATGACTTTGCTTACGTAAAACGGACTACTTCAATTAAAAGGACATGGCTACTTACGTTAAAAAGACACTGCTTACGTTAAAAGGGCACTTAAGTTAAAAGGACATTTCAGTTCACAGGCACTTAAGTTAAAATGACTTTGCTTACATTAAAAGGACACTTGAGTTAAAATGTCTCTGCTTATGTTAAAAGGACATGTACTTATATTAAAATAACTTTGCCTACATTAATAAACAAACACTTAAATTAAAAGGACACTGCTTACGTTAAAAGGACACTTAAGTTAAAGAGACATTTAAGTTAAAATGACTAATTTGCTTAGGTTAAAAGGAAGCTTACGTTAAAAGGACATTGCATGCTTACGTTAAAAGGACACTTAAGTTAAAATGACTTTGCTTACGCTAAAAGACACTAAGTTAAAATGTCTCTGCTAGTGTTAAAAGGAAGCTTAAATTAAAATGACTTTGCTTACATTAAAAGGACACTGCTTGCGTTAAAAGAACACTGCTTACGTTGAAAGGACACTGCTTACGTTAAAAGGACACTGCTTACGTTGAAAGGACACTGCTTGCATGCGTTAAAAGAACACTGCTTGCGTTGAAAGAACACTGCTTACGTTAAAAGGACACTGCTTGCGTTGAAAGGACATTGGTTAGGTTAAAATGACACTGCTTACGTTAAAAGGACACTTATGCTAGATGGACACTTCAGTTAACAGAACTCTGAAGTTAAAATCTCTCTGCTTCTGTTAAAATAACACTTATATTAACTTTAATTAAGTAACTTTGCTTACATTAAACGGACACTTAAGTTAAAGGACACTGCTTACGGTAAACTGTTGACTTGCTCCAAGTCTGTCTCTTTCTAGGTAAACTGTAAAACATGGAATCTGGAATCTTGGAATGTTGGAATCTTGCAATCTTGGAATCTTTCTATATTACACCAAAATGTATCTCTCGCTAATATATTGATTTCTATTATTTATTATTTTTGATACAGAATGCATTACATTCTATGCGCTATATGTAAGATATTTTCGCAAGATTATCGGCTATTTCCTTAGGTATAGTTTTACTTTAAAGCAATTTCTAACACCTTCGCTTTGCGGCAGGAAACCAATTTCTATACAGGCGCCGGCATAGGGAACAAGCTCATTTTCATTCAAGAATTAACAACAGTACTATGCCTATATAGACAGATAAACGCCAAGTATACATGTATGACTCCAATGCTAATGTGGCCGTATAGGTTTATAGCCAAGTACAATTAGTACATACGTTCGGTTAATAAATCCAGATAAATCTAAATACATTACAAAGATAATATTGTCACATGTGTGACAATATTATCTTCGTAATGTATTTAGATTTATCTGGATTTATTAAACAAACATATGTACTAATTGTACTTGGCTATAAACCTATACGGCCACATTAGCATTGGAGTCGTACATTATCGTTTATCTGTCTAGGCATAGTACTGCTGTCAGTTCTTGAATGCAAACTAGCTTGTTCCCTATGCCGGCGCCTGTATAGAAATTGGTTCCCTGCCGCAAAGCGATTGTGTTAGAAAGTGCTTTAAAGTAAACATAAACCAAAGGAACTTGCCGATAATATTGCGAAAATATCTTATATATAACGCATAGAATACAACACATTCTGTATCAAAAATAATAAATAATGGAAATTAATATATTAGCGAGAGATACATTTTGGTGTAATATAGAAAGATTCCAAGATTCCATGATTCCAACATTCCAAGATTCCACATTCCATTTTTACAGTTTACCCACTGCTTACGTAGAAGGTTAAATGGCACTTCAGTTAAAAGAGTACTTAAGTTAAAAAAAGGATCTGCTTATGTTAAAAGGACACTTAAGTTAAAATAACTTTGCTTACATTAAATTAAACGGACACTTTAGCTAAAAGGACACTGCATACGTTAAAAGGACACTGCTTACGTTAAAAGTACACTGAAGTTAAAAGGACACTTCAGTTAAAAGAACACTTAAGTTAAAAGAACACTGCCTAGCCCTGTGGTTAAACGGACACTTAAGTTAAAATGACTTTGCTTACGTAAAACGGACTACTTCAGTTAAAAGGACATGACTACTTACGTTAAAAAGACACTGCTTACGTTAAAAGGGCACTTAAGTTAAAAGGACATTTCAGTTCACAGGACACTTAAGTTAAAATGACTTTGCTTACGTTAAAAGGACACTTGAGTTAAAATGTCTCTGCTTATGTTAAAAGGCCCGCACGCTACATTTCAAATTTCGCCGTAACTTTGTCAATTTTTATTGTTTTCTTTCCTCCACTTCAAGTAAGCGTCTAGATATATTTATTTTAACGTATACGTGGATTTCGCACGATATATTTTGGTCCAATATTTCGTATAATCGAGAAACCTAAACTATGTATACGTACTATCATAATGTAGGCTATATATATCAATAATGTATACTATCAGCTATTATACCTTGTTATATTAACTCGTGAAGCTCAAACTGAGATATTTTACAATCATTCTTCAGGAAATTAGGCAAAAATTACTTTATTATAGTCTCTAGATGATACTTAAAACTTGGGTAAATATACGGCTTTGATCTAGTTATCAAATTTACATCATTCTGAAGTGTTATTTTCTCTCCAGTAAGTGAAAAGTCAGCCACTTGTTGTTTCGCGGAAGCTTGGAAGCGCTCTTCGGCCTCTTATGAACTATTATTGGTGATCACTGAATAAGAAAGTAGAAAAAAAATTCTTGAAGAATCCCGCCCGGTAATGGATAAAATGGAACTATACGAAGCTAGCCTTCGACCTTGTCGCAAACTTCAAGTGTTAATTAAAGACCCTAAAATATTATCCACGTTATTCGCGAGCCATATATGGCTATGCAACGGCGTTGTGAGACAAGTTGCATTGAGGATCACAGTGCATGAATACAAACATTGGTCACCAGGTAACTCCAACACATCAAAATTCCAGCATTATGATAACGGCTTGCAACATGTATGCTGTGCGTACCGTTTTTATATAGATTACCAAGGATTTCACTCAGGTCAGTTTTTCGGCAAGGCAGACTCATATGAACAGACCCTAAGAGGGTCTGGCTGCGAGACAAGCTACATGAAGAATTGCACCGTGTAGCACTATTTGACCCTACCTGCTTCACATAAACAACATACAGCGCATTTAACTAGTGAATTCTATGCAGTTTAAAAGATTAGATATATTTAAATTTTTTATTTAAATTTACAGATATAATTGAAAATAAGATTTCTAAAATTTCTGTTAAGCGATGGTATATTTGATGGTTGTCAGTGGTACCAGTAAATGGAAGAGGAATGCTGCAAATATTAAAATACCACATGCGCAAATTGCACACTTTTCTTGAACTGTTTACACAATTGCATTGAAAATAAACAACAGGTATTATTGACTTTCTTGGGCGACTCAAATTTAAAACGAGATAAATATTTCAAATTCTACCAAAATACAGGCGTTTCGCGCGAGATTTTTCTTCAATTACGAAAGAACTTTACTTGAATATATGTCGAACAGAAATATGGAGACAAAATATACCAAGAAGCACGAGGCGAAAGACATTAAAGCATTGTAGCGCGCGACATATGACACAGCTTATTCAGATAGTACATGTATAATCGCCGGAAGTGTCGCAATATTCTGTGTATTTGTCTCTTGCTGTCAACACGGATAATGTAATTGCTGCCGAGTCACAATAAATATCATATCACCAAGGATCAATTCGGCCCCACCAAGTAACTAAGATTATTTAAAGAGGAATTTGTATGTTGTTATAAGCGCGAGAGGGGCAAATCACTCCAAAAATATCGTACACTGAATACTAAACAGGCAGAATTTGAAAGTCAAATAAATATATTGAAATATTTTGAATTGGGTGTGTATCTTGCCATCTGATATTGATCGGTTTTCTTGTGTCCATAATATAGGCGTACGAAGAAAGGAAAGTCGAGAAATTCAAAATGCCCAGAAAATTCGGGCCAAGTGATTCAGCATTTGGGGATATATGCTCCGTTCACAATTGAAGTGTTTAGCGTTATCAGAATGCATGCATCCACTTAGGCACGGAGCATTTGATTTTGATGAGAGATGAGAGGAGAGGCAATATTTGAATTAAATCTAGTATTTTTTCCTGCCCTTGAAGCTTAACGCTGCAACATATATTTATTTTATCGTGTACGAAACTTTAGCACGATATTTTGATACAATATCTTCAATTGTGATATAAAACCTTTACCGCAGACACTACTCTGCGCTCCTCTCCAGTCAAAATACCTTTTTTATAAATAACCAAAATAGCAGACGTATAACTGAGTTTGGAAGGAGGTTTTGATGTTCTTAGAACCTAACCTTGCTTACAGAAGGCACAGAGTAGAGATCATACAGAGGTATAACGGGCTGTCGTAAACACTTGGGAGACTTACGTTTTCGTGTACCCACCTGATTTCAGGCGGCCGGGCAAAAAATGATCAACTGCGCATGCTCGGCAAGTTCCTCCCATTCCAAGTTCCCAACATTCCCCAAGTTCCCAACATTTTCGGCTCTTTAAAGTTTCACAATCTTAAGGTCCTTCGCATTTTTACGTACTGCTAAAAGTTAAACTGCCGTTAAAAGCGAGTCGCCATCTGAATCGTGCACTTTAACTGCGCATGCTCGGCAAGCGTCTGAAGCATAAGTGGGTACACCCGTTCCACCTCTGTATGATCCCTACTCTGTGCTGAAGGTAATGTCATGTCCTGTACATTTAAAATATCGGGTCAATAGTACTGGATATGGTGTTGTAAACACTTTAAAAGAGTTTTAAAATTTTCTTGGACATCCATAAAGTTACTTTCGTTCGACAATTTTACGACTAAGTTCAAATATTTACATTTTACCTAAGTATTGTCACATATACCCAACATTGTTTTTGTCTCTTTGGGTGTTCTTTTTCTCTTTTTGCCAGCATCAATAGGCTTGGCACTTAAACAAAATCCACCAGGTTGATAAGCATTTTTATCACCTTTAGCATTCCTCTGGGCACGGAGTTTTTGCCTTCTCTCTCTGTATTTCGCGCTTATTTTCTTAGCCGCAGTCTTCATTCTGACATCATTTTGTTTCCTGAGGGCTCTCATTGTATTGACTCCAGGGGTAACGCCACACAAATCCATGACCACTGCTTTGCTTCCAGCACCAGCGTTGAAATGTGCAATTGTTTCACAGGCCGCAATACGAACTCTTCTTGTAACCGCAAAATTTAGTTTTTGGACACTTCGACAATAATATGCCATTTGCTGCCTAATTTTGGTTCTGGGTCATCCCTTTTAAACACCTATTTAGAAGGTCATCTTTTGAAAGTCTAGTGAATACTGGATCAAGTTCTTCCATAAAAACTTCAGCCAACCGATTATCTTCACCTGTACAAATTTGTCCCATCAGCCTTGTCCTTCCAGTATTTACACCAAGTATCAGCTGATTTGGGGCAGTATTGATGTTGTTTGTTTAGTGTTATTTTTCCATTCTTCAGCATGTGGTGCTGGATAGCTTTGATGCTTGTCTTCGTGCCTTCTAAATTACCTTTGTTGCCCCGAATTGCTTTGCCGTAATAATTCTGCATCTTATCAATTACTTTATCGGTCAACCGTCCCTATCCTCCAACCGACTTGCCATCAGAAAGTCTCTTTCCCTTCATATTATTCTTGTACTTTCTCAAAGCAGTTCCTAGTCTCTTCTGAACATGCCCCGCACATTCCTCTTTCCTAATTTCATAAGCAACACCAAATTTGAGGTCTTTGAAAAACTCACTCGCGCATGTTATACTGTATCCAAATTGCACTCGAAACCATACTATTACCTATACAAACATCCGCCGTGATTGATAAAGTGTACATTTATAAATATCCGTGCTTATGGATTGATAAAAACGAATCAATTAAGCTGCGTTTGTGTGACTTGTTGAGACTTCGTTGCCTAGTTGAAAATAATTTACGTTAGGATAATGTCGAGTACTTGGAGTGTTTAGTGACGCTAGAATACTGGGTTTGGTGGATAATCCAAGTGAGTAGATATATACACAATTTAAGACCTAACCAGGAACGGTTGCGAAAAATGCAAGTGAAGTGCAAAAATATTTTGGTAACGGTCTGGTAGTCAAGAGTAAAAGTTTTAATTTCTAGATTGTCAGGATAAAACAAAGTGGGTATAAAACTCATGCAATTTATAATAATTATATGAATGTTATTTTTCACTTTTTATCAGCAAATGAACATGGGAATATAATAGTGAGAGCAGTCGAAGTGTTACGTATAGCCTCGTGGTAAAATGTGGCCATGACTTAATGTACGGAATTATGCGCGGTTTGTATGGGTTATATCTTCATTACTCAAACATATATTCAAGACCTTTTCAAACCAGTTCAACATGACCGTCCAACTATCTATCTATCTATCTATCTATCTATCTATCTATCTATATATATATATATCTATCTATCTATCTATCTAATTACCTCCGAGATTTCATGTACAAGTTGAACAGACTTTACGTCAGAATAAGTAAGAATCATCCCTCGTTGCCTGTCTTCGCTCTAGTGTTTCTACAAAGCCAGACTGAGTAATTTTTAACTAAGATAGCTCTGACTATAACAGCCGCAGTGTTTGATAAAGTGATCATTGATGAGATCCATGATGTGATTTTTCATGAAAACAAATCAATTAACAAGGTCTGTGTGACTTGTTGAAACTTCATAGGTGAAAAGAGTTTACGTCAGGATAATGTCGAGTACTTGGAGTATTTGGTGAGGGTCTGGTAGCCATAAATAAAGGTATTTATTGTGAGCTTTTCTAGATTGTCAGGATAAAACAAGTGTAGATATAAAACTCATGCAATTTATAATATATGGACAATTAATTACCTTTCAAACAAGTTCAATACAGTCCAAAATTTTTAGTCTAACAATGTTGGACTTAGCGTGTGCCCATACCTTAGATGGAAATTTTTAATAAAGACAATCTTATACAAAAATTATGATTAATATTTAAAAAATATCGGTGCTTACGTATTGAAACTAATTACCTCCGAGATTACATGTACAAGTAGAAAAGTCTATACGTCAGGATAAAGTCGCAAGTGGTATGTTTGGTTAAAAATAGTTTTGTTTTGCGTCAGGTTGAAACGGACCAAATCAAACCGGAAATAACTCATCACATTAAAATAGCTAACAAAGTGTAGCTAAATGTAGCTGAAATTAAGACACTGGAAAGCGCTTAACTCCATCTAAACTGTATGTTCCCTTTACAAATCCAGAAACAGCCATCCCCCATTGCCTGTGTTTGCTCTAGTGTCTACAGAGGCAGACTAAGAAATATTTCATGAAGATAGCTCTATAAATTTTGTCTTAATTGCTTCCCTAAAAGGTACAGTTAGGGCAATCATTTGTTAAAATATGTTACAACAGTCAGGGGTAGAACAGGAGAATCCTGGAATGTTTTGTGCAGTCAAATGCAAATTTTTACTACGTCGATGTTATATCAAAACAGGAATTTTTGTTTTTACTCATAACATAATTTTTCTTATGAAATTGATGGAACGGTATTTTAAGATGCCAGCAATATTTAATATTTTTTAAAGAATGTCCGACACGATTATATGCAGATTAATTTCCGCACCCTTATAATTATGTTCTTGACTTTAAATTGTCATTTTAATAACGCTTTGACCGTTCATGCGTTTCTAAGTGTTTTCAATGATTTAATGACAAGATATATATTGCAGTATTCTGTGCTGTAGTTCATAACAGATTTGGACGCAGAGCAGAACAGACGAAGTGAGAAAAAGACACTGAAAATAATCTTTGAAAGCCTGAAACCTTCGGAAGAATTTTCGAGAAATTCATGTAAGTTTCACTTGTAGTTTTGTTATAATACTGTAGAGGCTTATTTATACTGTTAATTTGAGGGTGTTAAAATAGCACCTCTATAGGTGCTAAATTGACACCAGGAGGTGGTGTTAAATAGAAAGTGCTATTTTAGCACCGATTTGGGTGCCAATATAGCACCGTTAAGTTAGGTGTCAATTTTAAAGTGCTAATTCAGCACCCGACATTTTTAACACCTTTTTTGGGTAATAAAATAGCACCTCTTTCATCAGCGAAATTGCTAAATTGACACCCTTTATAGCGCTAAATAATGGGTGCTATTTTGACACCTTTTGTGGGTCCTAAATAGCACCTCTTTCATCAGCGAAAGTGCTAAATTTACACCCTTTATAGCGCTAAATAATGGGTGCTATTTTGACACCATCAAAAGTGTTAAACATAGGCCACTATAGAGGTGCTAAATTAACACGATTTTTAGGGTTAAATATATTATGGGTGTTTAAGTCAAATTACAGTTTCACAAAAAATCGCAAGAAAGCCCAAGTAACATATTTCTACGGAATATTGTTTTGATATATCGCCATGTATAATATCTTGTGATACTACATGATTATAGACATTTTATATACAAACTCTATGGTGTTTTGTTGTGTCGCATCTAGTTTGCTGCATACCTTTAAGAGAAACTTTACAGAGAACGTTATATTCCTAAAGCATAGAGTCTAAAATATGACACAAAAATCTGAAATGGTATCTGAATTGGTTGGGAGTTGTCTCTCCTGAAAGAATTCATAGAAATGACATAAGCACGGAAAGACTGACTGGTGTCTAATTTCCTTACTACGCGCGCAAAGTTTTCTGGGATAGCGTCACTTTCATTTCAAATTTTAATTTGAAAAATTATGTTGGAAAATACAAGCAATATATTTGCTTTTTCTTCTCGAAATCCACAAGAATTTCAAGAGTTATAGCTCAGGAACGCTGGTATAATATTCAGGTAAGGATATTTCAATGTTTTTATGTAATATGAAGCAATTATAAAGGCAAAAATTTACGGATGTATTCATAAATATTTATGTTGCGTGCGTTGTGTCGCGGTAAGAAAATATTTGAATTTTAACGCGGCAAAAATTCCCTTGTACTTATCAATTTAGTTCAGAATCAAAACGATAATATAAACTACGGCCTACTTAACAATTATATTAATCTATACCATACAAACTCTGACATTAGAGTAGACTTATGAATGTTTTTATATATGAATTATGTGATTGTTTCATAAGTTGAGCATTGTTTCAATGAATCAATGTATAGTCTATTAGTACCCTGAGAAAATGTCTTGACAATTTTAAATAATGTGCAACTTCCATAATATTATAATTGTTATTTAATGAGGTATATTTAAAATGCTTCAATAAAACCTACAGGTCATTGAGGTCAATGTAAATGCATGTAGCTGAGTGGATACATGAAATTTTTGAATTTTTGGAATTACCCTGAGGGATGAGAAATATTCCGAGGGCAAAGCCCGAGGGATATTTCATCCCGAAGGGTAATTTTTTGGGAATACCTTGAGTGAAAGGTCTATAAATGATATATTATACCGAACCTTGCATGACTTTACTTGTGCTAGATGATGAAATTAGATGATGGCCTGGGTACGAGCGGGGTATTAAAAAGTCGAATTCCAGCTCAAGCCTCGACTCCAATACCATGCCCCGGGGAAACGACTCAGGATACAGGTATTCACTGAAAAATACCACGGTCATGTGGTACAAGCCTAGTTCTCTGATTTGACAAACTTATTGTGAGGTATAATATTATAATATATAATAACTTTCCCTCCATGCTTTTCGGCACAAACCAACAATATATGATGCCCATTTTTTTTTGGGGGGGGGGGTGGTGGTACTAAAGCTGACTTTTACTGACCAGTGCTCTCTATGATTTTCGTGGACTCTTCCTAACTCAGCTATACCCTGCTTGTTCCTCCAAAGTATGCTGCCCAGGAGAGCAGGGTGAAGAAAGCATTTACATAGACCTGTGCATCATGCCTAAGGGAGTTTTGGAATCTCAGGAGGCTAACTGTACATAAGCAATCGCTAATTGTGTTCTAATTATAACCTGTGTGCTCTATAGTAACACTGGACCTTACCCACTTCTAGTGGGGTCACTAGGGGTGTATTTTGATATGGAACTCACTGCAAGAACATTTATTATTGTGTGAGAATTAATGATTTTTTATACAACTGTGATCTCGTCAAATAGTAGTTAAGTCAGCTATGTCCTGCCTAATGAAAGAGAATATCATAATTATGTAGTATTAGCAGGTCTACACCTGTTTAATTGCATTCATTAGAATGATGCAAATATTTTAGGTTAATCTGAATTTTGTATTTACTTATGTACCTTACTTTCAAAGTATTTTATAGATAACCTAATTATATGTGATTGTGAAGCTGGAAAAAGATTGATATTTATGTATGGTTCACCTTGGCATCACAACTAAAGTAATAGAGCAACTTTGTATCGCTGAGGAAGATAACGCAAGGAGTTAATGGTCTGCGTCAAGTTGTGTGTGTTTGATATTGGCCATACCGACAGGAGCAAAAGAATAGAGGTATTCTGATCTCAGAAAATGTGGAGTTGCAGTCTTTTGGCATGTCTATAGACTATGGGAAAATTAGTGTAGTAATCATCAGACTCTATAACTGTTGACTTTACCTAATAACAAATTTGTAACCCATTAAACCACCATGATTATCAGGGATTTATAGAAGCACTTTTCTGCTACCCGTAAACGGTTGTAAATAATTCATTTTCTTCATCTGAAAAACGGCAGTAGAATAAAGTGCTTGTATAAATTCCTGATTGTGCATCTTATATTGCAAGTTTACCCTTTCTAATGCCAGACAACTTCATCTGCTAGGTTAAGCATTGGAGTGACATAGAATACCTCTTCTGACATGCTCCTAGCAGAGTACTAGAATTGCTTGGCATTGCCCAGGGTAAAATAATAGATGTACCTGGTTTTAATAGGTAATTGGTGAGAACATTGCATGAGCATTGCATGAGCATGGCAAGATTTGCCTAAATTTATTACCATTTTAATGTTCAGCTGCAAAGTAATTTTGGAATCAGCAAATATATTATTATAAATTCAATTAAAGGATGTTCATATATTTTCAGATTGTGTTGTCTCTTTGTTAAAAAGTGGAGTATATATTTTGGATTTGCTTTGTAGCAATGAGCAAGTTTTTGTTCACACTAGTGCTAAAATAGCACCTAAATCAGGTGCTATTTTGATGAGAATATTCGGGTGTTAAACCAACTCCTAAATCAGTGCTATTTTAACACTACAAAAGGTGTTGTTTTAGCACCGTAACTAGTGTTAAATCAACACCATCAACAGCGGTGTTAAAATAGCACCCAAAAAAGGTGTCATTTTTTACCTAATTTTTTAGCACCACTTTTTGGTGTTAAATTGACACCCCAAAATTAACAGTGATATATATACATGTATTTTCCTAGTATTACTGGGAGATCGAGAGTGAGAAACAATATTCTCAACATCAGTTCAGGATAGCCCAATTTAAGAATCTGAATGGTGGTCTAGCCATGTTTTAAGAGAAATTAAGGATGTTGAAACTTTAATAATTCACTTTACCACCTGTGGTGAAGAAGCGAGACGTGGGCTGTGCTGACATGCCTATATAAACCTGTACAGGGCCTTTTTTAACTAATGTACTGGAGGGGCCAAAGCCCCCCCAGCCCCCATGTTGGCCCCGAAGTAAGCTATTTTGCCCCCCCCCCAGTGAAGGTTCCTTTTGTCCAAAATATAAGCAAAATAGCTTAAATAGCTTTCCTCTGAGTTTAGAGGAAAGTTATGGTATTCTCACAACAAAACCTGGCTCCGTTTAGATGGGATATATAAAAAATTGTCTCTGAAAATGCAGGAAATCAAGCCACAGAGATTCAATAATACAAAACTTTTCTGGGGGAGGACCACCAGACCCCCCTTCAGCTTCCCACACCTGTAATAGACCAACTACTTGTTACGTCCCCTTTCGATGATGGCCCCCCACTAACGATTTCTTAAAAAAGGCCCTGAACCTGTATCTTATAATTCCCAAGAAACTGCGCTCTTTAGACTTTATATATATCAACATTTCTTCCAAACTGTCTAAACCGTTCAAAGCAACTTTCCCACCATTTACGTTTAAGCAGCATGGAATGATTAGTTTCGCCACAAAAACCGTTGATGAGTATTATTTGGTCTCGTAAAACTCTCTTCTTTGCGGAAAAGTTTAATTGAGGTACATGGCACGGAAAAAACAATTTTACTGCACTACAGTACATCTTAATCAGTTTGAGTTTGAATTAGTTATACGCTTAGCAAACACAGTCGGTTATACTCCGGTTTCCTCCCGTAGCAATACTGGACCCATAAGGGAGGCCTCTTACTGGATCTCTAGGTAAAACAGTTTAGAAATGGTAAAACTATATCCAGTAGAATTGAAGTTAGTGTAATTTAGTTTCGTTTCATAATGATGAGACATCAGTATCAGCAGTCTTAAATGTATAAAAATTTATATTGTTTCTTAACATCTCTTTAGTTGTGAAATGACAATTCTTCCATATTTGCTCGTCATGATGTTGTCTCTCTATGGCGGATCCTGTGTAGAAATCTCCCTACATGAGAGGCTTGATGATATTTCTAAGAAGCTGGAGGAGTCAAATAAAAGAATTACAGACCTATTACAACATATCATGCAACTCGAAATGTTTGTCACTGAAAAATCCCGCTCATCAGGTAAAAATCCCGCAGGTTCCATTTTTGCCAGAGGGCCTAAAGTTGCATTTTTCGTAACTGCTCCTAGCTAGGTCTAAAATGTATATAAATTTTCGTTGGAGTATTCCATCTACAAACACCGTCTAGTATCAGTCCTATCGACGATATGCCTAGAATTTTTTTTTATATTTACCCATACCATATATTGGCATCACTCCCATCATGATATATATACGAATTTGTGATTAATGCTCAGCAACTGGACTCTGCAGCTCAGTTGGTTAGAGCGCTGCACCGGAATCGCAAAGCCGCAGGTTCGCTTCTTGCCATATAGTACCTTTTAAGTTGCATTTTTCGCAACTGCTCCTGGCTAGGTTTGAAAATGTATATAAAATTTCGTTAGAGTATTGCATCTAGAAAGACCGTCTACTCTTCTCACGTGTGACTGAGATGAAATTATAACCAGAAAACTGCATCAGAAACCGAATCCCGCACGCAGACGTAAAGATACACGCGCTATAAACACTGTGCCATCAACAGCCCAATGATTTAAACTCTAAATTTGCCTATTTTAAGGTCAAAGCGGGATAAAACAAGTACGTGTTGACAAGGAAGGAACTAAAGCATACCACGCTAACTCTTATGTCACGGGAACAAGGATCGCTTCAATCCACGATCACTCCAACAACGTCCGTACTGTAGGTATGGGCGAAGTCATTGCAGTCATGAATGGCGTTGAATTTCGTACACGGCACAATGATTACCGGCTAAACATGCCAGCCAATATAATAAAGTACCATGAAACTCAAGACATACCATTTCCCGAAGTACCACCAGAGGTTTTGGCCTACGAGAATAATATCACCGGAGCTGTTGAGGAAATGATTCAATGGTTTAAAGCTTGGCGCGATCAAGACTACAGCGTTCGTGATTATAGAAGATACTTTAAGCCGACACTATGCTACATGGAAGGTAGGGCACAGTTTCTCTGTGCACGTGAGAATTACAGCCGTATTGGAGAAGTATCACTATTAGAGAGATTTCTCAATCAGAGGTGTCCCTACTATAGAAGTGTCCTTGATACTAGACAGATTCTCATTAGAGAGATGTTCCTGTTAGGGAGGTGTCCTTATAAAAGAGGTGTCCCTATTAGAGAAGTGTTCGATTTAGAGTGGTGTTCGTATGAGAAAGGTATCTGTAAGATGGAGATATGTCCGCGAGAATGTGCCCATGTTTTTTATAGCATACTTAGTATTGTATTTCTAGCATATTGAAGGCAGTCATATATCAGATTTTGTAGTCACAGCACTGTCATTTAATCCACAGCACTGTTAATTCATTTCTTAAAGGTACCTGGATTCATTCATCAGACAAAATCGAAGAACCTTTCGAAAGTGACCGACATTTCGTAGATGCCAAAAGCTGGGCAGATCTAGCACGCAAAATACGGTTCACGTCATATACAGGAAGGAAAGATAACTTGGAAAATTTTGCATACCTACCTACCACTATTATTGATCTAGAGAATGGAACACATCCCGTGTTTGCCCAGTGGAATTATAGAATTCTCTGTCACCCTTTGATGAATGATCTGCCTTTAAACAGGTAAGATAATTTTTATAGGTTTTGCTCTGAACTATATCTAGCGAAGACCCTTTTTAGGATGTACCGTATTAGTTTGTCAGGATTTACATCAGATTAAGTTGTCTTTTAGTTCTATTACCACCGCAGAACGTTAGGCTAGCACTTTAGAGCATGACTTCAAATTTCGTTTGAGAAGTCATACCATACAGTTCCAGTCGTTTATTACAGTGCCTTTGGTTTTTTACTCTATTTTTGGTCATACCCCACAGACTACGTTTGGTAGATGACCTCCAATCTCGGATCACTCGCGAAAATACATTAGAAGACCAAGCCAAAACTCGAGCTGTAAGATTCCAGATCAACCCTGTCGATGAAGATGTTTGGAGAGAGAGATACTCGAGGTAAATCATATGTAAGATACTTTCAAGGCTTTTACTAGCTGCTCTCCCGAGAAGTCATGCAAGTTCCATAATGGTCCAGTATTTACTACATGAGGAAACCTAAACTAAAATAGCTTGATATGCATACTTGATAATTCTGTCAGTCTTGTCTTAGCTGTTCTTCCTAGAGGGTTGAAGTGTCATACCTTATTGGTGCAGTGTTTCTATAGGAGGAAAGCAGTGTTGGTACCCGGAGAATACATGCAGTGTTTTTGCATGTGATATTGAGTTGAAATTGGAAATCGAAAGCTGTATATTGCAGGAATGTAACCTTTAAAGTAAACGTTTACGCAACTTAAAATGGTATTTCTATATTTTGTCAATATACAGATTTGGTCTGCTAGACAAAATGATGAGCGAAATTCCAGGAAAAGATAACTATAATGCTTTCATAGAAGACGACGCTTTAAACCAGTTGGCTCTATCCATGGACCCAGAAAAAAACGGTGAAGTATTGAATGCAGCATACTACCACAGATACTACAAGGTAAAAGAGAAGGGTGCAATGGGACAACAGCTGAGACATAGAGGATATTCTGACTCCAATTTATGGATGGCAATGAACACACAACCTCAAGTAGCAGGCTAGTATTTTGCCACATTACTGTTCTAATTTATTACCACTTTTTATAATGAATGTAGTTGGAAGCAAAAAGTTTACAGCCTGCCTAAAATGTTGCTGGCACAATGGTTCATACTGTTTCTTTCACTTGTGCAACTGGAGTTTAATTCTTGCATGTGACAAGAGTGTGTTTAGTTTGGTGAGTATTCTGGTTCATCCTGCATGTAGTAATACTGATCCAATAAAATATTTACTAGACATCTATAACTTTTCACCCATTCCTCCTGTTGTAACACTGAACTAAGAAAGAATAGCTTTTAATTTGACTAGTTCCTTGGCCTTTTCGCTTCCGCCCGACTATTCAGGGTGGTAGTTTGTCGGGGATTGCAGAAACTGGCAGCCCGCAAATTCCTGACAGCCTGTTACTCGCACGAGCGTGGAAGGCCAAGGAACTAGGCTAGCATTTACTGATCTATAGATAGAACAGTATAGAAAAGGCAGAGCTGCCCAGTAAAATAGATAGTTTAGTTCTGCCTGCGCCAACCATGCAATGCAGCCAACTTATTGTTTCTATGTCCCATCATAGTAAAAAAACTTTCTATTTTTCAGGCACGAGTCTAGAGAAATGCACTGGTTTTGGTAGAAAACACACCTGTAAGACTCACAGTCAGAAATGGAGCTATGCCATCCCTCTCGAAATCATCTACCTCACACCCCTTAATCGATGGAACCCGTACAAACTTGAATACAAGGGGAAGTTCAATACAGATGAAGGTAGGACCGTGAAGGAAGGCAAAAGAGATGGAAGCTATCATGTTGACACAGCTTTCAACGGCCTAAACAGCAAGACTTATTATATTACACCAAAGGAAATGTTTGAGAGTGATGAGAAAAACAAGGACAAGGCTGATACCACCAAGGGTGAGGTGGGGGTGCTTACCCCCGAGGGTACAGTTGCCCGGGTTCGAGCTGCCGGTATACGAGGTTTCTTCCCCAACATTCCAGGAGTTGGTACCCTGCGTCAGAGGTATGGTGTGTTAACTCAGCAATATTACACTACAAGTTTTTCACTGGTTTCACTCATCGAGGTAGTAACAGTACTGGCCAATTAATTAAACGAAATTTCAAAGCATGCATGAGCGATTGAACCTTTAACCTTCGCAGCAAGCGAAGTTTTGTGATTATAGGAAATAAAACGTTCTTAAAATATTACTGCTTTAATCATGAGATATAATATTAAACACAATAAAATACTTGAAAGACGGGGGGAAATGGCTAAATAACTACAAGCAGCCGTAATTTCAACAGTTTTGCCTATAATATGAACAAATAAATATGCTTAACAATTCTGTCTGTTTTCTTATCACATTTTAAGTAAAACCAGATTTATTAACAAAATACGGTTTAGATTTTGCTTCTTATAACCATCAAATTTAGTCTTCAGGCCAAACTGTATTTTGCAACCTTTGTGATAATCCTTAATTGCCTGACCTATGGGGAACACAGTTGAAAACAGAGCTTAAGTTGTTTTCTGTAGTAACACTAAATCAATAACAAGGATTGGCGTTTACTGGACTCTAGGAAGAATAGTTTAAAACTAATAGGGCAATTAAGCTCTAAAGGGTTATTCATAGATAACAAATAGATTATTAGGTAAACTTTCCCTTACCTATTTTAGATATCCTATAATGCCAGTGCACGATGAGGGAACGTCAACATGGAAAGAGCTGGAAGCACTTGAAGATATGGTCATGGAAAGTAAGAAATATGGAGATCTATTCAGAGAACAACTGACACCAAGCCCTCCCAGGCTTGACAAAGACAAGCCTATATCACTGAGGACTGGTCGGTCTTGGCGAACGGGGATCATACAGCATACACATAATTTACTGGTACGTCAAGTCTTTTGTGTCTACACATGTAAAAATCAACAAGATGTGTTCGCAACAGCCTTGTGGCAAGCTTGTCATCAAGTTGTAGCAATGTTGTCATTTTATCAAGCTACAAGTGGATTGCAAACAGGGGCGGATTGTACCACTGGACTACCAGTCAATGCCCCAGTGGGCCCTCACTTCACTTCACTTGGGGTGCCCATGATTCTATACTGTATAAAAACAGACAATTTGAAGACATCTGTCATAACTTGCCCGATCCCACTAAGAGAGCTAATCCGCCACTGACTGCAGAACGATAACAAGTTGTTGGATAACTTGTAACAAGTCTGCTGAGTCACAAACTTTGTAGCAAGTTTTTAATAAGTCGATGTCAACTTGTCAATCGCATCATATCAATGCAAAATTCTGAAACAACAGTGCAAAAATCTTTAACTAAAACAAGACTTTAACTAAAACAACTTTAACTTAACTTGTATGGTTACGTTGCTGATTCAAAAAAATAAAATACGAAGGCGAAAATTTTATCAGCGGACGGCTCGAAGAAACTTGTAAGTTGAAAGTATAGTTGACTCGAACATTTTATGTAAACTATATCATTAATAAATAATAGCATGGATTATCGTGAGATTTGGATAGAACATGCCTCCAAATTGGACCCGAAACCATGCTTTTACTTATACATAGCATACTGTAGCATACCATAGCATACCATATCAATTCGTACCAATGCTATAGCAATACCATAGCATAGTGCTGTACCATATACCTTTACCATACAATACCATATTATCCCAATATTATACGACGATTACCTAAATTTATGTTATATTTAGCTTTTTCCAGACGAAGTTGAAAAAATCAAGAAAGGGGGTCTTGTTACTAAAGTTTCTTCAGAAATACAAGGGCATAATCACGAGATTCAAATTGGTTGGCAGAGGAAGAAAGAGGCCTTCTACATAGCATCCTGTGACGGTGACAAGGGAAAATGGCCCTTGACAAACAAGTGCTTTGATAAACACGAAGCTTTAATGACAATATCAGAAGATCAGTAATTATGACATTGTTTATTGATGTCCTAATTTAGCAATGACATCATTTAGTCATTTAATGATAATCGGCTAACAGTACATTTGGAATCAGTAATTAGTAGTAGTGATGTCTTTATAATAAATGAGAATTAATTTGGTAGCGGCATAGTTTTGGGATTTTTCATGCTTTTTATATTGTAGTCATTTACATTTACGTTGTCATTATGGTGTTTATAGAGTAGAAAAACAAAGTAGGGTGGATTGGCCACTTTGAAGCTTACTGATAAGTTAATAAAAATATTTGGGTTATACTTTTAAGACTGTCAGTAAATATTGGTGATCATTATTGAAAATAGTATTAAAATGTTATTTATACTGTATAATGAATGTTTTATATGAGAGCAATGGTAAAATATTTTCATTAGGTGGAAGATGGAATTTCCATTGGATATTCCTCCTTTCACGTCATGAAAATATTTTCATCATTGCACGATTGAAAATATTCATTATTTGGTTTATATGACACCAAAATAGATCAATGACAATGCTGACATTGAATGATTGTATTGCTGCGGTAGCGAGCGAGGCTGAAGCGAGAGAGCGACGCAGCAGAACTAATTGTGCAAATATGGGATTTTTATTTCAAACTGTTCTAACGTATTGCATTGTGCTCGTGCGCTATAGGGGCTTCGCAGTACACCAGTTTCCCCGAGTTATTTGACACTGCCACCGGTAAGCAAATTTTCATATTATTTCTGACAACTTTTGTAGCGTGATAATCAAAATATATACACGTGCGCGAAAAAAAAGGCTAAAAACTGATGAAGATTAGGAAGAATCCTATAATTTTTTGTCATTGGGAGTAATTTACGTTATTGTCAGTTTCGTTAAGCGAATGAAAGACATGTTCGGTCGTATTGGCAGGAAAATATAAGCATACATATGTACAGTGTTCTGCGCGCTAGATCGACAAATATTCGAATGGCAAAGAGATGTCTTTTACATGTAGGTGACTCGCAATACCAGCAAAGTTAGAAAAGAATGATGGAACAACACTAGTGTTTTATAGCTTTTTAAATGCAAAAACAAATCAAGGAAAGGAGAGTAATTAATAATTATTTGAATTAATTGGAGGAGGCCATGCTGTCGATCCGGCAACAAGTTTATATGCCGTGGAACAGATGATTAGGCCAAAGCTACAAATGCGCGTTTCATTTATCCGTTAATATGAACCAACACCAGAAAACTACAACCCTGTACTTGCTACAGTTAACGCAGATTCTAAATACAAAATCCATTGCAAAAATTGAAGATTGCAAGAACACATCTAGTCAAGTTGAAAAACAGGACAAGTCACTTTGACGATCCAGGTTACTACCAGGCACTGGACATCATAGGTTTATCTAAAAATTATAAGATGCCTCCTTTTTATGATATTTTTTTTCTTTTCCTTGTGACGTAATTTTTTGCCGCTATGTTTTCCCTACAAAACTCTCTAAAGGCCCCTGCATTTAACTGCATTTATAAATGCATAATAAAACAATTATTGAATTCGGTTTTCGCATGATATCGAGAATTATCGAGCCTCAGTTTGCGTTATCCGCCTCAGCTTCGCTTCGGCAGATAACGCAAACTTCGGCTCGATAATTCTCAATATCATGCTCAATCTCATGCAATAATTGTTAAATCTACTGAATATAATTCGTGTTGCATTAATGCCATGTTTCAAGAAGCTATTGAATAATAAAAAACCCCGCAGCATTCCCTGCAGGTATATTAGTATTGAATTAAAAACAAAACGAATACATACCCGAGTGACATAAATAATGTTCAACATCTACAAAACAATTCAACAAACAAGTCCCAAAAATAATGTTTTAATGAAGAATTAATAATGGTAATTGAACTGAGTGGAGTGCAATTTGGTCTGAAATCAAACGTGTGATTACAAAATCGCACGATGCGGGAGTTTGATTTGTAATCACAAGTTTGATTTCAGACCAAAATTGCACGACACAAGTTAAATTTCCACTTTTTTATATTCATTTTGAAATTTAAATAATTTTTTAAAACGGAAGCGGTATTTTATAGTTTTTGTTTACAAATGACACACCCACGATACTCCCTGAAATGCCATACCATAGCAACAACATGAATTGTAATTACAATTTGTAATACGACAAATTGACAAAAATTTAAAAAGACTCAGTACAAACAAACGAAATGTGAGTGGATTTTTAGAAATAAAGACTGCAAAAGTAAGTTTAAAGATATCGTAGACTTTACATGTAAATTGATAAACGTTTCTTGTGATTTTGTGCATTTAAACATCGACACTACGATCGATCGTTCCATATTTTAATACCTTGTGCCTTTGTGTTCAGTTTTGAATTTCGGAACACGTGACGGTAAAATTTGCCCAATTTTTGCATTGTACGCCAGAGAACAAAATTTTATGTTTCTGACTACCCACATTTTATGTTTCTGACTACCCACATTTTATGTTTCTGACTACCCACATTTTTCATGACTTAGACCTGGCTGATTGCCCAAATGACGATCCATAATTATTTCCGATCACTCTTGGGACTTGGAACATGTAGATGAGTCCTGCAGTAATGTTGACAATCAGCCCATAAATTATAATATTAATCAATCCTCAGATACATTTTTGAAATTCTCTCCAATATTCGTTGATAGTGTTGCCTCAACTCTAAGAGGCCTAAAATTTTATGTATGTATGTATGTAAATCTAAAAAGAAGTAAAGCATCTGGCCCTGATAATATGTCAAGCAGGATCTTAAAAGATTTCGCTCTCGAGCTTTCTTCACCAGTTGCTAAAACTGTTAACGCATCTTTTCAGGAGAGCTTAGTTCCTGACATATGGAAGGAAGCTGAGGTTAGTCCCAATTCCGAAGACCAAAAATCGGGATAAAAAATCTGGTTCGAATAACAAAAATGCTGCAAGAACCCAACAGTCAGTGAGTTCTATGGACAAGACGATTCAGTGTGAAGGAAACACCAATTACAACAAGGCCCTTTAGGAAGAATTAATTACTAAGAAAAATAATAAAAGAAATGACCATATGCGGGATCGTAAAACAGTTGTAGTTATGGGCGATTCCATTATAAAACATGTTCTGGGTCATAAACTTTCGACTAGTAAATCAAGAACAGGCGCCAAATCTTTTTCAGGCGCCCAGGTCAATCATATGTCTCACTACGTGAAACCAACTATAGAGCAACATCCTGACGAAATAATTATTCACGTAGAAACAAATGACTTAAGAGATTAAAGCCCAAAAGATGTCGCGGAGCGTATTGTTGATGTGAGCAAAAGTATATTGTTAGCAACTCGTCGTCAACGAAGGTAACAATCTAATTGTTAACAGATGTTGGGTACTTTTGCTAGCCAAAACAAATGGGTATTCTTGTCTCATTCCAATATTACTCCTTCTCATTTGAATAACTCAGAGATCTCAAGGATAGTGCAAAGTTCATGGGATAAAATACTGGAGTGGAGCACACATGTTCACGGGGTAAAATACGTGGAGCACACAGCCCAGATGGCACATATAATTAATAAAGCGCGTATAAAACAACGATCTCTCATCATAACCCTACTAGATCATAAAAAATGCATTTGCCGAAGTTCACCAAAACCTTATTCTTGAAGTCTTTGAATATCATCACATTCCCGATCACATAAAAAATCTTATCGGTAGCCTTTACACTGATTTCCAAACTTCTATCATAACTGAACAGTTCAACACCCCCTTCATTACAGTCGGTCGTGGCGTTCTCCAAGGGGATTGTCTCAGCCCTCTTCTATTTAATATGTCCTTCAATACTTTTATCCAACACATTAAGTCAGAAAAATACCGTCAACTTCGATTTTGGAAAATAAGTGAAAATAGAATCCCATTAAATCCGATCCATTGGTTCCAGTTCGCAGACGACGCGGCCGATCTTAGTGGCCAAGAAAAAGAGAATCAGATGCTCCTAAATCGTTTTACAATTTGGTATCAGTGGGCCAACATGATAATACGTGTAGATAAATGTTAAACGTTTGGTATTAATTAGAAAGAATCGACATCAATCTACTCAATATCTACCAAAGCTATTTTTAAATAACAGTCTTGTACCACGTGTTGAAATTGGCTATTTAGGTCACTACTTCAACCTTAGCCTGTCTGACGAAGATCACAAATCTGAGGTATGTGACCTGTTCACTAATATGCTAAATCAAATTGATGAACTACCATTACACCCGAAAAACAAAATTCTCTTGCACAGTCGATATGTACTCTCAAAAATCTCTTCGCACTTCACTGTTTCCGATATAGGCAAAATCTGGGTAAATGAAAAACTATATAGCATCGCATCGAAATATATCCGAAAATGGCTTGAGCTTCCTATTTCTGCGACCCTTAGTAACGTCCTGCTTCCCCATAACAAATTCGGCTTAAATATCATTCTCCCCTCAACTAAATTCCTTCAATGTCAAACTGTCTCTCGGAAAGCTTTAACGTCATCACCAAATGGAGACATCAATAACCTATGGAGGGACACCCAGTAATTACAAAAATGTACAATATGACACATACAAAAACACTAAGGACGTATTAAGCAAAATCAGGAAAGAACACGAAGAAAAGCTTCAAAATCACCTCATTTCACAAGGTTCATTCTTCTCCAACATCATGAAATATTCGACCTCTCATTCAACTCCATATGGTCCTCAGTCCAAAGTAAACTTCCTAAGAACATAAACTTCCTTCACCATCCGGTATATAAATAACACGCTTCCGACTCGCAAAAACCTTTTGAAATGGGGAATATCATCAACATCGGAATGCTCATTCTGTCTGGAACCCGAAACATTATTTCACGTAGTCGCTGGCTGCAAGACCTACCTAAATGAAGGACGTTTTACGTGGCGACATGATTCTGTGCTTAACTTCATCGCATCCACACTTAAATCCGTACAACATTCTAACCTTTACGCTGACGTTCCTGGCGATATCAGTCCATCTGTTATCACCGGAGATAGATTACGTCCTGATCTTTTAGTAAAAATTCAAAACAAATGTATTTATATACTCGAACTTACTGTCGGATTTGAATCTAATCTGCTTACTAATGTAACCCGTAAAAGACAAAAATATCAAGAACTAATCAACGAACAGAACAAAAAATATGAAACATTATAATTATTATAAGTAGTATCTAACGAGCAATTTGATTGGCTAATTGCGCGTGCTTTATGACGGAATAAAGCACGATCACTGTTTTGATTTTTCTCCCTTCGTCCCCGCTTGTTAAATTTTCCTCGGAATTGTCAATACAATATGAACAAAATTATAATAGTTTTAAATCCAAAGTCTGTCAGAAAGCAACAAAAATCCAGCCAACAAATGACAACGGGACATAAACGGCGAATAAAGATTCGTAGCTGTTTCTGAGTTTGAAACATACTTTTTTGCTTGAAAGTTCGTATTCAAAGGGGACAAGAAACGCGAAAATCTGGGCGAAATATACAAATTGACTCATAAAAAGTCACCGATTTGGGTTGATTTCGGGCGTTTCTCGGCGAAAAAAACTGTTCGGGTGTGTATGTTGTTGTCAGCCATGAGTGAGCATATTCACGTGAAAATTTTGGAATAAATCGCCGTACTGTGCCTCTCGGCGTAGTAATCAAAGAAATTACAAGAAAGGAGACAGTTTCACATGGGAAAGTAATACTGGGCAAATAGTGATGGTGAAACATCGGCCTTAAAACGGGTTTTTCTGACAATTAAAGTCGACGAACTTTGCGTGTTGTAGCTACAACAATTAATAGTTGATTGTTGTTGCCCGGCGAACAGACGTTGTTCATACTTGTATCAAATACGACAGTATATTTAACAGGTCCAAGAAAATAGTTCATTGTTTGCTGAAGCACAATAAATAAAAAGTATTTATGTATTAACTAAATTATACTGATCAGATTGACAGAATTTGTCATCTTCCTACGATGCCAATGAACTTGTTATAAGGTTAAATTCGGATCTTGCTCATATCTGTAACTGGCTTAAAGAAAATAGGATGCAGATGCATCCGTCTAAATGTAAAATGATATTTATTGGCTTCCCGTATAATCTTAAAAGATTTCAGTTTCGTGCAGTAAGAGTCTTAACGTGTGGAATAGCAGTGGTCCAAGTATAGAACCCTGAGGCACTCCACAGGTAATAGTTTTATTGCTAGATAATTCCCCATTAACATTGCATTGCTGTTCTCTATTTGTTAAATATGACTCAAACCATTTTAGTTCCATGCCAAAAATTGGAAATTGTTCATTCATTTTATTTAGTAAAATGCGATGGTTTATAGAGTCAAATGCCTTTTTGATATCTAGGAAAACAAAACCGTTTAACTTGCCATTGTCCATATTTTCTAGCCACTCATCACACATTTGGATGAGGGCAGTTACAGTTGAATTCTTCGGACGAAATCCAGTAGAGAATTTTCAGACAAGTAACCATATACCCGACCGAAAACTTCCTTCTCAAAGGCTTTACTCGCTACCGGTAATATAGAAATAGGCCGATAGTTCTCACATTGTCTTCTATCCCCAGATTTAAAAATTGGCGTTATACGAGCTCGCTTCCATTCATCTATATACATGCCTGTTGTAAGCGACAGATTGAAGATGAATGTCAACGAGGGTGCAATTATGTCTGCATATAATGCATATAAACCTTAAGCAAACTTCTGTACATCTGTCTTGAATGTTGATCAATGTTTGAAGCTTTGTAGTATCCAGTCAGGGATACAAGTCATTCAATTTTAGTATCTTGTGGATATTGGGATACTGCAAATTTCAGACCTTGCCTTAAAAGGATGGTCTAATATATTTAGGCCCTGTTCTCTCCTGTGCCAAGGAATTGACACCATAGTTGCAGATTAGGAACCTAATGGTATAAATCTAGTTTAAGGACATATTAAAAATAAATTTGAATTAGTAAAAACATTTGTCAATGAGAAATTTTACAATAGCATTGGCCAATTATCATGGTATGCTGATTTATTGCATACAGTTTCTTGCAAAATTCTTCACAAAATATAGAAGTTTCAGACAGGTAAAATCTTTCAGAGAAATTTAAAACATACTTTTACAAGAAATATATTTATGACTTCACTACAATTAACATAATACTAAGTTTGAAGCAACTGAGCATAGAAAGTATTAAGTATACTATTGTCCTATATGTCCTATATGGCGACAGTGCATCACGGCCACTTAAGCGCAAAGTTTCTGTTAACACATTTGTTTTCAGCCTGAATCAGTGATTCCTCATTATTTATACGCGCAATATTACTTCCACAAGATGTCCTGTCTCGTTTCTTGATTTACTATTACTGCGGAAGGCAACATATTGTAGCTACAACACGCAAAGTTCGTCGATTTTAATTGTCAAAAAATAACCCGTTTTAAGGCCGATCTTTCACCATCACTATTTGCCCAGTATTACTTTCCCATGTGAAACTGTCTCGTTTCTTGTAATTTATTTCATTACTACGTCGAGAGGCACAGTACGGCGATTTATTCCAAAATTTTCACGTGAATATGCTCACTCATGGCTGACAACAACATACGCACGCGAACAGTTTTTTCGCCGAGAAACGCCCGAAATCAATCCAAATCGGTAACTTTTAACAATATACAAATTCCTTTACATATTTCCAATTAAACTTCAATAATCCCACCACCCAACACAGCCCAAATTGAAAATACTTCCTTCAAATTGCTTCGACTTACGACGGCCATTGGTGGTCACTCCAATATGGCCGCAAAATCCAAAACTGGCTTCAATTTTCATAGGTATAGAAGCTCGATCCGGGTACTATATTTTCAGATCAGTGGTTCGAATGGGCGAGGAGATTCTGCATGCATGTATTTCTAGTTATAATATAATACTGTGCACCCGTAGATCACACCACAATTTTGCAATAAACGCGATTCAATGAGACGCGGATGTTTCGTGTACTGCAAGGTAAAAGTTATAATTGCACAACCGGACTCAATGAGTTGAAAATTAGAAAGATTGAAAATACAGAATAAGAAAATTTATAGCTTATTTAAGCCATTTCGCGGAGCAGACTCGAGAGTGATCATGCAGGTAGAATAAATGGCTTCAATCATTTTGGTACCAAATAAACCTACCATTGTTTAATAATTGCGTTTCAAATCCAACCAACTTTCCGCCACCGTTGAAACGAACCTTGTCACAACGTCGAACCGCCAACAATCGTTAATATATTGGCAGAAAAAAGGCATTTATTAAAGGCCATCTGACCAAACATATAAATGCAACCTGTGGTAAATGTTTTGTCATCTCGAGCTATGGATAAAGAAAACAGTCTGTCCGTACCCCCCCCCCTCCCCACCCCTTCGATTTTGCTGGAAATATCTCACATTATGTGCAAGTTCGTACAATTCTTCCAGCCGATTTTAGGTTCTTTCTTCGCACGCGCAGGCTAATGTTAACCTTAATTTTCGCAATATCATTTAAGTAGCGATTAAATCAACCGGATAAAACCGAGTGTCTGAATGTGATGGTCCAAAATGGTAACAATAGATAAAGACGTACAGCAAATCAAACAAGTTATGTATTTTGATGAAAAACTGATCAAAATGTATTATAATTGTATATACGTAGTTATTAGTACAGCTCTTCCGTATAATTAAACAATTTGTTAACTTCACAGTTTTCGCATTTTACTTGCAAAGCAACGATTAAAGAAAGTTAACCAAAGTGTATACAATAGTTAGCCAAATAAATGAACTTCGCAAAGCATCGTTATATATGGTAAAACTAAATGAAAGTTTTCACAGTTTGAACATTACAACAAGTACCATCAGAAAACCAATCAAAAGCGAGCTAGCAATAGGCATGTTATGAGAATTATCTGGTTTAACAATTGCATTACAATTAGGTTTATCACAACATTTAGGTTTACACTCTTTAGCGGTCGGGTTATTCTTTTTCACTAAATCACATATCTCAGAAGTATTTGAACAGCGTGGGGACTGGTAACAACGTTCGTCAGTCATCAAATCATTACCGACCTTGTAGTTGATCCTCAGACACCGATCTTCTTTATATCCGCAACTGATGCTGTTTGTCTTGCATGTTTGACCTGCAAAGCAAATAGAGAAAATATTTTTAAGACAAGTCCACATAAATATTGTAGCTTAAAATGCTGCAGTTAATTAAGTCTCACGTTTCTTTCGTCCACATTATATGGAAAGGTTTAATCGATTCCGAATGGCGGACCCAGTATAATGGCTATGCAAATAAGGCAGTTCGGAGTTTCGACTGCTCATCCAAATTACGCGTTCTGCTTCGGGATAACATTGCATGGCCATTTGTTATGGCTAGCTTTGCCACTGATAGAATCAAAAACGCATTTGAAAATACTTTTAATATTCATATAGCATGAAGGTTTTACGTGTTGATAAAGACGTTGACTAATTAAGCTTTGTTGACTATTTAATTACATGTGCTATAATAACAGGAGGCAAGATTATGCAACATCTGCTTAACGTATATTGATTCACTTGATAGTGACCTAACAAACACCTTCAATGAAGAATGAATGACCTATTTGCTGAATTTGGGACTTATGGTGGGCGCGAACATGATGAAATGATCCATTAGTTCCAAACTACTTCCCATTTCCTTGTAAAACACTGAACCAATAAGAATGAGCATTACCGAACCTCTATAGCAACAACAATTCAGAAATATCTCTAATACTCCAACAAATGTTTTAATTTTATAGTTGAATGCACAAAATATATTTTACTAGTTACTACTGCAAATATATCGAACTCTAGTTCTCTCGAGGGCCAAAAAGTCATTACTCTGCTTCCTTTCCGTCCATTTTCAGGGTAAAATGTGGCCGTGTTTACTCCAGAAAGAGAATTGGAACTAGGGCATATCATAAAATGGTGTATTTATACTGTCTTATAATACATTACCTTTTCCCTGACATTGGTGGCATTTAAGAGGAGCTGGAGCATCACAATAATCCCCATCACAACATGATACAACACAATTGGTCGCATTTTTGAAAAGTTTTCCTAACTCAAATCCCTGCTTTAAACAGTCGATATTCCCAATACAAACACTCTTCAGAGCGCAATCTTCTACCACTTTCTGAATACCATTTTGCATAAACCAAACTCTACCGCAAAGCCCATCACCTGGAGGACATGTTTTACTCTGACCTTGGTCTGTACATTTTGTGCCATTACCAACACACAGGGTGCAGTTCAATGCCGAGGAAACTGAAAAATGAATGAAATATATACTAGGTAATTTCTTTATTTTAAGTACAAATCCATTAGGACGAACTTTGGCGAGCAGGTGTACGGTGTACGGTTTCAGCTGTGTTACAGGAAATCCACTCCTCCCCTTCAGGGGGTCGCAAATTTCCTAAGAATTCACCCTGGTATAAATTTCGGTCCAGAAAGAAAACTCGAGAAAATTGTGAACTACAATTTTTTCATATAAATGCTTATATATCTACTACAGGTTGACTATACAGCATAAATTTGTCTTTTTATGAATTGGTAGGGATGCACAGAGGGTTTATATATCGAACATATTTTCGGGATGGCATACAGAATAGAATAGCTATAGTCATTATTAATTATACATTGTGCATCTCGCTATTTTCCAACTGATCAAATTAATAAACTAATCATGAACTAAACAACTTTCAACACTGCTGTTGTGGTGATCGTTTTTTAACAATGAAAAATGATTCAGAATAAATGCCAGAAATCTGTTGCAGATCGTTATTAGTCTTTTGACATGCAAATTTGTATGTGACAAATGATAATACATATGGTTGTCCAATTCTTGACTCTATTTGGAAGAAGAAATAATGTGCACATGTGAAATACATAACCAATATTGATGTTGTATATGTTAGCTATAGGCGTTTGGCATGACGTAGAAGTACATATTCAAGCCTTGGTTAATTATTTTACTATAGCCGAGAAGAGTATAACTATTTCGTGGAAACGCAATTTAAATAGTTCCATTTCGAGTGACGAAAGCTAAATCACCGATAATAATGGCAATTACGATTCCTACTCATGTTTGCGACTGTAAGCATAGGCGTAGGAAGCAACTTCAAGTTGGGGGGGCACTTTGTCTTAAGGGCACCTCATCCATTAGAAAAGAGCACTTTTTCCATTGTTTTAGCTGGAGAAAAGGGCTCTTTGAAAAAACTTCGGGGGGGGGGCACGTGCCGCCTATGCCCTCCCCCCCGGTTCCTACGCCACTGACTGTAAGAAGGGCTCGAAATTCTTAAAGGTGGCAATATTACCAGCATACATTACGGTCTATATTGATAGCATGCAGCAATATTAGTTATTACTGATGAAGATTAGCCTAAATAAATATGGATTTAGGGAAGGATGGTATTTCAAGGGACACCGGAAAATACGAGGCAAGATGTTTTATTTGTGATTGCTTCCCTGGAGAAAGATGAACAGTGTGTGACTCGTTCTTTAGACTTGTACTGTAGTAACCAACTTATCACATAATTTTTCCTATATCTTAACGGCGATGCATTTACAGGAGCTATGTTCTGCAGGTCATCTCGAGCGTCGCACAACACATCATCGTTGGCCTAAACGTATAGAGCGTCTTCGGGATTAAAAGCGACCAGCCATAAAGAATGGTTGAGCATGAAAATTACCTGCGACAATTGTTGATAGGAAAAGTATATTCGTCAAAACCATTTTCAATTTCTTTTATTCCTATTAAAACATAAAAATATAATTATCGATATCTGCACAATTATTCATCAAAGCACTGATATACAATTTGAATACAACGCGTATGCTAACAGTTTTGTTTTCCTTTTATTCGCCTAGTTTTAGATAATGACAATATTCCAACTGGTCACTTGACTAATATAAAAGTTCTATGCATGTACGACATCTTCTTCAAAGGCAAAATTTTACACGACTCAAACTTCAAGAAATGCGTACGCGAAGGGTTTCAAATTGTTTATTTCATGTGTTAGGAAAAAAGGTGATTTTCTACAGTATTTAAGTGTGTTTTGTTTTCAAAAATTCAAGATATCCGACAATGCTGATCAAAATAAAAAATATATACAGTAATCTCTCTAATAAGCCCCCTTTCTAATAAGTCCCCTTTCTAATAAGCCCCCTTTTTGAATGAATAAATTTATTATGCCCCCCTCTCTCCCCCCTCCTTCTTTATTTACGCATTATTCTGTGTTTTAACCCTCTCAAATAAGTCCCCCCTATCTCCAATAAGCCCCCACCCCCTTCAAAGGTAAGCATGGTTAAACCGTAGGTTCACGATGAGGAGGTATTTCGATTTAGGGAGTTGAAATCTAGAGAAGGGAAATTTTGAAAGCTCGAGGCTTGTAAATGCCATTTCCTGCACATTCTGGCATCAAATTGAATAATATCTATAATATGTATATAGATATATACATAATATATTTCCTCGTAAATAGATTATACCCTATATAAAGCAATGACTATCGAACTGCGGACAAATATAGTTTTCAAGTGTTATATGGTTTAAGGCCGTTTTCCATTACGGTCGGTTTACCCGCGGGCGGAGGGAACATGTTTCAACTTTCTCTGTAGGTGTCTAGTCTGAACTTCTTGGCGTGCTAATTCTTGGCGTACCTGCAAGACTGATTATTCACGTGATGAAACTCGGTCGAATTCGCCCGCGCGGGCAGCTTGATACTTCATTTGGAAAATACGTATGTATTATACTTAAATATACTTTTATATTCAAATTGAACCTCTTTTAGTGCAAGAAATATTTTGAAAAGTATAGATTTTCCGCGCTTGGAAAACAGCGACAAAGAACTCATTTCGAATTCAGAATGTCAAAAACTGGTCTAAGAAATATTTTTAAAACAAAAAAAACAATTTTCATTGTGTGTTTTTGCCTGATAGCCTGATACTTAAATTGTATGTATATTTTAAAACCAAACCTTTTCAGTGCAATGTGCATGAAATATTTTCAAAAGTATAAATTTTCCGCGCCTTATAAACACGACAAAAACACGTGTATGTGTGACACTGTATATTATTGCAAAACAACCTGCAATTAGCAGGTGACAATGACACTGTATATTATTGCAAAATAACCCGCTGCAATTAGCTGATTTGGACTTCAACTGTGTCAAAAACGTATTGATTCTAGAGCATTTTAGCTCCAGATTCAAGGAATATATTGAAAAATATAGATTTTAAGCCTCAGGAAGAACATTTTTAATTCATCGCTACTACAAAGACAAAGTAGGCTGAAGAAAACCTTAAATATAAAAAAAGTCCAAAAATTATGTGCATCGGTTCACAATATATGTCAGAAAGCTCATTAAATAACGAAAAGAACGATGCCCACTTACCCAGCGCGAAATGTCGATTTCAAAATAAAATGCGTCCAAAAGACTCGTGAATTTTAGTGTAAACATTTGACAGTTGCAGCAAACGAAATAAGAATAAATCTTCACCTATTCACTTTCAGAAGAATTAATACGAAACATGAATTGTCAATCAGTTAAATATTATCAATATCTGTAGTATTTGAATGTTTTCTTTTACATATGTTTTCATATTTTCCCGCCATTTCTCATTTCATATTTTCCCGCATCACACATGGATCAGCGCGCTATGAGCGCGTTTCCCCGCCCGTGTTTTACAGCGCCCTGGTAATACTAATGGGAAACAGCCTTTAAGTATAGGACTATATCGCCTGTCTACACACAAACATTTCCAAACTATATAATTATATATATTATATTTATTATAATATATATATATATAGGAAGAAATGTTCTTCGAGTGAATTATTCCAGTGCGCGTAAGCACAAAATACTGCTTGCCGTGGCTGGGATTCGAACCCGCGACCTTCGAAATACTAGCTCGATGCTCTACCTACTGAGCTACACTGTCAGGTCTGATAATGGCCTTGGATTTATTAATTATCGGACTTGGCCGTGTAGTTCAGTTGGTAGAGCATCGAGCTAGCACTTCGAAGGTCGCATTTCGAATCCCAGCCACGGCAAGCATATATTATTTTCTGCCTACGCGGTCTGGAATAATTCACACGAAGAACATTTCTTCCTATCATATTACCGAGTGAACTTATCACAACATTTCGTATATATATATTCAGCGGTACCTGACAAATCTAAGCAAAGAAGGCCCATCAAAATATATAACATTTTCTATATTCCGTAGGGGTACCTGATAAATCTAAGCAAAGAAGGCCCATCAAATTTCTGTGTTTCAGACCTACTGAACAATGCCTTATTTTAATATTTGGGTTTTATCGAATATAGTCGCGACGCTAATATTGAATATAGTCGCTACAATACTGAACATAGTTGCAATCACGAATGCGATTAATTGCGAGCAGTATTGTGCATAGTATTTTCAAACCCTTATTGTGCAAAATAGTAGCCGAGCTGCAGAAATGCGGTACAAATCGTGACAAATATGATCTCACATGACTTCCCTCGCATGCATGCGTGAGTAGCGTGACAACATTGTTGCAACATATTTAACATTTTCTTGATTGCTCATTCTAAAAGCGTTTAAGCCTGCAGTGACAACTTTGGATCATAGTCATAGTCATGGACCAAACGATGTATATTTCCATTGCATACTAGTTACCACTGTAACAATAACGTAAGCCCAGTATTTGAAATTAAAATTTGCGTGGCAACCGGCATAAATAATCCAAGCGTTACCCTATTTATTGCTCCATATTACATGTAGATTTATAGTTCCTTATTACATGCAGATTATGAAGAATTCGAATCTTTCATATTTAAGGTCGCCTACCTTTACACTTCTAAGCCCTGATATTCGGAAATGAACTTCAGAAGATAGATGAAGGACCCAAATCAAATATAGTTTGAATCTAGTATAGTTGTCGCAATACACGCGGTCAGTCAAAAATGTGCATGTGGTATATATTAACTATGCTTATAGTGGTGTCACATTACATTTGCCTTTCAGGGCAACTTTTTAGCGACTTTTAGGCTTTTAGCAAAAAATGGACAATTAGATAAGCCATAATTAGAATTTTTAATAATAAAAACGAAGTCTTGATGTTTATAGTTCTTGATTATTTTTTGCACGGACTCCACTGACAGTGTTTAATATCGAATGTCGTCTTGCTTACTAGGGTTGCCTGTGCATGTGTTTAACAATAAAAACAAAATGGCGTCCGGTCATTTCAGTTTTAGTAATTTAAATTGCTAATTTGATGCCATGGACGAATCACTTGACCTGTCCGACCGAGACGACTTATCAGAAACAGAAAACGAAGATGTGGAGATTTCAGAGAACGAAGATGTGCCGGTAAAAGAAGTCCAAGATCCAATTTTGATAGCAAGAAATGCTGGTGCAAGTCTAAGTGCCCCAGCAAAAGCTGACATTGCACGTAAGCGAAAACTTCCTGTCAATAAAGGAAAATACAAGCAAAGGGAGAGTAAAGCTACTGCCAGTACGACTGCTTGGGATCGGTTGAAGGAATTTCCTAACCATCATTTTGCTGTGATCGACCGGAAATTGCGGTGCGACGCTTGCAGCGAAGAACTCTCTATGAAGAAAAGTTCTATCAAAAAACATATAGAATCAAGAAAGCACAAGAACGGATTATCTGATATTAGAAAGAACAAATCACACAACCAGACTATTATGGCATGCTTGCAAAGGAGAGATAAGAGAGAAAATACACCTGGGTCAACTTTGCCCGCGGATATGCGATTATTCCGCTTTGAGGTAGTCGAATCTTTTCTGAATGGTGGAATACCATTAGCGAAAACAGATTCTCTTCGACCGGTACTACAGAAGCATGGCCATCGGTTAACCAGTAGCAGCCATCTGGCTCTACTTATTCCAGCAGTACTAGAAAAAGAAAAGGACAAGCTCCAGGAAGAACTGAAAGATGTGAAAGAGGCAAGTGTGATATTTGATGGTACAGCCAGATTGGGTGAAGCCCTTGTTATCGTAATCCGCTTTGTTCAGGAAAATTTTGTACCCACTCAGCGAGTCATACGCCTCGAAATTCTTGCGAAGGCGCTTAAAGGAGAAGAATTGGCTCAGAGACTAATGTCTTGCCTTGCTCTGGAGTATAAGCTTGGTCCGAATGTAGTTATTGGAGCTACGAGAGATGGTGCATCTGTTAATGGAGCTGCCTTGAGACAGCTGATGTTCTTCTATCAAAATCTCTTTGATGTTGTGTGCTTCTCACACACTATAGACAATGTCGGCAATCATTTTCAATTTAGAATCCTTGACCTATTCACTCGCTATTGGATAGGCATGTTTTCCCATAGCTACAATGCACGCCTTGTCTGGAGAGAGAGAACGGGGCAGTCCATTCGTACGTTTAGCGACACGCGTTGGTGGAGTAAATGGGAAGTACTTAACCAAGTGGTCAACTATTTTGGTTATGTGGAGCCATTCCTTCGTGAAAATGAGGAAATCTGTCCTGCTAATCGCCAACATCTGCTGGAGATATTTGATGATCCCCAAACCTGTCAAGATCTACGGTTGGAGCTAGCTGCCATTGTTGATGCAGGGGTTCATTTCGTTAAAGCAACATATTATTTGGAAGGAGATGGGCCACTCATTTTCTCCTGCTATGAGAAGCTTTCGGCTGTTGCCCGGGCCGTAGCAGTCGACAATTATCCCAACACCGTGGCTGTCGCCAGAGAAATTGCTAATGGAAATGCTGCGCTCTGCAGCCAGTTAATTGCACGGGCAAAAGCTTGTATCCAGCCGGGCCTTCAATTTTATCAGCAAAAGTTCAGTGGCCAGTTTTATGAAACTGTACGAGCGTTCAAAGCTGCACGTTTTTGCTGCCCTATACAAGTGCAAAGCCTGAATCCGACAGCTGAATCACTTCAAGAGTTCAGAAGTTTTCCCTTCATCAAAGACGACGCCAAAATAGCTAATTTGGCTGAAGAGTTACCTTTGTATCTGGCTGCAGCAGAAGGCGTCACAGTGACTTGTGAGAATGACAAGTTGACATGGTGGGCAGCTCATGCCCTGGTCCTCGCTCGTCAAAACACTGCTGTTGATCCAGCCAAGTTCTGCATCTGCAGAAAGGGCTTTCAGTCTCCTAACCAGTGCATTTTCCTCACAACAAGACAGAGCCCTTGAAGATTACCTTGAAGCTAGCGTTATGCTGCAATACAATAATACAAAGAGGTCATAACTGCCTCAACTGGGTAACAGGATTGATTTTGTGTTGTATGTTACTAAATGAACACCTATGTTATGTATATATTACTTACCAATATACAATCTGTAGAATTAGTTCTGTTGTATTGGACTAATCTGGAAACAGTATGCCAGCAAGATAAAGTCAAATGAACAACCAGAACTCCAGAAGTTTTGTTTCAAACTTTTCATTTTATTGTTTTCTAATAAACGTTTTGTAAATATACGCTAATGCGAAAGATTTATTAAAATATTTTTATACATTTGTTCAAATTTCAAGAAATTTATCTTTATAGGTATCATTTTTGCAATATTATTTTAAAATATAGAAACTTTTAATTAAGTATGCGTGAAAATATCGTGAAATTTGGGCGAGAATTAGGTGCAACACTTGAAGTTTACGTAGCAACTTTTTGTATTTTTTTCAACTTTTTAGCAACTTTTCGCATTTTACACAGCAACTTTTCGCATTTTACGCAGCAACTTTTCAGAAATTTACGAGCACAATCGGTCAATGCCTACAAGAGACAGGCGTTTGAAAAGGGAGGGGAAGGGGAGAAACGAGAAGGAAACTGGGGGAGGAAACACCTGCTGATGGAAATTCTATTGGAGACCCAGTGTGATACTGTTGTATCTCTTGCCGTAACACTAATTTGCTTCTCCAAATATCTGCCATCCCATTTACATGGAATGCATCCTAGATCTGAAGAGTGAAGGCATCTACATAATTATATGCACCCAGCCACATGCTTTACCTTATTACACCATTAACCCTAATGATGTCAATCTTCTCTTTTTAGGGCAAAGAAAATCATCCAGATTAAAATTGAAGACAATGTTGCCAGCCACGAAAAACGTTTCAGCAATCAAATATTCCAAATCCCTCACAAGTTTGCATGATTTTTTGGCAACAAGCATTCAACATTTACATTTTTCAGGCATTTTCACGAAAAGCCGTTCAAAAATGAGTCTAACCCGTATCGATGACATTATTTAGCTCCTAAAAATTCCAGACCATGTAGAATTGATCGTTTTTAAGTGTATCGTTTTAATATAGACCCCTTGCCTTGTACATGTTTTTTTCGCAGGCAAACGTTCTTTAAAGCTCTCAAGAGAGCTTCGTTATTGCGATATGGTTCAATCACAATGGAGAATAATATAATCTTTTGTCCAGTCGGAATTTGCCTGCCAGCAAATTGTAAACAAGGCAACGGGTCTATAAAAGAGAAGATTCGACAAAATTTGTCCAATTTGCCGACTCAAAACGTTTTTCGGAAAATATTTCGTGGGACTTATGCGCTAGATGATATCATAACTAAAACAAGCTACCACTGACGAAAATGTTCGCGGTGTCCACCCTTTTGGCGGTGTGCTTACGTACTGAATATTTCTGAAGCTCGATGACTAAACGTGGTGGAAAGAATCGCAAATGCTGCAGGAATTGCCGGCATTCATTCTACTAAAGAATCAGAAAAATATTTAGGTGCTTGTCATGCAACCGTGTTAAACTTTTTCTCCGACATCACCATATATAACTATAACCGATTGGTATTAACAATTGCAGCACCAGCTGATCATTTACAAACGTCTATCGTCAACGCTGGCGAGGTCGCATAATTATGAAGAAATAGACTTGAAAGACCCGCATAGCGGGGGTCACCCTCAATCCGTCATGGTCGGTTGACCTTATACAAATTTACCCATTCTCATTCTTGGTGAATCCAGGGAGTGTGGTGACATGCATTGCGAGAGGAATTGGAAACCAAATTGCGAATGAGGTACTGGGAACTGGCATGTTTTCTTTTTACGGAAAATTATCCAAACGCAAGGAGTTTGGTCGTAAGCGGTTTTGGAAAATAAGTCAGGTGGTATAAGAGTAGATAGTAGAAGGTGTTTGTAGATGGAATAATAAGTTATATACTGAAATTTTTAGCCCTAGCCAGGAGCAGTTGCGAAAAATGCAACTTTAGGCCCTCTGACAAGAGGGCCATAAAATGTATATAATTTTCGTTCTATTATTCCATCTACAAACACCGACTACCATCAGTCATATCGAACGAGATGCCGAGAAAAGAATCATTGGTATAAGGGGTGGCGTGGCATGTCATATGAATGTGTTAAATTTGATATCGGCCAATATATCAATACCTGGTTAATTTCCTCCTTTAGTTGCACCAGAGCAAGCAGAGAATGGCCCTTACTACGCTTCTATGGAGAACAGTTTAGGACTGACCATTTATGATCCCCAGTGACAGGAATGTTCCATTTTTCTTGATGACATCCAGTTGCTCATTGTTTTAAATATTAGTGACATTATGCGAAGAGAGTACTAATTGTGGTGTTTTCCCTAGTTACAGGAACAAAGCAATGATGAAACGAAGCAACGTGTTTTTAACTATACCAGACCAAATGAAATAAATGAAAGAATAAAGACTTCGTCGCATGTAGCGTAAGGTGGCTCCCTAGGGTTTTATGTCCGGGGGTTACGTTCTTCCTATATGTGGCGGGAACTTTAGATATCGCGTGTAACTCGCGGGACAAAATATAAACAAATATAGCGTTTCTGTTCCGAAAAACGTTTTTCAAACAACTACAAAGCATAAAAAAGAAGCATAAATATCATTCTAAAATCCACAACGATATTTGGACGTGACATCGGAGAAAACAATAGTGTAAATTTGCTTTTGCAAGTGGCATTGTTGGCCGTTTTTGACCGCCGTACTACGAGGATCGTATGGAGAATGGCTTAGCTGTCAGAAGAATGCTGTAACAAGTCATAAGCAGTAAATACCCAACATTTTCTTCGATCTTACATGTTATAATTCACAATCACTTGGCCATAAACAGACACAGTAGATCAAATACGTACTATATAATTTTTTTAAACTTGGAAATTGAAAAACAATAAAACATGCTTTGAAGACTTGCGAAGACTCGCGTGTTTTCATTGTTCTCCACGAAATGCCGCATGCGGGACCGCACGCGAGAAACGAGATTTCCGACCATTGTATGACGTCAGAGCTCCGCCAAAAAAACTCAAAATTGAGCTCAAATTTCTCCCATTTCCTTCGGTTAATTTTTCTTAAACTTTTTACATTCAATAACATCGGCTTAATAGGTGTAACGTCAATTTTTCTTAAAATTCTATGGAAGTAAAATTTCTTAATATTGATTTTTAACTTTTCTTTAATTACAAAAAAATGTATCGATAGAATTTTTCAAAATCGAAGAAATAGAACCATTCAACCAATATTATTTTCTATGCAAAGTTTTCAAAAATTTTGCCGAAGGAAATTCTTAAAATGACAGGAAGAAGACAAAAAGTAAGCTTTATTCTAAGTACGCTGTTGCCATGGAAACGGAACTTCAACACAAAGGTAGTAGACCAAAATCTTCAGGGGAGCGTTCCCGATGTTTGCTCTGACTTTCGTCCTTGTATCATGCAAAAAAAAAAACAGGAGCCTCTTGAATATAATAATGCACTAAAATGCAAAAACCCTAAGGAGCCACCTTAAAACTTTGCTGTCGAATCTCGATAAGTATGGCCTCATTACTTCAAAGATATATTTCGAATTGATTAAATAGTTTATGACAGTATCCTAGCTACCACTGTAAAATACTAAAGTAGGGCGCATTTGGGCGTATTGCAATGGGTTAACAAGAGATACTGGCAGATGGTTTTGTCAACCCATTTTAACTGGCAGAAGGTCACTATTAATCTCCCAAAAAGCTGGTGCTCATAATGGTGAAATATAGGGTAAACATATTACTTTCCTACCGTTTATAACAGCTATAAGGGGATCTTGTGTTGTGAAAATTTCCTCGCGTTGCACTGATTTAATGTAGCCCAGCCTGAATAATGTTTACCTTAAGGTGGCTCCCTATCGCGGGACGGGAGTCAAAAACGCGTGGCAAGTACGTGGACTTCCCACGCAAATTCGACGATCAAAACAAAACAAAGAATTTCGCCCGGTTTTTTTAAATAATTTTAATCATTCTGAAAGATTTGCAATGAAAAAAACTTTGAATAATCCTTAGTTTTATGTGACAAAGCATCAGTAACACCGATGAGTGATTTTAACTATGATACAAATACAAATATTTAGATATAATGTTCTCTAATAACAGTTTATTAAACATTTATTAACTATTGTATAAAAACTGTTAAAGGTTATAAAAGTCGTTTAGTGATACTTGCATGCTTTTTACAAGTTAAACAGTAAAAATATCACAGTTCTATTGCAAAATACCGACTTGTTCATCTTCAGCAAAATTACAAAACTCAGCAAAACTCCTTCACGCTAATGATTTCGTTTGTGTTTTCTTCATGAATTATTAATGAGTTTAATAAAATTTTCGAGTTTAAAAAAATTGCACACTGGCGATTTTGATTAAACTTTCATAATAGTTTCAGAACATTATATGCTTAAAACTTATATGAAATAAAAAAGATGGGTCAGATACGGACAATTTTATGTGCATTGTAACCACATTTCAGGCTTACGTCTTGTTACCATGGCAACGATGACACTACCTGAACCGGGTTTTAAATATTCCATAGATGATGAATATTACCCTCGAGTATAAAAACTGACTTCGTCATCTGCAATAATACTCGTTTAAAAACGACTTATTATAAAGCTAAAATAACTGTAAGGAGCCACCTTAAGGACAGCTTTAGGCACACCCACTGACCTATACTAAATGGACTGAGCGCGCAATCTATTTTATCAGGAGCTCGACGTCCTCACCACTGCTCACGTCATATAGGTCTTTGCTCTCATGCGTAAATTCGCTGACTTACAAATGCGTTGATAATCGGCTCGGTTCTATATTTTTATTGTTTCAAACTCAAAAAAATTGTTAATATTGTGTTTTTGAGGCGAGAAATTGCTGCGAAATCATTGTAGAAAGTAGGTCAGTTTATACCAAATGTGATCTTTATGAAATTGGCGGGCTGTCAAGTATGTTTTCAACTCTCAATTCAAGCCGCATACATGTTTAGAAACAAATCTCAAATAGCCGTAGAAAACTCCACAAAAACAGTCTTTTACTCAGTATAATACCAGGAAAGATTGGCAAAAATGTTCATGTCAACAGAAGGTTAATACTTACATAACACGACAAATTTTATGGAAAAACTATAGCATAAACACCAGCAATCATCGATGGCCCGAAGCTCTTGTTGTGGTCGTATAAAAACATACCGAGAAGCATCATTCTATTTAAAATTAAAATGTTTGTTTTCAAACTTGCAACAGGAAAATATACTCCTATTTTGGAAAAGGTTGTTCTCAACTCGAAGGTAGTAAATATTTACCAAAAACAGCAAAGTTTGGAAAAAAACAACACAGAATTGAAAAAAAAATTAAAAACAAACTTCGTTAAATTTCAAAAACACAAATTCGCCCGCGAGCACAAATAACATTAGGAAAATATCGGTATGCGGTAATTTTCATCGATGCGAGACTTATATGACGTCAGCAACGGTGAGGACACTTTTTGACATCGAGCACTCAGTCCATTTAGTATAGGTCAGTGGGCACACCCAATAAAGCACAAAACATGTTTCTTTGTGGCCAAATTTTATCAACATTTTCTTCCCTAAGTAAGACATATAATAGATGGAAAATATATTCCCACATAAAATTACACTATGTTTTATTCTAAATTCTAATTTCTAAGTTCCATTTTAAGCTATATTGATCAGTTATCTTTTTCTATACTATAACAGCAGCTTCAACTTAGTCAAACCATATGTTCTTACCATAACGTTTCACTTAATATATTGAGCACTTCTTTAAAGCTTTCCTCGCTAGCAAATATAAAATAGCAATATCGTCGTATATGATTAGGGCAGCAAATAATGAAGCAGCAGTCGCCTTTCGTACCTTTTTGGGGAAACTGAAGAGATGAGTCGTTAAGATATATACAAGAGCTGAAATTATCTGAAACTGATGATTAAGAAAACGCATACGTTACGAATACGTGTTGGATACTTAGTACATGGCTTTACTTTGGGCACGGTCGGAGATCTTACTCCAATACTCCATTTACATATGCGAACCAAATCGGCTGATCATTTATTTATTTATTTAATTTGCCTTGTAAATTTATAACAGAATGGCAGGGAATCCGCAACAGCGTATAAGCCAATTACTGCGGGCCCTATTATAGTTAAGTTAAAACATCAATTTACAATTAGTTACAACAATACACATACTTAAACAACTAAAACAGTACAACGGTTCCTACATACAGCACAATAATGACGTTGTGAGATTACGTACAGAATTACACTTAGGACATATAGTTTTATAACTACGAGGATTATCAACATTATAACACGAGTACAAAGACAAAACGTAATATTTAAACATTGCCGTCTTAAACGATGAAAGACTATCCGTATTTAAATTCAGTTCATCAACGAGGTGGTTCCACATTCGAGTTGCTCGAATCATGTAGGATCTTTGACGAGTTACTGTTTTACACTTTGGAATGACAAACTTAGGACTGTTACTGGTGGAGGATCTAGTGGGTCTGGAAGTACGGAGAGTTGGACGTAGTGAAGGTTGAATGCTTACTAGTTCATGAGTTAGTTTATAAAAGAGTACCATATCTAAATATTCATGCCAATAGCAGATCGGTAAGAGGCCCAAGGTTTGAAGTCTGGTGGCATAGTCAACAGTAGAGGAGAATGGAAGACCAAGGATATATTTGGTTGCTCTTCTCTGTGTCCGTTCAAGGTGCCGTATTAGTTCGATGGATTGTGGTGCCCATATTTGAGTAGCATATCCCAGGTGTGGTCGAACTAACGCTAGATACAACGTGCGTCTTACTTCCTGGTTGCGGATATACGTGGTGGATCTTCTTATGTAGCCTAATAGCTTGTTCGCTTTTGCTGACTGCTCGTTTACTTGTCTGTTCCATGTCATGTTTTTGTCCACAAAAACGCCAAGATCTCGCTCACATTCGGTCTCTACTAAGTGTCCATTGTTCAGTTTGTAGGTGAATGTTATTGGTGTTATCTTTCTTGTGATACGTTGTGCCTTGCATTTCGTTTCATTGAATTTGAGACCAGACTCTTCAGACCACGTTTCTTCAGATCACTGATGTCGTTAGCTCCTTTTAGCCGCAGAGGTTCCACATTTCCACGAGGTGGATATAGACCATTGTCTCGCTATTGATAGGTTATGGTCATTATGGTTAGGATTAGGGTTAAGGTCAGAGCTCATAACTAGTAATATATATGAATCTATTACTCATGAGGACAAGGAGGTTTGTTGCGCAAAATCAAAATGATATTTCGACTTTGAACCTTCTGACTGAATAGTCGATATACAGTTCTGACTCGGAGAAAGAGAAAACATTAAATATCGTTCAGACTGAACTGTGGCAGTGAATAGTAAACACCATGAAATGTAGAAACAGGGGTCGGGGAGCCTCATAATTTGTCATACACATTGTGATTTCTAAAATAGAATAAATAAGTGAAACATAAACCGAAAACGTTGTTATAAAGGGTGTCAAATTTAATTTCAAATTATCGGAAAATGAAAACGTTTCACTCAAATTCTTAAGTTTCAAATTCTGGGGTCATTCATTTTTCGCGTTTTGTGAATGCATTAAATCTGTAACATGAAGTATGATTGAAATAGATCAATTGCATTAAAATATCAAGGGCTCAGTGCACATGGACATAAGTACGAATTTGCAATAAATACAAGACGGGAAATCGGTCAAAATATTTGTAAAATTTACAATCTTTTTACTTTTCCAGGCTATTAAAAACGTATTACATTACCACTATGTCTCGAAGAAGTGTAAGGCTTGCTAACAAAGCTGTGAACAGCGTGTTTGAAACCAGTATTGCAACTGAATCGGAATCAACAGTGCCTACGAAGAAACGACGTTCAAATGTTGACAAACTTGACAAGAAAACGAAACCTTTAATAGCTAATTCAGACAAATTGCCGCAAGATGTAGAGCAACAGCGTGCGGATAGCTTTCCAATAAACAAAGAAAAGGATAATTTATCTGTTGATAATATAAACGATTTAACAAGCATGTCTAATCAGGTAAAAACAGAATACCAAATATCAAAAGACAAAATTACCAAAGAAGACAAATACGTTGGTGCTCATGTATCTATCAGTGGTGGCTTAAATTTAGCTGTAGAGCGAGCATCGGCAATCGGAGCTAAATCATTTGCTATATTCTTACGCTCACAGCGACAATGGACTGCAAAACCTCTAATCCAGGAGAATGCCGACCTATTTCAAACAACTTGTCAAAAATTTGGCTTCTCTCCAGATGTGATTTTACCACATGGCATATATCTCATGAACTGTGGGTCTCCGGATTCTGAGACCTTGAGTAAAAGTCGTCAAGTTTTGGTTGAAGAGTTGCAGCGATGTGAAATGCTAGGGTTGACATTGTATAATTTTCATCCTGGTTCAACATGTGGTAAGATCTCAGTTAATGAGTGTTTGGATCTGATTGCAGAAAGTATTAACCTGGCCCATCAACAGACAAAGTATGTTATTACGGTATTGGAGAATATGAGTTGTCAAGGAAACACGGTAAGGAAATATTTATTGCAGGTTAACAATTATGTATTCACAAGTGTAATACTGTATCAGATACAGGTATATTTTCTCTTGTTTCCCTGGTTTAAGTGAATGATTGAAATCTCGGATCAATTGAAGTTAACGACCCCCCTACCCCAAGGGACCCCCCGACCCCCATTGGCGTAGGGGGTCGTTAACTTCAATTGATCCGAAATCTCTAGGATCAAATTGCATTATAACTCAATGTTTCAACAGTCCAGTGTCTACTCTTTATTGGGGGTGATCTAAGGTTGCAACATAGCAAAAAGGAGAAATAATGTCATTGGCCAAGAAGGTGCCAGGGATATACTCTTGAGGGAGATAGTATAGTGTATACAGAGCCTGAAATAACGGTCAGACATTTTCCGATCAAATTTCAGTTTGTCTGACCAAATGCTAAATTGATCGGACATTTTGTCCGTACAAAATGAAATAGTCAGTGTAAATTGGGGGAGAAGGTGAAATCGAAAAAATGTCCGACCAAATATGGAAATGTCAGATCAAATTCCCTTTTGGTCGGACATTTTTTCCGGACAACTTTTGACCGTTATTTCTGGCTCTGTGTATACTGTAGTTTTCATCATTTCAATTAAAGTTAATATGCCATGATTTTAGGCAATAACTATGTTAAAACAGGTGACATTAGTTGTAATTAATGATTGTGGAGTCTTCCCATGCAATTACATGCTTTCAATGAGGAACTGGTCGACCAAAGCTGATTCCTCCTTCTCTTAGGGACCGGTCATAAAAGTATGTGTACTGGGGGGGTGGAGGGTATTCCAAAATACTACCATAAAATTTGGCACCCCCCCGAAAAGCGTCGAAAAATATTTAATACCCCCTCAAAGGTGATGAAATATTTCGTAACCCCCCCCACCCAACCAATCACCCTCCCCCCAAAAAAAATGAAACAAATATAAATGCCAAGAACATAATCTGTTACAAATTGTTATTGTTAATCCAAGTTTTGAGCATTTCCATAAATTGAATAGTGCTCTTTTACACATGTATCCAATCCGTACTTTTGCATGCTTGCCAGTATTCCATTAATAGGACTTGCCTGAGTATCTTTTCCGTACCTAATAATAGAGTCAAAAGATGTCCCGGCCATGCACATTATTTATGGTATATCAACAGAACGTCGTGACGTATTTCATATCTTTTTCAATATTTAAATCATTCTAAACAAGTCTAGGGGAGCTACCCGACGGTAAAATTACGTAATCAAAGACTGCTCAGGTTGCAGAGATGTCAAACTAATAGGTTCCGATCGAGACACTTTCCAATACATTCTACTGTGCTAGATTGCAATTTAATTATTATAAGAACATACACTCAATTTTATTAAAGTAATAAAGTTTGTAGTTTTAATCATAGACATAGTGTTAGACTCATTTCTTGTTTCGTACCCCCCACAACTGTCGTAATTCGTCTCATACCCCCCCAAAGGTTATATAATTTGTTTCGTACCCCCCCCCCCCCCCAACTTACCCTCCAGCCCCCCAGTACACATACTTTATGACCGGTCCCTTAAGTTGAAACCACAACCGCCAAACGGCAAAAGGCAGTATGAACCTTAAATAGGCAAGGAAGCCTGCTTTGGCCGATGACATGATATAAAGATAAAGTATATGTACGTATGAATAATCATGCTTTGAATAGAGACAATGGTATCTATTTGCCACAAGAGTATGATATTGTCCACCGCCTTGTTGACCAATGATGTCATCCCACAATTATATAATGAGCCATATAGATCACCGCTGATGAACTTGACTGGAGTGTTAGAATTTCGGTTGTGAACTAGGTGATTGACCTGGGATTGCAATCATTTACCTAAACCAGAGTACCTACTAGGTAAAACATTTCTGGTTAGGAAATTGTTACTTTACAATGTCTTATTTTTTTACAAGCATGCAGAAGGCACTCTATCCCCCCTACCAGGACAAGCACTTTCAACCTATTAACCGGCAATGCGCCCAGATGTGCCCTACTTTAATATTTTACTCTGACTAACGCCTGATGATTTTACTTGTCAGTAGTAGGGTACTGCCAGTTAATGGGTAACAAAACTATCTGCCAGTGTCTCCAGATGGTTAACCGGTTAACCCATTAGCTGGCAATGCACCCTACTTTACTCTGTCTAGTTATGCCAGAAGATTTTATTTGTCAGTGGTAGGGTACTGCCAGTCAATGGGTTAATGTTAAACCTCAATAATGATGATGATGGGTCTTCTATCAACATTTTAAAAAGCATACTGTATATTGGTCGTGAACCATACAGTTTGTATGCTTGTGAAAATGTTGATAATTATGGATAACCCCTTAGACAGAATGCTGTATAAATAGAGTGCATTACAGCTTATGGGTCACCTTCAGACATGGACAGACAGTCTGGTTAACCCATTAGTACCCAGCAATTTGAGTAAAATAATCTGGTTTTAATCAGGGTGATGCAACAACATATGACACGTTGGCAGTCAATGTGTTAAAGTTTTGAGGCATGTTGAAGTTACAGGCACAAATGTAGAAAATTACTTTATATACCTCCGTAAGACAATTCCCCACACAAGTAATAATAATGTTTAATAAAATAATAAAGCTTCACATAAATCGCCGTATAAATCTCGAGTCACTCGCTTCGACAGTTCCGTAAAAACAAAATGTGCTTAGTCACACCGAACCCGATGTTCTGTCGGCCATCTCCGAACCCCGATTTCAGGGTTGTTGGCCCGCACGCAGGCAGATTCCAACACACTCCCCCATATGCATCGCATTTTGATGCATATGTTATACGAATCTTAACCGAGTAGTCTCTGGAAAGTTCGATCCTAACTTAAACTAAACTAATAATATAAATGTTCGATAACAGTCCGTACTGTTTCTGTTCTTCTAATAGTTAACCTGCACCGTAGCACGATAACGAACGAATAGCCTCATTAACTGAACGACAGAGTCGTACTCATTCGTATGATAGACGTTTTCTATTGGCTATGAGATAAACTGATTATAATACTCGTAAATTTTCGTTTGTTGTTTATATTAAATATATCAAGCCATACTGACCGTGACGGAAGCGGTGTTTTAAGGGAGTAAAGCAATCAATACAGCAATAGAACACATACATTGGTCGTTGCTGTTTACAGCGGTAGAAACAGCAGTATATACAGTCTACTCGCCGCGCGGAACACAAACTATAAGCTGTAAACAAGTTAGCAAGAGATCTACTTGTGCATGTCAGCATACGTCTATGCGACAGCCTGTTAGAATTCCAGATTAACTTAATGCAATCAGGCCTAGTGCAATCGTCGAGTTTCCCGTGTGCCGAAACTGGCGAAAGGCAAAGAAGCGCAACGTTTGAAACATGCCTATAACTTGTATAAGTTCAGCTTTTTAAACTATTCTGCGCCAAATATATTAATTTACGCCGATTCAAAATACTATTCCATATTCTGTAAAATATTCAGTTAGACTTCGCTTTCCCCTGCATCGACAACAACACTAAGCAAGTAATACAGTATACATGCATGCATGGCAAATATTAATTCGGTTATGGCAAATATATACTGAGGAACTTGGTCATCCTGATTACCGTCGTCGTCGGGTATACAGGTTGCTGTTCCTGTTCCAGCAGAAACATCAGGTTCCGCCGTTCCCATTGTTTTGCGCTGGAGGGATAGGGACTTCATCGATTTGACCGTTATTGTTCGCTATATTTTCATCTTGAGCTCCTTCAATTCTTTGGCGAATTGCCAATTTAGCAGCTTCTCGTTGAAACGCATTTTGGCGGTCGGCATACTGCATCTCATTCACTCTTTCCAATAGTCCACTAAATTAATAATTTACAACTAATTTAGCCTTAGGCTGCATATTCACTAATTTAGCCTATGCCACACGAAGAAGAATAACTATATAACTGAGTTTATACTCACGGCTTCCTTTGCTCCCTTGCGATATATTCGCGAATTCGTCGTCGAGCCGCAGGTCGTTGACCGGCATTAGCATACAGCTCCTGCACGTAGTCGGGAATATTCATAAAACGTTCATCTCGCGCGATGTCATTTATAACAATATCCCAAACTGGACCATTTCGTCTATATTGTTCATGTATTAAGGCCCTTTCTACCTCTCCAATGGCCAATGCGTCTAACTCGTCTCGGAGGCATGCTTCAGTTTTTTATTCTTAACAATGCTATACAGGGTGTCTCAAAAAAAAACGCTACCCTTAGAAATTAGAGGCTTTAGAAAAAGCCTCGATTTTGTACACTTGGGAATTTAAAATTGCTTATTTGCTTCTAATTGCATGCAAATATGCCAGACAAAGCGAAATTTCTAAAGCCTCTAATTTCAAAGGGTAGCGGTTTTTTTGAGACACCCTGTATATGTATATGTATTATTGCAATGGTGTCAATTTCGTAGTATAAATAACTGCATGTACGTCTTAATTTTATATTTTTATTCCCTTTGGGCCTTTCAATTTGTAAAAAATGTCATGACTCATGATTATGCAAATTAACTCGTGTTACTTTAATTACATATTCGTTCGCTCTCGTCTTAATTTACTCTCGTCCGATGCGTGCGTGATTAATTATGCAATCCAATCAGATTTCAGATTTTGACCAAAACACATTTGCATACCTGCATATTCGTTCGTTCTCGTGCTACGGTGCAGGTTAACTAATAAATGTTTTAGTGTTTATAGTTCGTCCTCTTCCTCTATCTCACGTATTTGACCGATTCGGGCGATCGCTGCGGCTGCTGCTGCTCTTCTGGGTCGGAATTCTGGTGTTTCCGGATTTAAACCCGCTTTCGTCGCAGTAGGCTTAACATCACAAGCTAACTCGACTGGGTACAACAATTGAACAGCTCTTTCTAATGTTCCCTTTCCGGTTTTCAGCTCCACTCCCCGTATAACTCCGTCCTGGGCAACGAATGTTTTGGTCACTACCGCTAGAGGCCAAGTTCCACGATTCTTTGAGTCCGTCTTTACGATAACCACGTCACCTTCCTTCGGTTGAAATTTGCTCACTTTATGAGTGAGGTTATGTCTCTCCCTCAACGCTGTCAGGTATTCTCTTTGCCATCTACGCCACAATCCATCTTTACACGACTTGAGAAATTTAGCTCGTGCCCGTAAATCTTGTTCGGCGATCGTCCAAGTCTCTGCTTCGGGTAAATGACACGTACGTTGGTGTAAGAACGTTGCCGGCGTCAGCGTAGGTAACTCTAGATCATCTTCGACATAGTCGAGCGGTCGACGGTTGATTTGTGTCTCAACATCTAACAACACTTCGCTAAGCTCCATCCAAGTAAGAATTCCACTTCCGATTACCTTGTACATGGCTGACTTTACAACGGCAATGAGTCGTTCGAATTGCCCTCCCCACCACGGGGCGCGGCTTAAATTAAATCTCCACAATATTTCATGTTGTTCGAGGAGACTTTGCAGGCGTTCATCTTTACGTAGTTTAGAAATCCACTTCGCCGCTTTCACAAACGTTCCACCGTTGTCCGAGTAGATAATACGCGGTCTGCCCCGACGTGCAATCAACCGTTTGAAACATGGTATGAACGTTTCTGTCTCCATATTTGGCAATAACTCCAAATGCACCGCACGTGAAAGACTACACGCGAAGATGGCCAAATATGATTTCCCTTCCGACTTTCCCTTTTTCTTATATCTGATTGGACCAGCAAAGTCCGTGCCGATAACTTCGAAAGCTCCCGCGATCGTGGTACGTTCTTCTGGTAATTGGCCAGGTACTGGCTTCGTGATTGCTGTTGCGCGGAATCTTTTACATCCACAACAGTTGCTTCGAACGGACTTGACTAGGCTTCGTAACCGTGGTACCCAGAACTGCTCACGAACTGCAGCCATAGTAAGACTAACTCCCCCGTGTAGAGTTTCGATGTGGACCCGTTGAACCAGCTTCTCTGTAAACTTCGCCTCTCTTGGAAGAAATATAGGATATTGTCCTCGAATTCTCCCACGACATACCAGCAAATTATCTGCATTGACTTGTAGTCCCAGTTCAGCTTCAAGCTTTGAATAATGTGGTTCCTTTCGTTCTCGTTCTTGTACACGTCGAATCCACCAAACGCGTTCTTTGGCTACTTCGTCGGTGATAATTGGTCCGGACTTCTTCTCGTTATTTCTGCAGTTGTGTATGAACCTCCTGATCCACGCACCAACTCTCAAGGCTCGTCTTAATTTCACGCGTTCGAGAAGGCGATCGAAGACATCACGATCTTCCACGATCTTCGCAACGCGCAGAATTTCCTTCAACGCTTTCGCTTCGACTTCCGACGCTGACGAAGACTGCGTTACCAGGTTGTCTGGCCATTCACCCCGGTCTTGAAGCCATTCCGGACCGCTTTCCCACCGAGATGTCGATTGGATCGGACCGCCTCTGCTTGCTAGATCAGCAGGATTGTCACCTGTCGGCACATATCTCCATTGGATCTCGCTGTTTAGCTGTATCTTAGCAACTCGATTAGCGACGAATTGTTTGTACTGTCCGTTTCCCCGTATCCAATGTAAGGCAACAGTGCTGTCAACCCATCCGAATAGTTGTGGCGTTGGAATGTTATCAAGGGCATTACGTACATTGATAAGCAGATTATTAGCCATGTGTGCGGCGACCAGTTCGAGTCTGGGAATCGTAAGACTCTTCTTGGCAAGACGACTTTTGGCAGTCACTAGTTGTTGAGTTGTACCAGAAGGCTGATGAACCACCGAATACACAGCCGCTCCAACTCCTCTCGTCGATGCATCACTGAATGCATGTAACTCTACCGCTTCGATTTCTTCTTGATGACGGGTGATCGACCGAGGCACTTTGTATTCACTATAGGCGTTTCTTTTTCCCACTTCTTCCAACGTTGTTGAAGGTGTTCGTTTAGTGGTGCATCCCAAGGTGATTGTGATTCACAAACCTCTCGATAGATTTGTTTTCCCGTGAGTGTCACTGGTGAAATTAATCCCAGGGGATCATAAATTCTAGCTAACTTTCCGAGTACTCCCCGTTTGGTAGATTGGACTTCGTCTTTAGGAACTACTACGCTCAGCGTGTCATGTTGCTTGTTCCACTTGAGCCCAAGCAACTTCGAATCTTGCTCGTTTACATTCAGCTGTTGTTTTGCGTAAGACTGTTCGTCTGTAGAATGCATTGTATCGTTGTCTTCAAGTTCACCGACATTCGAGTTCCATTTATGTAATTGGAAAGTTGCATCTTGAAGGATCTCTGTGGCCATACGTTTCTTGTGTAGTGCTTGCTCGGTTGTTTGTCCGCCCGACAGCAGATCGTCGACGTAGAGACTCTTTCTCAACTCGGCCACGATGTCTGGGAATCTCGTTTCCCATGTATCTAGATGAGCTTCGAGAACTCCGTTCAAGAGAAATGGCGATGGGGTCAGCCCGAATAGAACTCGCGTGAACCGATACGTTTCAATTTCACCTTCTTCACTCGACCGCCAATGGAATCTTAGGGCATCTCGTTCGGTTTCTCGCACACGTATTTGCAAGAATGCTTGGCGAATGTCCCCGGTTACTGCAACTGGATAAACACGTTGTCGGACTAGGACATCCCAAAGTCGATTCAGGAGTTGTGGTCCAGGGTTAAGGCATTCGTTAAGGGATGGAGAGTAGTGAGATGCACGCGCCGACGCATCGTAAACGACTCGTAACTTCGTTGATGATGCCGTTTCTCGCACAACCGGTTTGTGCGGGATATAAAACTCAGGACCCGAGACTTCGAGGGGGGCTTTCTCTACGATATTCTCCTTGATTTGACTTTCGATTACTTCGTTGTACGCCGAGGTGAGATCCTTTCGCTGTAAATTTCGCTCCAACTTGTTTAGGCGCCGTATACTTCCGTTTTTGTTGTTTGGCAAGTCAGGATGGTTTGCTCGCCAAGGTAGTCCGGTCTCGTACCAACCTTCCTTGTCACGACGCAATTGTTCCTTGAATTCAGCATGAACAAATCGTTGGTCATTCTCTGCAGTATCCTCAAGTCCTAAGACGTCCATACGACATAAACCTTCGTAATCACTTTGCGAGGTTTGCGTTAACAACATGGCATTTCGATCAAACTCCGTCCCAGGGCTCATTATGAACCACCCCATTTTCGTCTTCTCTGCGATTGGTTCCCCGTCCTTTCCGACTTGTGGCTTCGCTTCCGTTTTGATACGTGCATACTCCCCGCTTCCGAAGATGACATGAACCGGAAGTTGACGTTTGGTGTCATTGTCCGTGACTTTCACTCCCGACAAATGGCTGTGGTCTCGTATGAGATCAGTGTAATGTGGGTTTTCAACAGAAAGAAGTTCCTGTTTATTCACTTTAATAAATTTCACTGGCATTTGGCACTGTCCATCAACGGATTCAGTGTTCAATTCATATATGTCCATGCGAACACTCTTGGAGGACATGAGCATTTCTACTTGCCTTGTTTGCGTTGAAATCGGTTTCACTTTTAGAATGTCTACGAGTTTTGCAGAAATATAAGAGCTACCCGATCCAGAATCTATCAATGCTCGACACTTGACTCCATTAACTTGAATGATAATTACTGGCAACACGCTTTTGTTTGATTGATTTGTGGTTAACACCTGTTCCTTTTTTGGGGTCTCGGATGAATTGCAGATGGAAGTGTGGTGTCGTTTCCTACATTTCTGGCATGATGCTTTACTAGAACACTCAGCTGCACGGTGGCTTCCAATCGCACAATTAAAGCACAACCGGTTCTTTGATAGAATTTGTTTACGTTCAGACACACTCGTGATCTTAGTGCAGTTCCCTGCTTTATGAGTGACGTCACCACAATAAACACATTCTCGAGACTTCAAATGAAATACCTTTGTTTGTCGCTCCCGCTCTCTATCCGGCCGACTTGGATCTACAGGGTTTCTCTTCGTCCACTGACGAACCGCTTCCGATAACTGAGAAAAGTTCCATTTCTCCCATTCTGGGTCAGTCCTCACCAGATCTCCCCGGATTGCTGAGAGTTTATCTAATGTCATTGCAACATTTCCATCGACTTGACTAAGTTTGTTCATTGTTTGTAATGCTTGTACACAATGATTTAGTCGCTCACTGAAATCTCGAATTTTCCTTGGGTTAGCATTTTGGATATAGGGTAAATCCATTATGTCTTTGATATATGATTTGATAATTTCTGAATCTTTCCCATAACGATCTAGAAGGAGAGCCTTTGCTCTATTGTAGCCCTCAGGGGTGAAGGGTAATGAATCTACAACATGCTTTATCTTGGGGTCTAGCAACTCGCATAGGTAGGTAAATTTTATGATAGGGGGTATACTAGTTTTATCAACCGTCTCTGTAAACTGCCCCCAGAATCTTTGCCAATGTTGAAAATCTCCACTGAATTTTGATATAACTAACTTCGGTAGTTTAGCCATTACTTTATGTTGTGACTCACCTTGTGAATTTTGAGTGTTAACATTTGTTGTCAATGTTTCCACTTTGGCACTGGCCAATTCCGTCTCAAATTTCATTCTTGTTTCAAAAAGTTTTGTCTCAAATTTTATTTGTTCTTCTCTCACTATAGTATCTTTCTCTTTCCTACGCTGATCTAGCCATTTTCGCAGTGCGCCGATGCACTTATCCGCTTCCAAAAGCTTCTCGTCAATCCCCGCATTCCAAGCTGTAATTTCCTCAAGGTCTTCGTCGGCTTCGATTTTTCCTTCTTCGACAGCTATTCGCATTTCGTTTATGCTATCTGTGACTGTTTTGATAGTAGCACAGTGTCGCTCAATCGCATCTTGTTGTTTTGTTTCGATAACAATGTTCGTTCGATCCATAGTAATCCGTAATTGCTTCAACTTCGTCTCAAATCTCGCATTTGTTGACTTCGTAGCAGCCATATTTCCGAACTAAATCGCGATGAAATCCCTTTGTCAGAGGTGCCACGTGTAGAAAATTACTTTATATACCTCCGTAAGACAATTCCCCACACAAATAATAATAATAAAGTTTAATAAAATAATAAAGCTTCACATAAATCGCCGTATAAATCTCGAGTCACTCGCTTCGACAGTTCCGTAAAAACAAAATGTGCTTAGTCACACCGAACCCGATGTTCTGTCGGCCATCTCCGAACCCCGATTTCAGGGTTGTTGGCCCGCACGCAGGCAGATTCCAACACAAAAACATTATTAGTGAGTCCAAATAGAATTGGCACAAAAGGTAGCTGGACATACAGTACTGGTAGTCAAATATTAATGTTGGATATTGGGGCACATTTTGGCTCAATGGATTAACACATACGCTGTAGGAAATCTTTCATGGTAAATACTACAGGCCAGCCTGTTAAATAATTGAAAGGTTTTGTAGATGGAAAAGTATTGAGTGAAAATTATATACATTTATTAGACCTAACCAGGAACAGCTACGAAAAATGCAACTATAGGTCCCTGGCAGGAATCGAACCTGCGGCCCTGCGATTCCGGTGCAGCGCTCTAACCAACTGAGCTACAGAGTCCAATTGTCGAGCTCTAACCACAAGTTCATGTATATATACTAGGGTACTGCCAAGTTAAGTTGTGGGTAAATATCAAGATTTTGGTGGCATTTTTGATTGAATAATAATTGAAAGGTTTTGTAGATGGAAAAGTATTGAGTGAAAATTGTATACATTTAATAGACCTAACCAGGAACAGCTACGAAAAATGCCACTGAAAAAGCCCTTTGGCTGGAGAGTTTTGTAGGTACAGTATAGCAATGATGTGGCTGACAATGGAGCCCATTAGTTTCAAGATAATTTCTGTCTTGGTCAGTAGAGTATTAGTTTATCTAAGTTGGTAGCTATTGTTCTTCTTTCGATTCCTTGAGTTCATACATTCTTAATGAGCTAAGCAGCTACTCTATGCACCTAATGCACATTTTGTTGTTATTTTTCTCTGCATAGATTGTTTATTTTTCTACCGAACAGTAATTAATGGGCATTGATGTTTAAATTTTGTCATTAATGAACAGCTACAATACATTACATATGCTGTACGGTATGCATCATAAATGATGGCGTGGTGTGCCCCATGGCCATGCAATTGAATTGACAGGGGAGAGTTACACTCATCAATGTATTAACCTATTCATGATCAACACTTTCCCCATGACAAGTACAAATGTCAAGTATATATAAGATAAAGTAAAACAAGTAATAATCTATGAACTGTGTTTGCCCTTTCTTTATGTATGTATTTAGCCCATGAATATTGGTTACGAACAAATATACCTGTAACCAGGGCTTATATTTGGCTGTATATTATGGTGCATTTTCAGTGTCAATATTCGCCAATCTGAATTGTTTGGCAAACTATCATTCGTCATATGAAATTGGCGATCAGGTTAATGGCATTTTGGTATAGACTTTGTCATTCGGCCATAGACTTTGTCATTCGGTTATAGACTTTGTCATTCAGCTATAGATTTTGTCATTCAGCAAGCATCCCAGCAGTCTTTGCACGATTACACATTCGTTCCCACCTTCCCAGAAGTTGAGACGCGCCAACGGCAAATTAATGTAGCTGACACTTGGCAGACAATGACGCTAGCTGACAATAGCGAAAGTCGCAATAAATTGACATTACTAATTCACATTACTAAAATATCATATAAGAACATCTACGGCTATATACACCGGCCGGAAACACAAAATAATAATAGCATTTTGTTATTATTATTACAAGTTTATATAGCGCTTATAACACATAGATCTAAGCGCTTTACGTTCATTGATCTAAAAGTGATAAAACTAACATTACATATTACATCGCATAAATCCAAATCACTAAATAGTAAAAAACACACTAACCCACATCATAGGCTATTTTAAACATATGGGTCTTAAGCTTACTCTTAAATTCCGAGAGATCTGTACATGCTCCAATAGAGGAAGGTAGTTTATTCCATAATCTAGGACTACTTAAATCTTGCTACACCGTAGCTATTTACATTAAATCTTGGTTCATTAAGTAAGTTAGCTTTGGAAGATCTAAGACATCTAGAAGGTTCACAGTGGCTGATCATATCCGCAATATATTGCGGAGCAAATCCATTTAGTGCTTTAAACGTCAGTAGAATAATCTTATAGATAATCCGTTGCTCGACTGGTAGCCAATGCAATTGCATTAAAATAGGTGTAATACGGTTATACTTCTGGGATCCGGTTAACAATCGTGCTGCAGAGTTTAGAACACGCTGTAACTTTCCAATCTGATCCTTAGGAAGACCATACAACAACGCATTTGCATTATCTAGTTTAACAGTCACAAAAGCATGAATGAGCTGTTCGGTAGTATGGAACGACAGATATCTTCTAGCACGAGCAATATTCCGTAGGTGGTAAAATGCTGACTTACATATGTTATTAATATGCATAGACATTGTAAGAAATTTATCAAATGTAACACCAATGTTCCGAGCGTAGGGTGTTGGAGTAATTATATCGGAGCCCACAGTCACCACAAGGAATACAGGCTCGGCCCGGAATTTTGAACTCAAAATGAGGAGTTCCGTCTTATCAGTGTTAAGCATTAATTTATTCTCTGACATCCAGTTCATAATATCCGCCAAAATATGCACGGTAGATGGAAATTCTGAATGCACCATTGCATTCGCCATAAAATTCCAAAATGTCTCATACCAAACACTCGTTATTCATTTTGAAATGTTTGGAACAGAAGGAACCGGAGAAATACAATTGTTGGATACACAAGGAACCGGTGAAATATACGATCGGCGCTGCAATTTTCCCTTTCGTAAACGGTCAGCTCGTCCCACCTCCACGCGTGAATCACACTCGCGAATCGCCCACGCGAAGTCCTCGTTCTTTTGACCACGTGTTTTGATTTTTGACAAAGGGTAAACAAATCCACCGTACACACAATTTTCTGTAGTCTTTAAAGATATGTCATTTTTGGAAATTGGCGTTAAACAACTCATAATAAATAAAGACACTAAGTCATAATGAATAAAGTATAGAATTTTTGGTAAAAATTTTCATGTATCGCGCACACAATTCTGTGTATAGAGGTAAATTTTGCGATCTGAGACTATAAAGTCTTAAATAATGTTTACAAATTGCTATTAAATACATAGCTACGCAATGTGTTATTATGTTGTGTGTCCGGTCGGGTTATTTATGCTAAAATGCGCAATATAAGTATTAAATACTGTTATTATTAAATGTTCTTATATGATATTAAAAGCTAAAAGCTATTTTGTGTTACATTTCAAGCAAATTGCCGGAAAATTCTGTAAATCGTTTTAGTTATTTCGTCTTGGATTACTTTTTAAAATCATGCCCATCCAATTTCGACCAAGTGCCTAATGACACTTGCGTGGAAGCAATTCGCTAGAAAAATTGAATCAGCTTGTCTAGATTCGTAAAAGTAGCGGCTAATCTCTGCGACACTGTCTTAAAACTGACACGTGCGCGAGAATGCGAGGATTATCTTTCCCAGCATGCTATGAGAGGTGGGACGAGCTGACGAATTGCCGCTATGATTAAGTAATTGGTCAGCATTCAATAAGTTATGTGCACACTGTTGAATACACTTGTATCCTGCTCTGTGTTTTCACCTTGTCTGTCAGCCATATTGGTGGTTGTGGTCACATGGGTATACAGCACATTGAGCATATACATGTAGTTAATTGTGTATAATTTATTCGATAATCTATTCGTTGGAAACAAATCGGGTAAAGACTGCTGGGATGCTTGCCGAATGACAAAGTCTATAACGGAATGACAAAATCTATAGCCGAATCACAAGATCTATAGCCGAATGATAAAGTCTACAGCCGAATGACAAAGTCCATAACCGAATGACAAAGTCTATAACCGAATGACAAAGTCTATAGCCGAATGACAAAGTCTATACAAAAATGCCATTAACCTGATCGCCAATTTGATATGACGAAAGATATTTTGCCAAACAATTCAGATTAGCGAATATTGACACTGAAAATGCACCTTGCAGCTTGATCTTTTGTTATCCATTATTTATTCCAAGGCATCGGTAGGGGATACGCAGTTAACTTCTGCAATGATTTTTTGTGTTCAACTATAAATAGCCACTGCATAGTTTAGACATGTTCGTTGTGCTAAAAATCCACGAAAATCGTGAGTATATAGACGGGGCCTATAAAGCCAAAAACCCGCGAAAATCGTGAGTATAGACTGGGCCTATCAAGTTAGTCGTGAAGGTGACCTTGATGTGCTTGATTTCGTGTAAGACTCAGCTGGTAATTTTCGGAAATTTTCCATTGTTTCGAAAATCTCACCGTTTACCCAATTCTTTTGACTTTTGTAGCTTTTGGCAAAGAGCTAATCTTCCAAATATCACCAAGCTACGCTCTTATTTCATAGATAATTGTCTTACAATCGAAGCTCAATTTACGAACATCTCTCTTGAGCGGACAACCCTATTTAACGGACATAGTTCCGGTCCCAATGCTAATAAAATACTGCTACTATAACCCCTATTAAGCAAATACCTCTTTTAAGTGGACACATTTTTGTAGCTAGCTCCCAAAAGTGTCCGTTTAATAATTCTAATAGGTGTATTTTCGATTCAGGTTGGTGGGAAATTTGAAGAACTGCGAGGTATCATTGAAAGAGTACTTGATAAGTCTCGTGTTGGTGTTTGTCTTGATACCTGTCATGCTTTTGCTGCTGGTTATGATCTCAGGACAAATGATGGATTTGCACATATGATGAATGATTTTGAAAGCATCATTGGTTTGGAATATCTGAAGGGTGTTCACTTGAATGACTCGAAAGGAGAGTTGGGCTGCCATTTAGATAGGCATGAGAATATTGGGAAAGGAAAGATTGGAAAAAGTGGATTTCAGTATCTGATGAATGATAAGAGGTTTAATGGAGTGCCGATGGTGTTAGAGACACCATGTCAAAGCGATGATGTTTATACAAAAGAAATTGCTTTGCTTTATTCCATGCAAAAATAGAGTGAGATATGAAACTTTGTTAACACAAAATAATAGGCATGAAGATATTGGAAAGGGCGAGATTGCTAAGTATATGGATAGCCGTGACTTTAGAACTACCATTTAAAGTGATGTATTGTATATGAAGGACCAGGATATAGCCTTTGTTATAGAGGAATTGAAAAAACATGAAGATTTACATAGAATTATTTCGAAAGAATAGATTAGAAAGAAACTGTTTTAATATTTTACAAATGCCGAAATATAGCCGTGACTTTAAAAATACCATATCAAAGTGACGAAATTCAGGAAATTGTTTCCTTTGCCCCGCTTTAAAGAAGGAATTAAGAAAACATGTAACTGGATTGTTAATAAAAGAATGGTAAAAATATGCTTGGTAAGAAACTCGGGAAAGTGATGGAAATTTGATGAAGGACTAAAGTTTGATGGGATACTAACTGTGTTGGAGACATTGTGTCAAAGCGATAAAATTTACGTCAAAGATAATACGTCGTATATACAAATATAAGATGAAAAATGAAACTGCGTTGACATTAAAATTTCGAACTGTAAATCATCATGTAATCACGCGATTCCAAGACGCTTTTGTAGGTATGTTTCTCATGCAGAACGCATCTTTTTAGTTATATTCGAAACAGTATTTCCCCGCCATCCCAGAAACGGTTGAGCTTTTGGCATCGGGCTGCTTCAGCCTGATCCATCGGGTATAATGTTTCTATCACGGAAGTGCAGCCTGTAGAAAAACATGCATGCGTATGTATATTGTATGTTAATTGTTTAATAAAAATCATGAAAAATGACGCCATATATACAGTCGGAACTCTGGGGGGACTAAAGAGACACAGCAAATTGTCCGTATCAGAGAGATGCCCGTTTTATGTTTCATTGTAATGAAATATACATTTTTCCATTGAAAACATGAAAACCTTTTGCTCAGATAAGATAGGTAAGGTTAGATTGAACAAGCCTAGTCAATGTGTAATATAATTTTCAATTCAAAAATAAGGACTTCACCGAATTTAGGTCTGAACGGGTTAATCTCGGACTATAAAACGGACGAATTTCGATTGACGTTGGTTTTCAGACCGTTGTTGCTAAACTAACACAATTATGCAGGCAAAAATTATTGTGCATGGACAACGCGTGCATTTAAATAACTATACGTGCGCTGGCCGATGATTTCCTTGCAAAAATAACAATTCTAGTCCCTTCCCCATCCCCATTTTGCAATACTTTGTGATATATGCAACATGAAAACCAACATTGTGCGGGGAAGTGGGGGGGGGGGGGCGTATAGAAGGATGTACATATGCATGTGTATATGAACAGTGGTATTTTAGTTTACAGCTAAGTGTTCTCAAGATTTCTGCCACGATTGTCTGAAAAATAGCCGAATAAAACATTGCTAATTTTCCTAATTGAGCTTATTGGGTCTATCTTTATAGCTTTTTTAATTCAATTTCATAATAAATTCATTAGATAATACTGTTAAACAGCAGTTTCCAGGATGATTGATAATCTATATTTTTTCATGTTGTGATCATTCAATCATAGTGTAAACTTTACGGGGGGTGCTACAATTTATGTTTATTTTTTAATATCATTAACATTTAGTGATTTAGTGCTTCAAGACAGGGCTTCACATTTTTCTTTAAATATTCTTTTGATCTTATGGCGATTTTACACAAACTATGCTGAATTAGAGTCTTTATATTGAAGTTGAAACATTTGCTGAAGACGTTCAATTGACATTAAATTGGCGACTTTTCCCCCGGAACACCCGATTTTTTGTGCAATCACAAATGCACGTGCGCTATCAAGTGCGTGGCCGCGAGGTGATTGCGAGATTCGTACACGTGCCGTGTAGCGAGTCTAGCGACAAGAACATTATCATTATATCAAATTATCAATATAAGTATATAAACTATAAGTATGTCGATGAACCGGAGAGAAATCAGTCATTATAACTGACTTACCAACTTGCCTTCAATTCAGTACTGGATAATCAACGGGAAGGATTGTAGAAATTCACTTATTTTCGCTTCCTGAGCATTATTATTTGACATTTGCTTTCGAGAATATGATTATGACAAAATATTTAAAGACTGTATCTCAAATGCGAGTTTGCAGATTATATAAATGATAAGGAAGGTAAATGTGGTAGCAGTTTAAAGGCTATATTATTTCAAATACAACTATAGCCTTATGAACTATAGGGGCAATTCCAATGTGGCAATGTCAATAAACTTGTGCAAGTCGATGGCTGGATATATATAGTATACTGCATGTATTCGATCTGTATTATGAAGTATCAAAACAGTGTACACTATAGTATCCGATTTATATTATAACCTCCATGGTATAAAACGGAATCATATAAACGTGCTGCAAAGCCTGCAGTCCCAATAGTCGTGTTAATTTAAACTTTACAGTATACCTTGAATTGATGGGATATAATTGGATTGGGATGTATATTTTAAAATAAATGTAAATTCTGATTTTCTGTGATATAAATAATTACGTTTGAAGTGTGAACGTAAACAACAGTACTGTTTATATATATCATTGTCATTGACATTGTTAGGAAAACGAAAGTTACACAGTATTTCCGCTTTGAAAAAAATCCCCTTAAAAATTGTGTCGGTGTTCTAGTTGAAGGCAGTGGCCGACTGTATACTCTTAGTTTTTATACTATTTCACCAAACAATTCAGATTTCCGACTTGGACTTACTTAACTTGGGCTAAATATATATAATAGCCGCCCATGTGCAAAATTTGAAGTGACAGTCCGGAATTATAGAGTACAAACATATACAGTAGAGTCGTATTACTGTAAACAAAATTTTCAACACAACATTTAATAATAATATGAACCCTGTAATATTTACAAAACTAAACTATATCATACATGTAACTACTCTTTACTCTTTGTCCTTCTATAACTTAATACTGAGTATAAGTCATAAACATAACGATTAACGAATGTTTTTCTTTCAACACAACGACAACGTAATATTTACTGCAACTATTCATCCACAACATTCATTGCCTTGATAACTTTGTCCTCTCTCAAGATTACAAATAAAATCTTTTTTACTAAAAGCAAAGTTTCAATGATCATTTTCTTGGAAAGCTTGGTAGGGTCCGTCTCTTGTTACAAGTAATTATAAATGGGGCATAATTTGCCTGCGTATGTTTACGCTTGGCGTTAAAAACACGATTTTCAAAAGCGAAATTAAAAATAGGCCTTCGAAAAACAAATGTCATGAGAACTTGACAATCTTGACGTTATATGTAAACAACGAGTTTGAGTGTTTCATCAGGGGATCCAAACACGAGAAAACGGTATGAAACACGAGCGCGAAGCGCGAGTGTTTTATTGTTTTCGAGTGTTTGGTCCCCTGATGAAACACGAGAAACGAGTTGTTTACACAACATCTCAAACAAACCAGTATTTAAAGAGAAATTCAACGCGAAAGTCGAGTTAATTTATGGGTGTTTATTACCGTGGTATCAAGACAACGATACGGTGGTGATTTCCTTTGTGTTTTGCTTATGAATTATTAATGAGTTTGAGATATATAAATACTGCTAGCTATAAATACTGCTAGCTCTTATTAATTCCATGCATGACTCATCTATTTACGTCAGCAATAAATACGCATACACTTCCCACGGCGAGTTGTGAAATATTCTTTATCTGTAGGATCAAGGAGAGATTTTCCTGAAACATTACTTGCATTTACTTGTAAATTAGGGTGTTTATACAGGATCCAAAATTCAACAAAAATATGTCTTCGGCTCTTCGCCGCAGAGTACTTCAGTGCTTCCATATTAATCTTTCGTTTTTCTTACTGAATTTCCCTCCATTTTCACGCCCATTTTCCTCAAAACTTATGGCCCTTTGAAACTTTGCACAATCCTTGGATCCCTAGTTATAGATTAGTTTTGCGATATATAGATATTGCGTACTGTATTTGCCTGATAGTGTATTGAATGAGAGGATAATTTTTAGAGACTTGCGTATTTTTTGTCTCAAAACTTAGTAACCAGACTTTTGTTTTTACATTACGTAATTGTCCGGTTGCTATGGAAATCTTGTGGAAATCACAAGATGGTGCAGGAGTTTCAATTTCGTTCGAATTTACACTTGTAAAAGACTGCAAATATTGATGTAAATACAATTTGAGGATGTCGACAAGAAAGAGTGTTACAATATAGGGACACTGGATATATACTGTGTTGTTTTTAATCGGTTATGTCCAAAAGAATGGCGATCACGCATTCATGCGTATTAAATTGCATTTTTCTAGTGCTGTTCGTTGTGAGCAAATATTGAAATATGTGGGTAATGATATTGCTCTAAAAGGGCTGCCAATGTATTGAAATTTGGTTTATGTTGCATATCATGAAAGTAGTGAATAGAAAATGTGGGAAATTTCGTTAACTCCTTAGTGTTTAACTTTTAATACTTTGTAAAATTTTACTTAGTTTTTACTTTTGACGAAGTTTGATCTGCAGTCAAAAACACTCCAAAAACCAGAAAACCTCTGGCACCCAGGGTAATCGGCAGTACACTGCTTAGAGGTTAGTTCTTAACTTTCTTTCCTGTCATGTTGACTATAAAGCATGGTGCAGAAAATAAAGCCAAAGATGGTGAAAATTGAAGGAGCTTTCGCACGGGCGTCAATTAAGCTTCAGCTGTCTCTTAGGTTTGTTTCGCTTGTTTCAGGCCATTGGCCTGGGCTGCTCCACGCTAGTCTGAACCAAATTAATGCCCTTACTCGGCAGGCGGCTTTTGGTGGGCAGGTCTGCAATATACTTCATAGGAAATGATCACGCAGAAGATCCTGGAACAAGGTTGTGAAGGGTTTTAGCTCCCCTTCCTGGGAGATAAAAAAACTGGGCTAAACTTAGAGGTGTAAAAATTATTACCAACGATGTTACTCCGACCCAGCCCCTCCTCTCCGGCCTCTAATTTCAAAGGGCGATCAGTGAAGTATCAGCTTTGTAGCGTTTTCCTAGCTTCCTTTCTCTTTTAAAATCACTCTCTTCCTCAAACCATTTACTTCTTCGACCCACCTGCCCCCGCTTCCCCTTCCCATCCATTGCCGGGATCGGGCGGAAATGTAATGATATATAAACTCTTGGATAAATTGTAAAAACAGGATTATATTAGCCTTTCAAGCAGAAAAATGTGAAAGACAGAAAGGCGTCAAATCTTAAGGATCAGAGTTTCTACCATTCGATAAAATTAGATTCATTAGTTTTATCATTTCTGCCGCGGTATTCATTTGCATGCCGGCAGAAGATTTGAGAGACAAAACTAAAAAATTGAGCAAGCCCCAAGTATTTTCCTGTTTGGTAAAACAAAAGTCTTACATTTGAAATAACAATAAGCATTGTGTCGCTCAATTATCGACGAGCTTCATTGCGATATAAGTCAGCTCTCCAAACAACCAAAGCACCACCCTTATCAGCACGTTTGATAACAATGGCTTCCCGAGCACGGAGTGATTGAGAGCACTAAATTCAGCTTCAGTGAGGTTAGATGGTCTTTTGCATGGGCATAAATTTGGGGAGTTGTTCTATGTCATCTCGACGTTGTCGAATGAATAGGAACCCATGTTCGTCTTCTGGAGACCAAGGAATTTTTTTAGGATTGATAGCCTCAAAAACGTCCTTTTGATGGACGGAGGGTTGGTCGTAAAAGTGTGCCCTAAGGCGTAATTGTCTAAAACTGCGGAAAAGATTTGGTATCTGTTTTAACTGAAAAAAAATCCGGGGTTGGGAATAAATTTCGCGAGAACAGATATCTCGATCGCTTCTCCTTACATGCTAATATATTTTGTAATATGATTTCCATATGTCGAAGATCTTATTATATATTTTCAGGTAGTTTTATCTTACTCCACCGCCGAATCTTCGTTAGAGTCTCTCTGGCACCGCGCGTTCGAGTTACTATAACTTTGCTTTATACTATGTAACCTCAATTAAAAGGTATTTGTGACTATTCATCCCCGAGCCGGCGCGAAGCGCCGTGCGAGGGTACTAATTCCGCTCTGATATTTACACCCGGTATGTGGCATCATAGCGGAATGCAGAGTCGTCCGCCATTATGTCATGGACGCTGGACGTTGGACTTTGGGTGTGTGTTCAATACAACATTGATTAATCTTAAAAAGTATTTTAGTATTAATTCAAATACGTCATAGACTAATAAGAAACAACATATTAAATCTCAAAAACTTCATTTCAGAAACAAGTGCGAAGTATAAAAATACTGATAAAAAAACTAACAATTTCGAAAAACAAATTTCGAAACGTTTTGTGAGACGTCTAAGCCTACGATCTCAGCCCGTTCAGTTTCCGTTCACACTTGACCGAGATCGATCACACGATCACAGATCGATATCAGACCGCCTCTTCAAGCGAGCAGACTCAGATCGATCCGAAATCGATCCAAGGTTTAATGAAGCTTCGTTGCAGGCGTTCAGCTAGGTCTGCTGCAGCATCTACTGGAGGTTGAGAATTACAATCATTGGCAGCAGCAAGTTCATACAACAACTCACGATAGCCCAGAATATAGATAAGGTTTAATTTTACAGTAAATCAGAGCTAAAAGAGTACATAATAACATACCTACTTTATATAGTTGGGCAATTGATAATTTTATAGTTAAAAGTACAAATCTTATCACTATTTTACGGTGTTACCTATTGTTGCGTGTTACCATGGTTACAGTGATTGACTCAGTACTTCATTTTACAATAATTAACTTTTTGGGAGTAAATTGTTTGGTACGATTATTGTAGTGAGTTATCGAGATGAGTTAATTTTTATTGACATACCGCACCAGTTATGCATCACTGAGTTAAGCTGGCTTACAGTATGTCGAGAGCATAGATTTACTCAGGTTGGGTAACGTCAGTGCGCTTGATAAACTCATGTAAGTTGAGATTGGTTGGTTCTCTCCTGTGCTTCGAGGTTTTTCGCAGGGTACTCCGGTTTTCCTCCCTCGCTAACCACTTAACAATTAGACAACGAGGCCGAGTTGGCTATGAGCGAATAGTCAACGAGGCGAAGCCGAGTTGACTATTCGCTCATAGCCAACGAGGCCGAGTTGTCTAATTGTTTTAGTATAAACTATAGCATTTATTGAGAACTAGGGAACACAATACAAAAGTAAACAAAAGTATTAATATTAATTTTAAACGTGAATTTTCACGCCATTGTTTTGAATTTTGCTACTAGTAGACTATCACTAATAGTCTACGAGTAGCGTAGCCAATCAGAACGCAGGAAAAGTGATAGTCTATTACTAAGTTTATACTAATAACCAATAACTAACCCTCGGAACCTTTGTCAATTGGGTTGCAAAACCTGTTAAGGCTTTCCGTCCACCTCAGAGGGTGAACTACTAAATTAAATCTCTCTACCACTGATGAAAAATACATGAGATGGAGATATTTAGCACTGTTAACATTTTAAAACGTCGACAATGACTGGCCAGCGCCAATACGAGGATCTTTCTAGAAACTGTAATTTTGCAAAAACTTTAACACTGAACGGCAATGTTCATGGCGTTTGAAAATGAAACGAAAATTGAAGGATGTTATTAATATGGCATCACAATGCATGACATTTCTCGTATCAATAGCACTATATATACATACAGATATATCGTGAAACATTTTATTTTTATGAGTAAAATGTTTAATTGATTTCTGGAAATTACAAAAATTTGTGGACGACAACAATTGATAAAACGGCAGTAACTATTCCAGTCTTAAAGACATATGTTCTAGAAATAGAAGTTACGAAAACTACACAAATCTATGTTTTTGTGAAATACAACAGGTCATTTCTAGAAACCTCGATCATCTACGCCAAATTATAAAGAAATGAAAGTTTTGTGACTGCTATTCTTCAAATCTAGCCTTTTCTTTTGTATTTTCTAAAAGAAAATATGAAGGTATATGTAAGTACAGTACTACTATTCAACACCTACTTTTGTACAAAGAAACAACAATTCCATGAAGATGTCGTTTCACGGCAGAGGTTACATGACGCGAAATGAACTATTATTAAATATATTATTTGAAATAGCCAAAGTCTAAAGAAATTTCCTTAATTAACCAGTGCCCCTTCAGCGAAGATTTTTTAGGGGGCGCCAAAACATAAATTGGGCGCCGAAATTACACAAAAGCGCACACAAAAGCGCACACAAAAGCGCACACAAAAGCGCACACAAAAGCGCACACAAAAGCGCACACAAAAGCGCACACAAAAGCGCACACAAAAGCGCACACAAAAGCGCACACAAAAGCGCACACAAAAGCGCACACATACGCGCGCTTAATTTGAGTTATGTTATTCGGAATATGACTTATACTTGGTTTAAAATTTCACCAGCCTACCTACAACTACAAGCATTACTGTCCAGTCTGTAATATCTCAAAGGATGTAAATTGTTAATTGTGAAATGTGAAGTGATTTGGCTTACTGTCACTGGTAAATTTGCCGTCTACTTCATGAATGTTCGCCGTCTACTTAAAAGTCCTTACATGAATTATATATTTATTCAAACTCCTGAATGTGTTGTTTCTTGCGCATTTTTATTTTATACGATGTTTTATAATCCTCAGAATTCCGTCAAATCGCCTCCCAAAACGCAAGAAATGGTATTTCAGGCACTGTAAATTTCAAACATTTTCGGGGACGGCATACCCCGAAGAAATCGCATCGTACAGGGACATGAGGGGCTGCCCTTCTTGCCCCGCTTCTCCAGGAGGGACTTCGGGGGCAAAAGTGCATGCCCTTTTGATTTAAGGTAAATATTTGTTGTTATAATATAAAGAATTCGTTCTCGTCCGGATCCTTATTCAAAACTATAGAACTATGTGATATAACGTTGATGATATAAAGCATGTTCAGTGAACTTTTGCTGCAAAAACTGCAAGAAATAATGTATGAAATTAACTTTATCAAGTTTTGTCCCAATTTGCTGTTAACATGCGTTCCTCGAACAGAACCAAAAAATCTGGCCGGAAAGGAGGGCGGAGTTAGAATAACCAACTTTTGCCGTTATGTCATGTAAAGCGATACGTATTTGAGAAGAAAATTTACTTCAAGGAACTTGATTTATATACAAGCCTCCATATACATCTCAAATTTTGCGTTCAACAACAGTAATTTTGGCGTCATTCTTTTGTGAATTCGCTTCAGAAAGTGCTGGAAATTCAGCCGTCGAGCTTCAAAAATATCAAATCTTCTTGGGGAGGACCCCCAGACCCCCTATTCTTTTCCAAATCGGAAACATGATTATGGCAACGCCCAACTCCCGATGTTTCGCAAACGCCTCTTAGTATATATCAATTAAAAGTGCCCTTTGACGAGACTCTATCCCCCCCTCCCTTGCTCTCTCCGCGTCGTTCCGGCGTCCCTGATATCATATCACCTGTAAATTCAACACAGTTACACTTCGTCTCGTTTTAAAAAATGTCCTCACTCATTTAGTACTCTAGTTCAAAAATGACATATATGTGATCGAAAGAGTCTCTTTAGTAAGGGACTGAGGATAGTGGCACATTCTTGGATGGTCAGAGAGGATTAAAATGAACAAAAATTCCATCTTTGAAATCAAGTCTTCATGATAAATTCATCACGGAGGTAAATATGATGTACTTTTCGAACAATATATATAATGGATCACGTTATATTTCATATTCTGACATATATAACAACAGTTAGAATGTGGTAGTATGATACAGAACAGTATACCCTAAATATGGGAATTGGTATTTCAAAGTTTGTCACACTTACAAAGCATAGATTCCACAGGCAGTAAGAATAAGTAAGACAACCGATAATCCAAGCAAGACGGCAGCCACTGATATGATTATTATCACTTTGTCATTGTAGTCATCTGAGTTGGCTAATCAAATACAAAACAAAGTGATAACATTATATAGCCTCGGTCCACTCAATAGAATATTAAACAGGGGAAAACGAGTAACACAAGTGACATAATGTATCAGGACACTGGTGATAATATTCGACAATATGGTGATCACTACTATTTCGAATATGCCAATGATGAAGATATCATATTGATCTACAGTACCTATTGAATATGTAGATATTGAATGAAGTCCGCACGAGTTCTTAGATATATGTAATGAACTCTGTGCACTGACAGCAATTCTACAAAACCCAGTGACCTATAAACCAGATCCTGGACGATATTTGTGACAAGAAGCTCACAGAATGAAATCTTGACAATGAATGGTTGGATTGTCAGTCATGCTCTTAAAAAAGGATGGTAAAACTGACAAAATTTTAGCAATAAACTACCGCTTTACATTATTTTTATACAGTGCATGAAATTTGGGAAGCGATGAAATGACAATAAATAATGTTTTAGGAGACAGATTCTTTCTCATTACCTATGCCAATAAAGTCACACATGGTGACAGTGCTAATATAGTTATTGCACGTACGATTGTTATGAACCATTGGTTTGAAATTTAGTAATTGTAATGTACGCATTGTACGAAATTATATATAATAGCGCATCTGCTTGTCTACTTCTATTTTGCCAAACATTCGAGTGTCAAAGTTAACCAAGGAACTCTCGCTGTTTTCATTAGGCTAGCCACATGTACGCAATGTGTACCTATTTTTACATGTTTTTGAGATTTGATTCACATTGCATGGAGCCGGGCCAGCCCCCGGTTTGCGTGCTCCCGCTTGAGCGAGACGAGATGTCGCCTTCTCGGGTTCATATGAATGCACTAATTAGCCGGCTCATATGAACAGGCTCTAAACTTCCAAACAAATGCGGCAGGGTTCAGTTTCATTATTAAGCTTACCTTTTACAAAGTTGGTGGCAAACAGGAAAGCCAATGCCAAGATATACGCAAGTTGACGTAACATGATTTTCAGCTGCATAATATAAAACATATTATTCCATAAACAGTAAATAAAAGTACTGCTGCTTATCTTAATACATCGTTGATCGCATTTGCTCATTTTTACTCATTTTTGGTCGTTCGAGTATTATTCTGAAAGTACTCCAGGCTATTTTAAGGGCGATTGCTGGCTATAATTTTCACTCAGCGGTGTTCGTAGGAAACTGAGTTGGTTGCTTTGAAATGACATTGTTGTTTTTCTTTTCAGTCTTATCTTGGAGTGTAAAGTGACGCATAGCGCCTGTCCTTTGATTTCTACATGCAATGTACTTTTACATCGGGCTTCGAGTCTCAGCTCTTTCTCAGAGTTCTAAATAGTGACTATTGCCGTGGAGTTACTCTATTTTCGTGGAAAAGCAACTTCCAAAATATTCCCTTCTTCTACCTAGCTGGACTTGCTCCCACCCGCATTTTTGCGCCCTCTTTATAACTCCCAAAGGTAAACACCTTTGAGATAGATAGGTAGGTAGGTAGATAGATGCTTTATTGTCTTAAAAACTAGCAGCCATATAGCTGAAATACGTTCAAGATTACAAATATGAGTAATAATATTTAGATACATTTTTAGTGAATTATACGTAATAAAACTATTCTTGAAACGTTCAGTTTTGAAATTTACATTAAATAAATGTTCTGTCCTGAGTTCTATAGTTGAAGGTTCAGTACGAGACGGTAGGAGACCATGAAGCATGTGCGATTGATCAGCAGTTATTTTTTGGAACAACTTTGTCGTTAAGCTAGTTCTCTCTTCTTTCACTAATGCGTTGCAAGTTGATAGACTGCAGAGCGTTTTCGTCTAAGTCGTTTGACAAAGAGGATGTTAGGCTATTATAGAAGACTGGGTATGCATTCTCCAAAACAGGTCTTATACAGGATTTGTAAAACTGGATTAGTTCCTTTGATCCAATATTTGCTCTTTTTAGTTAGACGAGATAGTAAAGACGTTTTCCGGCTTTCTTGATTACCTCATTAACGTGGATGTTCCATTTTAGGTTGTTTGCGATATGTAATCCCAATATTTTTGCGTTTGTTACGATATCTAGTGAAATATTATTAATGTTGATTTATGGTTATAATTGGTCGGCATTAAATCTAAAAAAATTCGCATTTCCTTGCATTTTGTTTCGTTCAACTGAAATTTACCAGACGAAATGTTGTTCGATCAAATGTCCATTTTGTTTTGTAGGTTAATTGTTTGATGTTTTCTAATTATTTCACTGACAGTGGTATCGTCCACGAATTTAAGGTAATTGATCATAATCAAGAAAAGCCAAGGGCTCAGTTTTTATTTCCTTCCATCAAGTGGCTGGTGAACAAGATTTTAAATGCTCAAATTTATTTTGATAAAACTTTTTCCGACAAGCTTTCCTTTCGCGGTTTACTTTGTTTCTTAGTTTCTTGAAAAGCGTTTGATCATTTAGTGCAAATTAAAGCTTTTTGTCTTCGACGGATTAGCTGTTTTAGGGATTTTGTTATCCAAGGGGGTTCATTAGTGATTAAGGTCCTCTTTTGTATGGGTAGTATAGGGTATCCAGACCAAAGTTAATAATATGCTCCAAAATTCTCGTTTATTGTCTTATGAATCTACGCTATCGACCCAATGATTGACATTAACATCTTGTAAATACTTTCCAAAAGCCAAACGTTTTGAGGGCCTTAAATCCCTTGACATTACTGTCGTTTTTTGCGAAGGTTTTCAGATCTCTTTAAGTTGTACTTCTGGGGCGACGTGGTCGGATAGTCCCAAAACAGCACATAGCAATGCGTATTAAAATGACAATTTTAGCATCATTAAATACGCTTTTATTAAAATAAAATGAATAATCTACCTTTCTTTAGTACGTCCTGAAAATTTCAATGACATCCACCATAAAATAACGACGGTATACTCATTTAAATTTATGAAATACAAGTTTCGCCATATGGAGGGCGTTTTACTGGAGATTCGTAAAATTCTTTCATATTAGTTAAGATCAAATCGAGGGTATTCTTACCACGTGTGGGGAAATTGACAATTTGACATAATTTAAACTGTTTTTAAAGCAAACGAACATTCAGTTCATTGAAGTCACCGGAAATGATTATCCCAGTTTTGGGGAATTTAGTTTCGATTGTAAGGACTCAAAAAGGTTGTTAATCATAGACTGATCATTTGCCCCGGTGGATGGTACAGGTTACACAGGATGATATTAGATAAAACTCTTGGAAAACGGGTCGGTTTCAAATCCAGCCAAATTGCTTCGAACTCGTTACTTGCAAGGCCATGCAGAATATTAAATTTTATAGTGTATCGAATGTAGACGCACATGAATTCGTTCGTATCTATCACGCCGAATTAAATGATACCCAGGTAGTGAAATAATCTCGTCAGCAATGCGGTTTTGCAGCCGTGTTTCCACTAAACATATAATAACGATATTGGCAATGTATGTATGCATGTATGTAGTTCGTCACCTTTTGGTAACAATGTTATGACATTTGAAAGTATTAAAGACGGTACAAATAAGTTTGGTAATCCATAACTAAGTGGCGCTCTCTCGATAGTGATAAAATTATTTTTATTATGGTCTGCCTTGGAGGTGTGCATTATATATTGTTAGGACGTTTTCTTATAATTACACTAATCTTGTCGCCGAGCGGACGAAATCGATGTACTTTAACTGTTCCTCCATCTGTACGGAACGTGACGGCCGGCATGGTAAACATTTCACTCGCAATCGTCTCCGAAAAGTAGACTGATGTAACTGATGGGATTCTCTTCGACGGTTTTGAGGACACGACCACTGCATTGCGTGGCGTTATTCTGCTCTTTGCCAATTAATTTGTTTTTGTAACCTTTGAGAGACCGACTAGTGGAGCAAGGGCTATAACTAGTTAAATTTTCATAACTTAAATAGACAGTAGGTGGCCTCTCAATAATTAACATGTGTTGCTATGGCAGCGCAGGCAGGAGTATAGGCAACGTCAGAGATAAAAGTGTGCATTAATAAAAATAAAAGTGCGTCCAGAGCATTCTTCGTTTACTAGCGTTGATTGGTAAGCAAAATATTTATTAAAGCTATGCATGAGATAATATTATCCATTATCACATAGAACTGTAAAACCTCTTTCTATCTTTCTCCAATGCACACCTGTATATACTATTTATGCTAACGAGATCGAGCCGTGGGAATTATCAATTCAAACGAACAAAAAAATTTTGGTACACGACGTTTCTACGCCATGACCATTCTGTATTTTGACACACGTAGCAGCATAATATAATATAATCGTACAAGCAGAAAAATCGTGTTTCTCTTTTCATATTTGATCAAGGGATCACTAGTTTTGGTAAATTATACGGAATAGCTCTTTCATTTCTGTCTAAACTGTTCTTTTTCGCTTTAAGATCCACTAAGATCCATTACAAATATAACATTACGGCTATAACATTACAAATACTTTCCTACCTGTGTATTAAGCCTGATATTTATTTGGTCGTGACTTTCGCGATGACCGATGTTATCTTTGGCACGTAGATTTGTTGCCATTTAGGCGAGATACTGCAGCAATGATTAATATACTTTCCTAATATTGGCTTTACTGTGTCAATACCAGTCCAGACAAAAGCACTGCACTTAATATAATTGCTTAAGTGTAGGGCTTTATACTAGATTTAGATACCCAGGCTTCATTAGGAGACTTAAATAAACTTTGGTCTCATGTATTTTACACGTATAGCTATATAAATTCAAAGCGAGACTATCCGTGTCACGAAACTTGGTCATATTATAGAAATGACAGTTAGCATTCTGACTATAAATTAAATAAATTTGTACTGAACAAGTACTCGCGTAACTATATTGGCCTTCATGTTTCGGTAATAATTTGAGTTGCCAACACAAAATAAGCAACTGGCTCGAATTCAAAAGCATAGCCGTGCCCGTCTGTATCATTTGCTCTTGTGATTAGCGCGATTGAAAACACTACCCACTAAACTGCATGCTTTCACAAAGAGCAAAGATATTAGAAATATATTTAATCTACTTACGTGTGTATTGAAAAAAATTCAAAATCTGTATAGAGTTTGTGTGAATGTATCTTCAAAGCTTTCTCTGTCGGTATGTTTTGAGAGCAAGAATTTTCACTGGCAACATTTTTGCAAGTCATTACACGGGTCGTTGGTATATTTCATTGTGCGCATAAAAGGTTTAGTAGCAGGGGGTCAGTTTATTGCTTGTAATATTTTAAGCTTTTGTGGGTGGCAGGGTATAGTATGATCTAGAAATAATTTTATGACCAACAGCTACTATCAATTCTATTAAATAAAACTGGCTATATCTCGCTACAAACTAATCTTCGCTCGAAACGTTGAAACTTTTGCTACTGTTTTATTGAAATATTGAAAAGAGTTAAGCAATGATATTGTAGTACAATTAAAGCTTAACTGATTCTAATATTTAAAGAGTAAATGCATGTCCTGGACAAACGATGATGAGAGTTGATTATAGTTGGCAAGCGAGACTTTTCATCAGAGAATTCACGAGAGCCTCATCAACTTCATCCCTGCATGCCCGGTTAAACGGGAAGAAGAGTTGCATCTATTTTGCTGGATATTACCGCGCGTGCCGGTGGAACATGCAAAAAGATTCATCAACTCTCATTACAATTTAAACCTGCTCAAAATTGATGAGAGTTGATCAGAGTTGGTGGTCACTGAACGCGAACTTTCATTACTCTCATCAACACTCATCCTCGTTTCACCGGGGCTTAAATATATATTAAGCTACTCATAATGTTCAACTGAAAACAAATCAATGTCATACCCGCACAGGCATTCAGATTTTATAAGGCAAAAACAAACATAGCTAGAAAACTCGTCCAATGCGTTAAGAACCTCTAGTAAGCATTTTTTTCAACTAAATATTAATCCAAAACAACGCAAGCAAACGACGGATACCATAAAAGTATTAATTTGATATTAAATTTAACTCCAACAACATTTGCTACAACATTACAGTCGATTTCAACTCACTTTTCACTCAAATGTTCCGAACTTCGTTCCGAACTTCGGAAATTCGTTGCGAAGTTCAAAAGTTCATAATGAAATTCAGAACCGGTTTGTAAACTGAGCATTTGATTGGCTGCTTTTTCTCTAGTAACCAATCAGAGTGTTTGTTTACAACATGGCATGTGAATTCATTATGAACTTTTGAACTTCGCAACGAATTTTTGAAGCTAGCAAAGGCTTCTAAAGTAATACAAAATGAACAAATTAAAATGTTACGTTCATGCATGGATTGACCAGGTAAAATATTAGACATGTTCCTTATCATGGTTTAAGTGTGTGTGAATGAAGTTTTTGGACAAATTGCATTCACGAATTTATGTTAAACACTTCAATCTATAGTGTCTTCATTAATATGACGTAATGTACCTCCTAATATACTTGTCCGATGACGCCTTTCATCGCAAAATAAGTGAACATGTGCTATTTATTGGTAAATAGCTATACTGTAATTCCTTTTGATCAAGGTTTTAAACCGAATGCTCATGCTTTGAATGGGGATGACTGTAGAAATGTACGACTTCGTCCCTCGAGTATAAAAACCATATTGCATCTTTAGATCGCTCCTGATGACTCCACTAAAACCAGGGTGTTGAAATTATCGATCGTGAATGCAATTTTGCTTCGTTTACAATGTTTAAAACAGCGAAATCATAACAAATTGTTTGTGTCCTTGTGGATAGTTCTTCTAAATAATCGATAATCCACAATCATGATTTCGCTTTGATTTCAACATTAATATGTTTGATTAGCGATTGTTAAAATTTATCTTCTCAATATGTTCACCGTTATAGGCATCTCTACAGACACGACAGCTTTTCAACATGTTCATATACAACACGAGACACATTCTCTTCTTCTCGACACGAGACACATTCACTTCTTCTCGAGACAGACGTCAAGTCAAATTTCTAAATTTTTCCACTTTCTTGCACCTCGCATGCAATAATAACATCTAAACGAAATGCTAACCACCTAATTTAGTGAACACAGACTTGACCTGTTATGGGCAACTTTACAGACACGATAGTCTTTCAACATGTTCATGAACAGTGAGAGATAAATCAAAGCCCTGTCCTTGAGACTGTCGTTTTGAAAGCGCAGTCAACTTCCTAAAAGCTTCCACAGTTCTAGCATCTCGCATACCATGGATCTTTTGACAAACCTTAAAGACCTCGTAAGCATATTCCGTTGCTATGGAAATCTTTTGATCCGCAATGTAGACCATCATCAGGTTATGTAAGCTTGTGATGACTTCAGGATGCCATGACGTCACAGAATGGCGCTGTCGGATGCGAAGAGCCTGAGTATGACAATCCTCCGCTGCTGCCAAGTCGCCTAAGAAGATTAGAAAACTAGAGGTTAAATTATGAACAGAATCAATGTCCTGTTCTAGTATACATAGTGTTCGAGTATACAGTCGAACAGGCAAAGAAAAAACCGAAGTTTCGAGATAGCGGGGGTTCGAGATAAAAGAGTAAAAATTATGGAAATGTTATGGGGGGGAGAAAATCTAGGGGAATTAGGTTGAAGTTGTTCGGGATAAGCGAGTTCGACATAGCGGGGTTGTACTGTATAAGTAGCATTCATGAGCAAACTTTATTGGTTTGGGTCGTAACCATCTAACATATCATTTTCAGGTATAGTACAAAGACTAAAACAAGGATGGTCTGCTGGTATATGCGTTACCTTATTCTTTTTCTCATATTTATTGTAATTTGTAAGAATATCTACGTTTATAGTGTCGTTGGTTTATGTATTCATGGCAGGCTGAGCGTCTATGTGCGAGGCCGTATGAAAAGCAAATCGATTACATTTCTATTATTTTTCTCTTTAAACTTCTCGAAAGTCCTGTACCTACCATCCACTGTGTCAATGGTATTTGAAACATGTTTAACATACAGATTTTAAATAAAACCTAGTGCGTACTGATCAAATTAAAGTCATTGCATTTCTCACGAAGATTTATCATAAGTCATAGTTCCCTGAATTGATTGGATAAAGCCTCTGGAAGCCATGAAAGACATATTGAAGTGAATCATCACTGAAGAGTAAGTTATACTCTTTGCACCCCAATCAAATTTCAAAGATTTGATCTCATGCATGATCTTGTAAACCCGAAACAAATTAAATTTATATAATCGTATGCCAACTAGTCACAAACATAAGTTTGGAGATGCATTTATTCCTTTATTTCGGCTCGTGAATATACATTGAATGATGCAAAACGGCCGTTCCTGTTGAAAATATTACTTATTAAATAGAAATAGAAATACCTTCATCGTAGTAGACTTCACCAAGACTGTTAAATGAGCATGCTACCTCCAGATGTTCCTCACCATAGACTTGCTTTCGTATACCTAACGCTTTGTTATGATACTTTCGTGCGGCAGATAGTTCCCCCAGCTTGTGACATATAACCCCGATATTATTCAGACTATCTGCAACATCCGGGTGTTCGTCGGCATAGAGACGCTGACGAATCTTCAATGCACGTTTGTGGATAGATATTGCACCACATAGGTCACCCTGTTCGTGTGAAATCTCAGCAATATTATTAAAGCTGTTAGCCACGTGGGGAAAATCCCACCCGTAGTTTCGACCTTTAATCTCCAGTGCTTTCCAGTAGTAATTCTTCGCGGTTGCCAAGTCGCCACGCTCATGGTACACTCCACCGATGTTGTTGAGACTGGTTGCTGTCGTGATGTGGTCGTTGCCATGGAGCTGTTTGCGGATTGTTAGAGCACGATAGTGCAACTCCCTGGCTTGATCGAGATCGCCTAAAATTGAATTTTGGTTTAGTTAGAATGAAAATTGGATGAGAGATTTACAAAAGTTTATCTTGCTTTCCCCGGCTGAACAGAACTAAATGCGTAAAGGCATGTTCACACGATCAGATTTATCGGATCAGTGTGAATACCATGAAAGTGACCTTTCGAAAGTCGGATCCGTCAGGCTGAAAAGTTGGGTCGAAATACAACCACCTCTATTTCCATCCGACATATACGCAGACCTAAACAGGTCACGCTAGGGCCTGATCGCGGATTAAACACCGGTAAAATCGGATCGTCTGAACGGATCAGATAAATCAGATGGTGTGCACAAGCCTTAATAGGTGCATGTATAATCAATACAGGATAGACACCGTGCCTTGTTTGCATTCTGCTGCCAGGCAAATTCCGATCACAAAAAAAAATGTTCTGCATTGTGATTAAACAATGCATATCACAATAACAAGGCTCTCTTAAGACCTGATTCCACGGCGAAATTATTCGCGAAATTTTTCGCGAGAAATTGTGTCTGCAGAATACGGATGGCTGCACATCAGTGATTCTATTCAATTTCCCCACTTTTTTCGCTTTCGCTGTGAGTAGAGCTAACTTCTACTCACTCGCGAAGCGAAATTTTTTCTCGCGAAGCCTTATTTATGTTTTCTGCGCATGCGTCAATTCATTTCGTGCGAAATTTTTCGCATTTCGCCGAGAAAAAACACTCGTGGAATTAATCAGACCTTTAGGAGCTAAAAAGGATTCGCCTGCTAGAGGTTTCTTCTCGCAAGGCCAGGGGGTGTAAACTTGACTGGCGGAGATATGCAATCTCTGAGTGCCCTTTAATTTAGTTTCTGTTTTATGCAGAATTTTCAGCACACATTTTCACGCTCTAAATTTCGAAGTGTTCAGCGTGTAAATTTACACAATTTCGGTGTAAATGGGTAAATTACACCTCTGAAGTGTAAAATCACCCTTCGAGGTGTATTATTACATTGTGATACCTCAACACTTGTTAGGTGTAAAGCGTTAAATTAGTCTTTTAGCACTAACTTGGTGTAAATATACACCAGAAGTCGGAAGTTGAGAGAAACACGAGTAATGATGTCTGTTCCATATCCAGTTTCACTATGTTGTTCCTCTAAATCTAAACTACATGCAAAAGCAGCTGCAGTGGTTATATTACGTAATATTCCGACGAATCGAAAAAATTATGAAAGGTTTGCTTGGCGATAAATACATATAAATATACAGGGTGTCCCGAAAAAAGTATGCCTTTTGAAATGAAGCCTTTGCTTGAATTTGAATGCCTTATTACTATGCTGAACCCACGGGTGCGTAAAAAAGTGTACTTTTTGAAATCAAGCAGTTGTTTGAATTTGAATGCCTTATTACTATGCTGAACTAAGTTAAACAGAATTGAATTTTGTGAAGTTATTTAAACGCTTTTGAATTATGTACTGATTTTGCTCGAGCTGACGGTGTGACTGATTAGTAATGTGACCATTTTTGTGTAGTCACTCTCCTTTTATAATATTAGAAGCTATTTTAAATTCCCAGGAGTAGAAAATCTTGTACTTAACAAGAATAGACTTATTTATTAAGGTCTCGTTTTTCAATACACCCTTGTATTTTACGCTTCCGTGGGTTCAGCATAATGCTCAGGCATTCAAATTATTACAATAGGAAAATTTCAAAAGGTATACTTTTTTTCGGGACACCCTGTATAGTCAGTTCGGTCAATTGAATCAATCAGTAAGCTGATATAAAGACCTGATTTCAGGACAGCGCAAATTTGATAAAATTCTCCTGTACATTTCGCATGGCTGTTGCACAAGGATTATATTTTTGAATACTCCAAATTTCTAAATTCTTGGAAAGCTAAAAGAGTGAGACTATAATACCAAAGAATAATCCGTGTGCAATATCCATGCAAAAGTATTCTGTCCTGAAACGCGCGATTTACTTCGTTAAAGCTGTAAAAAGACTGCTTGACACTACAGTTTTTACCACAGGACGACTCTGAAAGGGATTGAAACTACTCTTTTGAATTTACAGTGTACATTTACGAAATTCACCTTACCTTGCGAGAGACACACCAGACCCAAGCTGCTCAGACAACTTGCAACATCCTCGCTAACATTACCACGTGAAACCGCCTTCAAAAGCTTCAATGATTTACTCAGGTACTTGCATGCATCATCCATACTTCCCGTCAAACGTAGAACATTCCCCAAACTGTTCAATAACTGCGCGTATTCAGGATGAGAAATGTCGTTTGATCTTTCGAAAATTGAAATTGCCTTTGTGAAACACCGAACTGCCGAGCTATAGTCAACCAGAACGCAGAGGAATACTTTTCCTAACTCATGATGAAGACTCCTCTGTTCCTCGTACTCGGGAAAGCCGAGATCAAGCAAAGCTAAGTACTGCATAATTTTTGGCGACATAAGTTTGAATACTCTACCAATAGCAACATCGTGTGTGTTTGAAACACAAAATTTGCATAGTTTTCTTAAACGATGGATCATTCGTTCTGTCCTTACAACTGGGGCTAACAGATCACATAATAGTTTATAAATGACTCCATTAATGACAATGTTATCATTACCACACACGCGTATAAGTGGTGAATCTCGGAGTGTCAGTTCAACTTCTCTTTCTGTAATGTTCAATCCACTTGCAAGAAATCGAGTGACAAAATCAAGAGACAGATAAGATCCTTTTGCTAAGACGAGCAAATGAAAACACTCTTCCAAGACATTACTTCGTTTCATAACCGTCTCAATAACAGATTCCAGCGTAGAGCGGGTGGTTTCATCTAATGCTGAAATATAGTAAGGCCATTCTTCTTCATTATATCGATTCTTTATATTTTCCAGCATTTCCGCCCATGTATCGACAACGGGCTTTTTCTTCTTTGCCGACAGTAGCTTCACCCGTTTTGCCGTGGACACAAGAAGAGCCGGTTGGAACTCCAATTTTTCTGATACAAATTGAGCAAGATCTTGCGGAATATTACCAGCAAGTAGCGAGAGTAACTGCATTGATTCAGTTGTGGTCAGTTTGTCGAGAACCACAGGAACGGAGCACGGATTGTCCGTAACCAAAGAGCGATCTGGTGTGGTAACGATTATCTGTCCGTTACCTAGATATTCAGAACAAAAGATATTAATATAAATAAACTATATTAAACCTTTTTAATACAGAAATTAAAAAGGATAAGGCCAGGTATCCCGTATCCGTATTTGAGAGATGTCCGAAATACATTATAGGTCGACAAAATGAAATGACTCTTGAAACATAACTGACAGGCTCATGTGATCAGTGCCTAAAACAGGCCCATTGTATGGTCAATTGAACGAATACGAATAACGAATTTGTAATTGCTAAGGCAAGTGTTCGGTTTATTGAAGTAGCATACTGCATCAATCAACACTAGGGGTGCACCGGATAGTACTTTTTACTATCCGGCCGGATACCGGATATGCCGGATAGTTTAAAAATATCCGGCCGGATATCCGGCCGGATACCGGATATTTTGATTATTTTCTTATTCAAGACTCGGGCCTCCTTTTCAGGTTGAATAATGGTGTGCATCAATGCAGGCAATGAAGGCAATGATGCCCGAATGATGCCCAATGATGAACAATGCACTACTTCATGTTAGGACTACATAGAGGTTCATATATAATATGCTGTTTGTCATGAAGTATTGAAGTATCAATATAGTGACCGCTGGCCAACATTTTTGGCTTTGCTATAATAGAAATACTGGAACAGTAAACCAATTCATATAATATTGTTCTTTTGTTTGTTGTATTGATGTCCAACTGTTTTCTTTTCATAGCATATTTATTGATATTTTTTCCGTTTTTAAGTTGAAACAAAATTAATACGCCTTGAAAAAAATATCCGGTATCCGGGCCGGATATTAAAAATATCCGGCCGGATACCGGATAGTCGGATTATCTCATTATCCGGCCGGATATCCGGCCGGATATGATATCCGATGCACCCCTAATCAACACACTGCTTCAAAAGTAGCAGCATAGTGCTTCAAATCTAGATAGAATGTTCTTTCATCACCACTGCGAAATAAAGAGGTTATGCTTATAAGTGTTTGCATCCTTGGGCTCAGAATTTGCGAGCTCTTTATTAGAGTGGGTTTTTATTATAGGTATATTTCAAAGACTATTTAATATGTAAGTAAGTGGACTGTGCTAATCATCCTTACTTGCAGCTGAGAGCTGACTACTGAGCTGAGTTCCGAAGAACGCAGCTCGACTTGATCGACTCGATAGCTTATTAAAGGCGCCCCTGGCTGTAACCATAAGTCTGATCAGGGAGCACAGCTAGGACGCAAGGGTTAGTTTACGGCTTATCCAAACCCATCCTGTAAACATTCACTCTGGGTGGAAACCCGAGTACCTCGGTAGAGTGTTGACTGACTCCTTTTATATAAATGTTATGAGTCAGCAGCGAGAATCTCAGAGGTGAAAGGCGCTTGCTCTGATGACTGAGTCACCGAAGAAAGTAGTCGGAGCATTGGTGTGACAGTTATTAGAGTTCGACTGTAATTGCATGGTAGTCTAAGCTGTCGTATAGCGGGCAATGACTTTTATGTCCCTTCCAAGATTATAAATAATTTCACAGCATCATAGAAAAATAACCTCTTCTACGAATGAATCACCTTGAAACGTTTGGATGCTGTACGTTTCACCAACATTTTAAATCAATATCATCACTTAATACAATGTTAGCACTTCGGGCCTGCTCGAGCGTCGGAGTGTTTACTTGTCGTCGATCTTTCTGTCCGCTCGCATTGGCTTGGCCATGTGGGGTCCGACGTCCGAGACAAACCTTTGATGATATTACTTATGTTTTTGTATATCGTATTATATCAAGGGACAGTTGGTGGAATGTAATCGAAATTTTAACGTGTATCTGGTCCGCGCAGTTGCGTCCTAAGCGACGCCGAGGGCCGAATTATTTTCAAGGATTGGATATCAGCTAAAGACCGAGTTGGAGGTTTTGATATGATATCTGAAATTCCCGCCAATGACCGAAAACCTCATCCTCTAAGCACGAGTTACATAATGGATGTGTTTACGACGGTTTCTAATGCTTGTAGTATTTTGAAAAACACAACTTCCATGCCACAATCACACTCGATTACATATGCATGTCCATTGTGCATTCCGCGCTTAGAGGTCGAGATTTTGCCATTTCGAGTTTTGCCCTTGACAGGAAAACGTCAATTCAATCAGCTGTATATGTAGCAGAAGTGTATAATTGCATACTTAATATAAATAAAGATTATATTAACTATTGTTATATTTACCTTGATCTCCAGGTTGAGGAAGATAACTGGTCAACAATTCCCTGGTTTCCTCCATTACTTCATCTAGAATGATTACCCATGATGACAACCCTGATAATATTTCCTTTACGAACAACGAAAGCATCTCAATTTGGGATGTTAGCGACGCCTTTTGAAGAGAAGGGAAGTTAATCTGGTGGAATCCCAACCTTTGTGCAAGTTGTTTTAGGGAGGAGGCAAATGTTTGGATACAATTGCCCTGAATTGTTGCAACGATAGACCTTTGCTTCGATAGAGCGTGACCTATCTGTCTGGCACATTCCGTCTTTCCAGATAAAGGTTCCCCGATAATATACACCGATGTTATTTTATCATCGTGCATTATTCGTAGATCATTTAATGTCTTGATAACCTCGTCCACTTGGTGGCGTTGAATAAGAGGATGATTAGGTTTGTCAGGTAAAATCACAAAAGGAGCAACAGATTTGTTATTTTCCAATGACAGGTCAACTATATTGGAGTAGTCATAGTCGTCATCGTTGTCAGTAAGACAGCTTTTGTTCTCAAGATTCAACACCCTATCTTCAAGATTACAAATCCTTTTATCCAACTCAGACTGTGCGATCCTTTCAGATTCTAGTTTTTCTTGCAGTTCATAGACTTCATCGGTGGAAAATGAATTTAGATTTTGAACTCTTTTCACTGGAGACGTATCACGACGCAGTCCAAGAAGAGCTTGGAGTAACTTATTCAAGATGACCTGAAAATCTGATGAAGTCACTTCGCCTTTGTTCACGTGAGCAAATGACTCATTCCTAAATACTCGTAAACTGTTTACGTGCTCACGAATTTCACGATCTATGTTCCCACCAATTGATGTAGAATAGAGAAGCGCATAAAAGAGCATCGTGCAATCCCACAACTCAATGTCTCCATTTCCCATGTGATTCAACATTTCCTTATTGCGCTTTTTGTTTGCGTTTGACTCCATTGAAACAAAGTCTTGACCATTTTTTGGATCATTACACCAAGGACCATATTGTCTTGAGAACAGTAAGTTCCACTGTTGAACAAATACCTCGCGCAGTTCACAAGGTAGAACGTTGGTGGCCAGATGACAGACGCGAAAGAAATTAAGTTGATCTTTGTTAAAACAGCGTCTATCTTCTCCCATGCTTTAAGCAGATGTTTTGCGTCCGTATCTAAAAGGTATAAGAAGGGTGTCTATTAGCAAGCAAAAATGTATGCAGGAACAGGGTGTCTAAAAAAAAGGTAATTCAAAATGTTATCGCGCACATAATATTTAGTTTATAGGTTTACCTTTTTATACAAATATGGATTAGGCTTTTATCTGTCAAATAAAATCTTTGTGTCACTGAGATCAATAATGGCCCAATACGATTCGATAAAAAAGAGAAGTCGAAATCACATTTTCTCACCTATGGGAATTAAACGTCCTTCGAATTTTCGACCATTTGCCCAAATGATGTTTGCCTATTTGTGAAACGTTCATCATTGCCATTTCAGTCTGCAAACTTCCTATCTCGTATAAAAATTTTCAACCACCAAATTTCATTGTTAAACCGCGATCTTAAACCTTTTTTAAATTTATCAAGACTTGCTAAATAGCCCGTGGATTACGACATATTATTCAATTGTTCAATTTAAATCCGAAATGAGAATTATTTCTATAGGCAGACAATAGCTTTACACTCAACTCCAAATGGTGGAAAAATGCGTTTTCACCGGCAATTTTAATCGTATCGTATTTGGCCATTTTTTATCGCAATGATACATTTGACATATAATTTCACAGCTAAAAGATTGATCTTTATTGGTATGAAAAAAGTAAATCAATAAATTAAATAATAAAAGCAGGACAACATGCTAAAGTTGGATAACATTTTTTTTATACACCCTGAATATTAATGTCTTCAATGAATGAATTGAAAGACTATCCGGGAAGAAAATGAAGGCGTTTAATGTTCCACAAAAAGGAGACTTGTGTAATATACAATAATACAAATACACCCGCATACTTATGACTAACATTTTATGAAGACTATGTAGAGTATATAATGAGGAAGGTTAATGATAGAATTGGGATCTGTTTTTGTTCCCACAAGGCTGGTGTCGCATTGACACGACCTTGTGCATGGGTTGCCAGTTAACCAGCGGTAAATAAGTAAAATATCAGATAGGTTTTTGTTCGCTACTCTGGGTAACGTGTAAGTAAATTAATTGAATCCCCGACCACTTGGACACTCCAGTCTATATTGTCTTCATAACGGGCGATCCAAAGTCGCAACCTAGCTCCTTGGAGAATGACGTCATTGGCCAACAAGGTGAATAAACTAATGTTGGGGGAAACAGTCTTAAAGCAGAGCTAGATCTCATTTCTTTGTTTACAAATGTTATATTTGTTCATGCCCTCCAAGCTGCCGAAAAATGACTAAATGACAGGATATTGTTTATCACAAAGAACATGCATCCTTGCTTGTGGAAAATATTATTGACCTTCCATAAAGCATATATTGCAGGGCCTTTTTTAACTAACGCACTGGGGGGGCAAATGCCCCCCCCCCAGCCTCCATGTTTGCCCCCCCAGTCAACTATGTTTGCCCCCCCCCCTATTTTGAGAAAAATTATGGTATTATTACAAGCAAAACAGGCTCGGTTTAGATAGTATATATGAAAAATAGGAATATGTAGTATAGTCCGGGGAAAATTTTTTTTACTCCCCCCCCCCCCCCCCGTCGACAACAAAACGAAGAATATTTATTGACTAACGTTGATGGTCATCTACTTGTTAGGTCCCCCTTGCGATTATTGCCCCCCCACTAACGATTTCTTAAAAAAGGCCCTGATATATTGTGTTTGAAGATATTAATTATCAGCAGGTTTTTGGAACAGCGACGAGCTGTCCGATATTGGCAGTCATTTCTAATTTAGTGATGGAAGATGTCTTTCAAAGAGCTCTAGCCCCTCCAGCGGCAGCCCTTTGGTTTTAGAAGGGATTAATCCGTCTGTTATTTCACGCATGGTTTTTCGCAACGAAGCCGATGTTCTATCCCATCATTTGGATTCCATTGAGTTATTCTTTGAATTTTTAGCATAACATGAAAACAACCCTTTTTTGAACGCCATAGAAATTTGAAAGTAAATTGGAAACTCGCGTTTATCCCAGGATTCTCATCACCAACAATGGCAATAAGCCATAAAAATCTGTGGCGAGAGCTAATTTCAAGGGGCTAAATATTGACAATCAAGCATGCAATTATTTTAAGGCTCATGAACGTGTATATTCACTGTATAGACGTCTTAACGTTACGAAACACGTTCAGAGGGTCAAAAATAATCATTTTTTTTATTTTTGCACGAATGTCTTCATGCAAATATGGCGAAAACTAAATTTTGATAAAATGAAAACTCTTTGAGATATTTACATTTCAAATTTGGTTAAAATATTTTTGCGCGAAATACGGGCGTATGTGTGTTGCTACAGGTTGTAAACGCTGGGTTTCAAATATCCAGGTGGTCATGGCGTTTTGGTCGGTGTTTGTCGCAATATCAAGCAATCTGCAGATTTTAATGCCTGAAGTAGAATCCAAAACTTCGTGGCGAGTGTAAAAAGCATATTGATCAAACCGAATTAAAAAGCGATTGGTCTTACTATTATTATATGATATACTCTGATTATAGCCGAAATGTATTCGAAAATTTGATTTAGCATTCAATGTACTACCAAGGAGAATTTCACTCAGAAAATCCCGTACACTTTGTTAAAAAATCCTCAAAAAGGCCAAAAGAATCCTGCAAAAGTCCGAAGAATCCTCAAAAGTCAAAAATCCGGAAAAGTAAAAAGGATCCATCACAATTTGCGCAAAAAAGGGCGGAAAAATCCACCAAAAAATCCGCGGATTTTAAAAGTCCGAAAAGTCCCGTGCACTTTTTTTTAGTGAAATATGGCCCTCGTGTACTACATCTAGTCAAAGTTTGAGCTAAATTGGTTAGAAACACGCAACGTGACTCGTAACCTTAAGGGTAACCCAAACGTTTATTCAACAGTAGTTTAAACCGACGGTTTCTACGAACCCAAAAATACTCGGAGGGTGATACTTTTTATAAGGATTATGCGGTAGTTTTATTCATTAAAGTTGTTACGTCACCAAGGTGTTAAGTAATTGCAAATTGAAGATCGGCTTAAAATCCTTTCAAACACTGGGCCATACAAATTCTCATAGCCAAAAGATCATTTTTTTTGCAAACTGAAAGCACATACTGTATACTGTCTGTATACTGTGTAGAAGGTTTAGGTGGATGGATATTTCGAGTTAAATATTATATACAATATTTTAAACCTGAACGGGAACGGCTGCGAAAAATGCAACTCTAACTCCTCTGATAGGAATTGAATCTGTGGTCCTGCGATTCCGGTGCAGCGCTCTGACCACTGAGCTACATGCAGAGTCCAGTTGCCAAGCGTTAACCACAAGTTCATGTATATATATATATAGATGCGGATACTGCGGGTTGTGATAAGGTAAATTGTAATTAACCACAAGTTCATGTATATATATAGATGCGGGTACTGCGGGTTGTGATAAGGTAAATTGTAATTTACCTTATCACAACTCGCAGTACCCGCATCTATATATATACATGAACTTGTGGTTAACACTTGGCAACTGGACACTGTAGCTCAGTGGTCAGAGCGCTGCACCGGAATCGCAGGGCCGCAGGTTCAAATCCTGTCGGAGGACTTAGAGTTGCATTTTTCGCAGCAGTTCCCGTTCAGGTCTAAAATATTGTATATAATATTTCACTCAAAATATCCATCTACCTAAACTTTCTACATCAATTTCAATCTTGTATACTGTATACCATGCAGTAACTGCGAGAAGTGTATCATTCAAAGAGAACACAAAAAAGCCTTATTGCCAGTATTATTATTTTATTATTATTATAAGGTTAAAAGCTTAACAAACAAAGCTAAAAGCCATGTTACACGGCGCAATTGCTGCTCCAACTTGCCTCAACCTAATTTCCGCACAGAGCCATATATGTAGAAATATACAGCGAAATATAGTGAACGTGGTCCGCGTTTCACTCCACCGATATTATCATTGTCAATCATTGCTCACTCATTTCCTTTTATGCAACAAAGACGAAAAATCTGCAAAGCAAAACGAGATTCATACTTATAATTTCTCTGTGAATATACTTTTTAGCTATAATATCACTCGGTGAATCTGTGTCCGAGATTGTGTTTACTTACAAGTTGCAGCGAAAATTGCTTTACACATACAATCAAATATCGCACTAAATGGTACATTCTTCAATACAATGCACAAGTCAAAATAAGGCAACATAGACTACAGTATGAAGTGTGGCTTGCATATCCATATTCCATTACGCCGCAATTCAAAACATAGACATTCCCAATTTATGGGCAATATCGTAACATTATATATACTATACTACCTGTCCAAAACACGGGTCCTCGCGGTGCGGGCGATATATCCATTTGGTTTCTAAAAATCTCGATATTGGCGATAGATTCAGTTGTCAACTAAAATTGTCATGTCATCAGAGCTTGTGTCTAGACACCCCTGGCATATTGTCGTCGGCAATGGCATCTATTATTATTTAGCGAAGCAAAGTACACCAATGCAAATGTAGGGAAACATTCGCCACTGAAAGCAAGAAACCCAATTGGGTCAAATATATTATGTAATATGTGAAATTTAAACAATCAAAAGTATACTGTGAGAGAAGGCAGTTTAATCCATAATGAATAGCCCTTTGTACTTATCACCATTGCATGACAGCATGTACACTGTGGCGTGCTTCATTTGGCGCTGAAATTCATTTAATATTACACTGTCATGTTGTATGGAAAATCAAACCAAGGTTTTCGTGTGTAACAGTATCTTACTGCTGTAAAATGTTCTTTACAAAAAGATAAATATAATATCACAGTAATAGAATACCATTCAATGTTGGAAGCCGAGCGCTTAGCATATTTAGTCTCGCATTCATATACACTATTACACTGTAAACTTTCCCTGGGCCTTGAACTATATAATATACCGATTTATTCAATTACCACACTCGACATATCTCTTAAGCTATTTCAAAACAACTAAATGCTTTAATAGTAGTCGAAAATAGACAAAATATGGACTGTCTATAGAGTTGATATCCAAATATAATTATGTTATAACTCTATTACTGAGTATAAAGGCAATACAGACACGCTTGACTAACAATACAATGAAATTGCTTACCATAACAATGTCACAAGCAACCTTCCAGACAAAAAACTCGAAGCCTTATATTCGGTAGATTTCTAAATTTTATTCCATTTCTTTAATACAGCCAAAGTCAAACAACTTCGGCTATCATGTCAAAATATGCCAGACGAATTGAGCAATTATGCGAAGCTATAATATTTCATACTGTTTGGACCGGATATCTTGGTATGGTATGTACAATATACTGGATTGACGACTGTGGATTAACTTTGCAAGTCACTGACTGAAACCCAGATTATGTATCACAGTATAACATTCCGTATTGCACATAAAAATAATTATGAACCATGACAATTCAATATAAATATTAGACGAGTTTACACAAATGTACCTTTTTTTCCTTTTTGACAATGCAACATGTATTCTCTCAGACGACGATTTGTAATAAAGTTGAAAATCGGTTTGCTCAGCAAGTTCGTCATGTTTAATCTATTGTATTATTGCATATCATCTCACTATTAAAGTATTTTTCTCAAAGAATTTCCCAGTCAATTTAAACTGATATTTTGCCCAGTCTTTAAAAGTGAACTGATCATCCTAAGGATTCCATATTACGCAATATATCGCAGAGCCCAAACTCTCTATGCGATAATTTTTATAGTCAGAATATTTCGGCTAATTTTAAATGTTAATACAGTATAAACTGTACATATTATTTTAAATCTGTAAAATTAAAACGAGGAAGTAAATGAATAAGCTATGAAGGAGAAAAAATGTGAATAGAAATGTGTGAAAATATATAAAGGATGGCAGGATATCCAATATTCCGAGGCTGCCTACAAAACCAAAGGCTCTTTTCCACTCATCGCAAAACCAACTCGCTGCGAGTTCTTGCATGTAATTAAAATAAACTGTCGAGCATTGTGATTGGATGAAAGTACTCGCAGCGAGTTTGCGAGTTGGTTTTTGCGACGAGTGGAAAAGAGCCTTAAGTTCAAGGCAAGTTTCTTATAACTTCCAGACGCAGGGGTCTCCATGATTTTTTCAGGTAGTTTGATCCATCCTACAAACCCGCAGCATATTGATTATCCATACCTACATTTGAACCAAGCTTTAAAGTTGAGTCCACCGATACAGGATTTCAGTCTTTAGTTCGTCTCTACCCGGATATCTCACTATAGCTTGGCATTTCCCGAATAATTAGCTCTGTCAATGGTGGTTGGTTAGCACTTGAAGAAATACGGAAACAGGTGTAAAGTAATTGAGATATTAATAATATATGCCTATGATTTGAAGTACTTCAGAAGCAAGCATGCATAGTTTATACGGTAATTAATTTATAATATTGATTACAACGGGCAACTATGAAGTTTAAAGAAATCTGAAATGTTATTCATGTATTATTATTCAGTTCATGGACTTTACGACTTATATTTGCTTGGTAAGCAGTTTTCGTTTCCGTTCACATTCATTAGTGTCATAATACCAGATGAAATGCGGATAAAGGTAAAACGCAGATGCGGACGGACAGATATGATGAGGGATAAAAGGCGAGTGTGAGGCGAAAGCGCGGATGAGAGGGTATTTCAATTCGCGTAAATCAATCGTTTTGTATAGATATATAGTTGATATTGAAGTGGAAAATCTAAGTTGTTATTTTGCTCGCTGGCAGCTCACGAATTATACGACAACATTAAGATCAGAGTTATAATACAGATCAGAGAGATGTACCACATACCGCTGTAATGAAAATAGCTGCCATCAACAAGTTCCATTCCCTTTTAAACCAAATGGATTATTCTGCATTTTGTATATGTAAGGTGGAGCTGAATACCAGAATAGTGGAACCCAAAGCCAATGCAAGACACCAGACCACTACCATTTATGGATATGAAAATGGCACATTCTGCTGGGCAGCAAAATAAAAGAGTAATGACAAGCTATGATGAATCTTTGATAGACTCTTTCGACCCCAGACCTGCTAAACAAAGGAAAGACTTACTCCATGAGGCACAACTCCATGGCGTTTGCTAGAAAACTTAAGAATATTGACAAACAATGGATATTAGACTACTTGCCTTGTTCAGAGCCAAATATCTGTGACCAAAATAGTTCTTCAGAATCTGATTTTGAAATAGATCTATCCTACTTGACAATTATAGCTAGAGCAAAGGCACTGTGATAAATAACGATAATGTAGATACCATGTCCCAATTTTTTGTTGATAGTATCAAGGTTAATTACTTCAGAGGAAATAGACAATGTGAACACAGCCACTATTGGTCAACAAAAAATTATAATTGGCATGAGATGCGTCATTTATTGGTGACTGGAAGAAAGATAAAGAGTCTTCATACAGGCCAAAAAACCCAATGAAACAAATACAGAAGATGTGAATAAAACTGTACGAAATTTTACTAAGACCAATGGATACATATCTACTTGCAATACAACATACATGTACAAACAACATACATGTAAATATGGAAGAACTTGGATTGGTATTAAGTGTGGAGCATGGATGGCTTGGTACTAGCTAGTCCTGATGGTATCAGAAAATGTAGATTGTGTCAGATACCTTGGTGGAAATCAAATGCTCATAGAAAGGATGTGATATCGATTCAAAAAATCGTTCCTTTAGATACTGTTGGTGGGGATATACCCTGGTTCCAGAGGCTCTTAAAGAACGGCGAGGCAAAATAACGGCGAGGCGAAATAAATACGATGCGAAAGAGCCTCTGGTCAAATCGATTGCGAATCTCACTTCCATACTTAATTAGGTTCAGAATCTGAACCTCGCATGTGATTGGCTGTTTGTAAAAACATGTCAAACCGGTTTGGAAAATAACATTAAAATTAGTACAATGGTTGTTTATTTTCCAAACCGGTTTGAGATGTTTTTACAAACAGCCAATCACATACGAGGTTCAGATTCTGAACCTAATTAAGTGTGGAAGTGATATTCGCAATCGATTTGACCAGAGGCTCTTTCGCCTCGCCGTTATTTTGCTTCGCCGTTCTTTAAGAGCCTCTGGAACCAGGGTAGTGGGGATACTGACAGAGATGGTAATTGTTTTCTTAAAATAACTCGTCTACTTTATTTGCAAAATCAAACTGGAATGGCTGTATATGGTATAACCCAATGTGATTTTGTTGTTTTTACAAACAAAAGTATTTATGTTGTCAGCGTTGACTTTAATGAAGCCTTCTGGAAGCCAACCATTATTACAGTTAAGACATTTTATACCAAGAAAATAATTAAAACATTGTTATTGGCGATTTGACTCTATTACAGAAAGTATATAGTGGGTCGTTCCAGAAAAGATCCACACCCCCTTACAAAGTAAATTTCTAATATCAACTACTGATAATAGTAAAATTTACTCAGACATCTGTGGGGAAGTGTGGATATTTCTGAAATGACCCAATTTGTATAATTTGTAAGCATCTGTACGGTGCATCTACCTGAATATTGAAACAAACTTTGATGTTCGAGTGAGAGGTACTGTAGTGAAGACAAACGTGGCTACGTTATAAAGATAAATCGAACAGTTTAATTTAGGCAAGTCAAAGTATAAACAAAGAATGTAAATGACATTTTAGTCAGAATATAATATGGAAAATAGTGCTAAAGAATATAATATATAAATTAAAATTAGTGTGTTTTCTACTCATGGATTCCTGGATTGCATTTCAATAACATTCATCTCATTTGCTTCTTATGGACAGTGGCAGACATTTTAGGAAGGTATTACTTTCTTAATTGTTTAACTTACAGCCTACCATTGTAAAATTATTGGTACAGCTTTTGTTACACCCATTAATCATTAATCAACGTAGGCCTAAGTGTGAATGAAGCAAATCAAAAGTATAGTAAAAGGGTGGCATTTTTCGTTAGATTCACTGCATGTTCTGCATGTCAACACATAAGAGTTGCGGGATTCAACGTATTTTTCATGTTTCCACAAATTTGGCTACAGTAATGACGAAATAAACTGCGGTAAATGACGACAAACATCACACACTACAAAGGCAGAAGTGTGCAATAAATCTGGACAATAAGGTGGTTTTATGAGGTTATATACACGCTTGGAACGAAGTTTGTGGTAAAGTTTCTCCGCAGTATAGTGTATAGGCTGAATTTTGGAGACAAAATAATGATACTACCCCCTTCCTCCAACCCTTTACTCTAGTCTGTAGCTCATTATACAATATACATGTATGTGAGAGGTGCAAAAATAGTATTTTGTAATTGGCCAAGTCCTAGGATTTGTAGAATGTTCATAGTACGTACATGTACACAATGGCCCTACTAACTTCCAGACGAAGGGCCTTCGCTCGAAACGTCGAAGTTCTAATTGTACTTTTCAGGTCGATTTGACATCCCAACCTCCAAATATACAACATTTTGCATGGGACAAGTTCTATGAAACTCCTGACAGATTTTTAATGTTTAAGTTGCATTGCACTCTAAAAGTGGTCAATACGTCGTCATTTTACTATCACTCTGAGGTGGTTCTCTTTTTGGTATTTGATTGGTAATTCAGCCACCTAATCATAGTTAACTTAGATTACATTTTTATGGAATGGTCCACACTATTGTAAGCCTGGGGGCTTATTTGTTTCAGGAACCTTCAGGAGGGCTTATTGGGGAGGGGGACATATTTGGAGAGGGGGCTTATTGGAAAGGGAGATTTGTTTATTTATCTGCATTGTGATATCATCAGCGATCAATAAATCTAAGCATAAATAAGGGGTGACTTGAAAAGGGGGGCAGGCTTAATAGAGATGGTTGACTTAATTCATTTCTTCACCTAATAAGGGTGGCTTATTTGAATTGGGGGGGGGGGGGGTGCTTATAGAAAGTTTACAGTATTGTAAAAATAACTACAATTTTTTTATGCTTTATCATCCAGTATGCTTGTTAGTTTTTCAGATTAAAACCTTTTCAGCGGACCGAAGATCATGATATACTTTCGTGAAGTACTTGTATGCGAGCCATTTTTTTTAAAGCCAAGTAGGCCAGATGGGGGGAAGAGCTGGGAAAAATTGCGAATAACTTGAACATGCTTCACGATCCAAAGTATCGCGTAATTTCTAGGTCGGTTCGTGATCGATGTACTCTTCTTACAACTAAGCATGCACTGAACTTAAGGTACGAGGAAAGAAAATATTGATAAGTAGAAGTTGCGAAAGGAACAAATTAAAATCCAAAGCTGAAAAGGAAAAACTTACAGCAGAAAGTATCCGTGCAGAAGCTAGAAATGAATGACCAAGCAATCAAAAAAGAAATGTGACAGTGATGAACTTGATTATGATGAAGAAGATGATGAAGTTCCATCTAGGAGAAAGAAGAGGGTACGGCGAAGTCTAAATGATACAATTATCTACGTGCAAGAGAAAGCTGAAAAGGAGTATTCTCTAAATATTGAGGAGATGAATCTCAGAAAGAGTTGGAAACAGCAGCAGAAAGAGAAAAACATAAAACAGAACATCAACATTCTGCTTACAATTCTTATGGAAAATATGGGTTTTTTTATTCGTATAAAGAATACAACAAAAACGATTCTTCATCATCAATGATACATTGGTCGTAGCATAAGAGAAATAGACTCCATAATTCTCTAAAAGATAACATTGGTTATGAAAAGGTTAAGTTTTGTGTTGTTGTCAAAAAATCTCGACATTGTAGCAATAGAGGTATTACAACAGAGCCCTTCCAGTACCGTAAGCTTCTAGCTTTCTCCTTGATTAGGTAAAAAACTAAATCAAGCTTACGTCTTGTAATACCAGTATATCTAATGCAGTTCTTCTCGCATGTTGCTTGAGCCATAAATAATTTCCTCCGTTGTGTCTTTTCACATGTTTCTGTCAAATTATCTCGATCATTCTCCATCACAGCTTGAAAATCCTTCGCTTCGTCTTTGATATGGATGTTTTCGAATGGAGTCTTATCACAAGACGGATTTTCGCCACGTACTCGACGTTTATTTTCCTTTGGTGGCAGAGGAAGCCTTTCCTTTGGACATGCCGCTCTGAAACTCATCCGGCCAGCTCTGGATTACTCGACAAAACACAGGAGTGAAACAATTTTTAGATTAAAAAATCTACCAAAAAAGTTCAAATAGCTAGCCTTTCGATAGTTAGAGTACAAAAATGAATTGCATCAACTCTAAAGGCTTCATACTAAGCACGATGCGCCGAGAAAACTACTACATTTGTTTTAAATGCTCGTGTATTAAAAGTAATACATTTGTTTTAAATGCTCATGTATTTCAGTATTTGGCCACTTTAATAAAGTTAAAAAATACAGTTTAAACAGATATCATAGAAGAAAAAACTTTTCTCCATACATAAAACTTAAAAACATGGACCAACTGTAGTGAAAACATGATTTTTCTGCCCAAGTACTTTTCGTATACATATTGGAAAAAAAAATAAAGCCTTGGCCCTTGACAAACAAAGTCGAGGCTATATGTTTTTTTATCTCGTGAAACGACCGGAAAAAATGTACAGCATACCTTGTTCATTGTTCAGTTTTAATAGAAAGCATTGATCGAAGCAGTGGCGTGCTGGCAGGGGGGGCCGGGGGGCCATGCCCCCCCAGCGAAGATTTTTTAGGGGGCGCCAAAACATAAATGGGGCGCCGAAATTGCACAAATCACACAAAAGCGCACACAAAAGCGCTGTAATATCTCAAAGGATGTAAATTGTTAATTGTGAAATGTGATTATGTGAAGTGGCTTACGACTGATCACTGGTAAGTTCACCGTCTGCTTCATGAATGTTCACCGTCTACTTTTTCTTTGTTTAAGAAAAAACTAAGTCCTCATATGAATTATATATTTACTCAAACTCCTGAATGTGTTTCTTGCGCATTTTTATTTTATACGATGTTTTATAATCCTCAGAATTCTGTCAAATCGTCACCCAAAACGCAAGAAATAGCATTTCAGGGATTCTAAATTTCAACATTTTCCTCGGAATACGACTTATACGAGGATTAAAAATTCACCAGCCTACCTACAACTACAAGCATTACTGTCCAGTCTGTAATATCTCAAAGGATGTAAATTGTTAATTGTGATTATGTGAAGTGATTTGGCTTACGACTGATCACTGGTAAGTTCACCGTCTACTTCATGAATGTTCGCCGTCTACTTTTTCTTTGTTTAAGAAAAAACTAAGTCCTCTATGAATTATATTTTTACTCAAACTCCTGAATGTGTTTCTTGCGCATTTTTATTTTATACGATGTTTTATAATTCTCAGAATTCTGTCAAATCGTCACCCAAAACGCAAGAAATAGCATTTCAGGGACTCTAAATTTCAAAATTTTCCAGGGGGGGCATGCCATACACGTATTACAAAGGGGCGCCAAATTTGCAGCTGCCCTCCCCTGGCGAACACAAGCCTGCACGCCACTGGATCGAAGTCAAAACTCATGCATTCAATGCATGATTCACTTTAGGAGTTTTTTATGGGCATTGCAAGTAAACACGAAGATATCCTTGTCGAAGCAACACTGAACACCAGAAAGCGTCAGTCCGGATGAGAAAAACTATGCCCTCGGTCTTGAAAACGTCCCTCGCCCTCCGGGCTCGCAACCGGTAAATAACATATATATATATATATATATATATATATCATGTTGGGTTTGGACACTCTTTCGAACGATGACCAGCCTTAAAATGGTTAGAACATACCTTTGTTGAAACTTTAAAATCGCGACGATTAATCATTTTTTCCCACTTAGAAACACCTTGAAAGCGAAAGCTCTGTGCTACGCACCTCGTCGGCTATCAGCTTATATACGACTCGATCGAGCTCATGGTACGTATAATTATTAAATAATATAGTCTATAGACATTAACTGCAGCAATAATATACTCTTCTCTGTTATAATATCTTTACAGTTCGTTCACCGACAAACCTTGTCGCGACTCAGATTAATGTGTTTTTTTACACATTTACATATTTCACTTAATGTGAAATAATCAGTTTTAGTACAGTATTGCTTGATATGAAAAGTTTGTGATATTTTATATAATTTTTGTGCCAAAGTAAGTGCTTATACTGACTGCAAATTTATTTGTTTTTTCGTGCGACTTTTCGAAAAATTTATGAATCGGTTTTTTCGCTGCTCTTTTGCTATAAATTCTGTAGAAAACTTTTATTTAAACTAATTTCTATATATTAAATGTATTTCCTACCCTATCAATCATTTTTGAATCTTTTCTGTCTGTTTTTGCCGTTTTCAAAGCGAACATTCCACTGTTTTCTGGTTCGTAAAACTCTTGTGCTTTTTGTGCCGCCATATTGTTTTCGCTACTTACTGTATATGAGCTGATATACAGCGAGTAGCTCAGCCAATCAGATTTCAGAATAGGTCATATACGGTGGATGACTATATTATAAGAATATTTATATATTTCGCAGTATTCGGGAATGTTTGTTTGCCCCTGGCGATCCCAAAATGCATTGCGAAACCGTGCGGGAATTGGGAAACGGCGAGATACCCATTCAAAACGAAAATATCATTGTTCCAAAACTATAGGATGGCAAGAGCACTTGTTAAAACTGAAGAGAACTCTGCGCAAACGAGTAAGCTCGTACAGGTTAAGAAAGATCTTAACAAGTCAATATTGATATTGCAATCTGTTTATTCGACTTGGGAAGCGAATAACCCAACTCTCAGGAGCAGAAATGATATACCTGTATAACGAAGAGAATTAAGTGCAATTGGTAAAGTCACTTCCAAGCATAATTTTTAAAATTGGATGATATTAGAAACACGAGATATAATAGAAGCGAATTGAGATTTCATTGTTATTTTAATTCCTGCAGTCTAATCAGAGGTCGCCGAAGAATCTTGAAATCAGGGGCACAGCCAAAAGAGGCCAATCCATCTTTCAGTTACGAAGTTAGAGTCACGCGGTTTCTAAGGGGGACGATAAAATATCTCAATGGTACAAATGGTAGATAGAGAGTTGGATAGATTGTTTAATGGAAAAACCTCGTTACTATACAACTGAATTGAAAAGGAATTTAAATTTCCAGTGGATATTGTTAAAATTTAAATACAAGCATATAAAATAATTTTAAAACGAAAGTATAACGTTCGTTTACAAGTGTATGAAACTGGCTAGGTCTAAAAAATGTACATAAATTTCCGTTCGAGTATTTCATCTACTAACACCTTCTAACAATTTATAATAACCCAAAGTTCGCTTATAAATGAACTATTGCTGTCGTTATGACGGCGAGCACTTGATATTAGGTAACTTAAAATTCTATGACGCGGTGATTGGCGACGCGCTGCCAGGGCACGGAAACACTCGGGAGAGCAACATTAGGTGTGCGGCGGCGTCCTGTTTATATATCCTTAAGATTTTTTTTACTTCCCGACAACGCGAACTTTATTAAAATATTATCATAAAAGAGAAATTGATAGAAGTATAAAAGGAGAATGTGTTCTTTCAAGAAAGCTACAGTAGGGATGATGTTGTGTAGGACTCTTCTCATATTGACGACTTAGAGTTTGCAGTTTTGACGATCCGGAGTTGCCTCTTGAAGACTACGATAGTTTCTCTTTGGAAGAGACAGATGCTGTTGAATGTAACGTGAATTTCAGGTTTGAAAAAAACGAAATTCCAGTTCTGGCTCGTACTATGGATATTCCTGAGAAATTTACATGCCCACAAGGAACAATTTGTAAGGGAATTGAAGGCTTGTGTATTCTTCTTCGACGGTTTTGCTACCCTTGTAGGTATAGCGACCCAATTCCACTGTTTGGTCGACCTGTCCCAGAGCTAAGCATGATTTCCAATGAAGTGGTCGACTTCATTTATGGAAGACACAAGGAAAAGATAATACGCTGGAATCATCAATTGCTGAACCCTCATTGTCTTCAACAATATGCTGATGCAGTGCACCAAAAAGGGGCAGCATTGGACAACTGCTTTGGTTTCGTTGATGGCACAGTTAAAGCAATCTGTCGCCCTGGTCAAATGCAAGGAACGATTTATAATGGGCATAAAAGAGTCCACGCTTTAAAATATCAGTCACTTGCACTACCAAATGGCCTCATTGCAAACTTGTTTGGACCTGTAGATATGTAAACATTTTGAGTATCAAATTTCAAACTGTTTGTAGCTGCATGAGGGATATCATCTCATTTTTCTTTCAACATCCTGCGTAAAATTTATTTCCTTGTAACAACAGTCTACAACTAGTTAACAAGACAGTTTGGAATTATAACACTAAAATCCTTTTTTTTCGACATACAAAATTGTTGAGAAATGTATCATCAAATTTGCAGAGGGAAAAAGGCATGATGCTTGTGGATTCAGGCCTACTACAAGACTTAGAGCAATATGCACATGTGGGTTGACGCCCTATGTGTGTGTGTATGGTGATCCCGCTTATCCTCATCGTGTGTGTAATGATCAGCGGTTATACCTGATCACGCAGGCTCGAGTATCTAAATTATTCATGATGTATAGTCTCTCTCTTAGGAAGCAATTAAACTAATAGCAATTTTACAGTTGTGTTCGTATTTGAATCCTTATCAATCCTTGAGACATACAAGGAACATAACAGTGTGCACCTTCAGGCACCATACAGGAACCGCCACTTACTCCAGAAATGGAAGCTTTCAACAAGCCAATGAGCAGCGTGCGGGTGTCTGTTGAATGGTTATTCGGAGACATTGTGAACTATTTCAGATTTTTGAACTTCAAAAAAAATCTAAAGATTGGCCTAATGGAATAGTTTGCCGGTTGATTTAAGAGAAACAAGTTCTATCAATTTGTTCAAATCTGATATCAAGACATACCTCTTTCGAGAGGTATTTTTATAACTTTTATAACTTTTATAATCTATAATGAATTGTTGTATAAATATATTTAATTTTTAGGTAGATTGTAATGTTCTTAACATTGTAAACGGCTGTGCAAAATGCGTACTAAATGCTGTAATTATTATTAATATTCAATTTTCGTAAACTCGCGTTCTTATTGGTCAATTTGTACCACATGTGTGCATTTTATATATTATAGCAATAACACACGGCCGTGCCGTTATAGTTTATATCAGCACGGCAAGATGGCGCCCGAATTTCGATTATTTTAAAACGAAGACAATCCCAAAACCACGAAGTGGCCAAATTTCTAAAATAATTCCGTATTTAAACGTATGTTTACGTTGTTGTTTATTTAGTTTATTTTACGAATTTACGAAATATAAGTTGTGAATGAGTGGCGAAGCGGCGAAGCGGCGAAGCCGGTTGAAGCCATTCTTTCACGAATGACAAGAATGGCGGCACGTTGTACTTTGCCAAGCTCTGCTAATAATGATTGTTATAGCAAGTTTAACTCAAATATTGAAGTAATAAAACCGTTTATGGATCGCCATGATTTGAAACTAGAAGGTGATCGTTTTTTTTGGGTGTCTGACTTCGAATCTTTGAAGACTTTTGTCGAAACTATCGGACTTATTGGCAAATGGTTTTCACCTGGTGGGCGATTAAAGAAATTTATCTGTACAAATATCAACTTGTTATTATCAACAAATTATTATGTGGTATTACGGAAAGAAAGGATCATTGCTATTTCGTGGGGAATGTGCTGAAATGTATAAAGAAACGCTGGTAAAAATTTTGTCCTTACATCTTGATCGAGTTACTACAAATACCACGAGCGACTGCAGTGGCGAAGCCAGCCTGACAATTTGGTCATGCAATGCAAATATTTCCGTGTTCATAGACTGTGAAAACAATCAATTTCTAAAGAAATGAATAATGATAATGATTTAAAATTTGCATAGCATGACCAAATTGTCAGGCTGGCTTCGCTACTGCGAGCGAGTCTTTGACGTCTGCTGTGGAATTGGAAGCTGATTTAATTAATGTACGTGATAACTCTAAACCCCATACTCACGTTTGTCGGTGTTTTGAGAATGGGTTAGATTTGGACGGTGTAAAGCTAGATATTGTTATTATGCAGAAAAGGATTGACTTTATAAACGTGACCGTGTCCGACTTTGCAAATCATACATTAAAATACAGCGGTGGGGATTTAGCGGATAAGAATTTTGCTGTTATTTTAGATGAGAAAAATAAGGAAATTGAAAGACAGTCAAATGTTATAAAAACCCTTCAACAAAATCTGGCCACTGTTCAACAGGAGAGGGATATTTTAAAAGCCGCCTTAACAAAATCTCTATCTGAAAGCCAAGCTGACAACGAAACCCCCGAGATAAATCACCTTGGCGAGGCCACGGCTAATGATTCTAGTAAGGATGATAATTGCAGTGCAATTGTTCCTAATGTCAACATAGTCAAGATAGTGAATAATCAAAAATCCGCTGATGCGTCTCAGCGAGACAATAGTAACGTTAATGATGTTGTTATTGTGGATGCTCCCTTTACAAATCCTTCAATAACTAATAATGCAAACGAAGAGAAATTACCCCTTTGTTCTGATTCTACCTATACAGAAAATAATCAACAACACCTTAATGCCTTACAGACAGTCAATAACAATGTTAATGAAGTCTTTACGGTTGAGGTTTCTTGCAACAACCCGTCAACAACCAATAATACAAACGAGGAGCAATTACTCCCTTGTTTGGACTTTACAATTAATGAGTGCTTTAAACAAACGAGTTGTCAAGGCAATAGAAATGAAAATCTCGACTTAAACACACAAAGTACCAGTGAGTCAAACAAAGGGAACAATATAACATTACATACTTCACCCATAACGTCTCCTAATGATGCATCATCAAAGCTTAAACAGAAAGTAAGCCGCTCAGCGAAATATAAGGAAAATCCTTTACGGAAATATCAATTCCGAAACAGACCACCCTCCTGCCTTCGTCGACCAACCAAAGATTGGTTAGACCACTTACATCTTGTACATCAAATATCCATGGACTGTTCCCCCAACTCTCAAACGCAAAGTCAAAAGAACTTTCAGAACGGCCAATACCTGTCCGAGTTAAAAACCGGCTTGCGAAAACCAAGTGCTTTTCTCCCCTCTGCGGAGCTATATAAGCCACAACAGTGCTAGTAATATTATATACATCACTCCTAAAATTTCACCCAAAACCACTACTAAACAATTAGCTCGCCCCAAGTCTTCCACTGAATTCGCTCCTAGTCTCCTCTTATCAAACGTTATGTCTCTGGCTCCCAAAGTCGACGAGGTCCGTGTTCTTGCATCGCAACGTTATTTCGACTTTCTTTTTATTACGGAAACATGGCTGAGGGACGTTATCGGTGACAACCAAATAGCACTCGAAAACTTTAATCTGATAAGGCGTGACCGTTTATTTGGATTACCTGGAGGGGTTTGTATATACATCAGAGAAGACATAAAATGCATACGCTTGGATGAGCTCGAAAATCCAAACTTTGAGGTCCTTTGGGTTCACACTAGACCAAACAGATTACTGTACCAAGAGGAGTGACATGCGTCATTCTTGCTTGTGTTTATCATCCCCCATCTTCAAACGACCACGAAATTCTCAAGTATCTTTTCGAATCCTTAACGAAGGTCGAGGGTCTGTATCCTGGTTTTGCCATTATTATCGCGGGTGATTTCAATAAGCTGGATATCAAGATCTTGAAGCGCAATTTTCAACTAAAGCAACTGGTGCGCAGTCCAACACGTGGATCGAACATATTGGACTTAGTACTTACAAATCTGCATAAATTTTATGATCCCACATCAGTTGAAATTCTCCCCCCCTTCGGGCTGTCAGATCACAACACAATTACTATCTGCCCAAAACAGAGAGCGCAAAATCTTCCCAGTCGACGAACTGTCCTAAAAAGAGACACTCGACCGTCTCGTAAAATGGAACTTGGCCGTTATTTTAGTGAAATAGATTGGAGTTCGTTCGAGGATTTGGTCACTTGTGATGAAAAATGTGAATTATTTTCTGACATTATCTTCACCGGGGTCAACTTTATTATGCCGGAGCGAAAAGTTAAATTCCACACTAACGATGCACCATGGGTTACTCAGGATTTTAAACGATTGATAATGTTGCGCCAACGCGCGTTTTCATCTGGAAACGTACAGTTATTTAAATTTTACCGCAATAAAGTGAATAGAGAGAGGAAACTGTTACGAGCAAAATTTTTTGCTACGAAGGTCAGTAACTTAAAAAAGTCAAAACCTAAGTCTTGGTGGTCTGACATCAAACGTATCAGCGGAATGAAAACCTGCAACAACGATCTTCAATCGCAACTTCAAATAGAAAATATTGACCACTTATCGTTGAAAGAACTTGCCAATTTACTTAACAACACCTTTCTGGAACCTATGAGCACATACCACCCCTTACGAGACGAAGATCTATCCAACTTACTTCAAGACATTCCTGTCGACCCCCCAACTGTAGTTAAAACGATAACTTCTCCGGCATCAGTGTTAACCAAGCTGAAGAATCTGAACGCGTCCAAAGCACCAGGACCAGATGGTATACCCAACTGGATTTTAAAAACTTATGGCGAGATTCTAGCATCCCCGATATCCATCTTGTTGAATACATCTTACCAGGAAGAAAAGTTATCCAACTATCTGTTCCATCTTTTGTAAAGAAGTGGATTTTAGACTTTTTATCAAATAGATTCCAACGGGTAAAACTGTCGAATGACTGTTTTTCGGAGTGTGGCAGTGTACCCTCTGGTGTCCCTCAATGGACCAAACTTGGCCCCTGGCTCTTCATTCTTATGATTAATGATCTAAGAACTCCAGAGAGCGATTGTTGGAAATACATCGACGATACTACAATTTCTGAAGTTGTAAGCAAAGGTAACACAAGCACAATACAAAACTCCGTCGACGTCGTACAAAATTGGTCTATCACGAACAAGCTACAACTCCATGACTCCAAATGTAAAGAACTAAGGTTTTGTTTTACAAGATATGGTCATGCTTCACTACATCAGAATGTCGTAGTCTGCGGTAACCAACTTGAAGTCGTCACCCACGCTAAGATTCTTGGCCTGACTATTAGCAGTGACTTGAAATGGAATAAACATATTCTTAACACTATCAAGAAGGCGAACAAGCGGTTCTACTTGATTGTCCAACTTAAGGCGTTTAAGACGCCTATGTAACCGCTTTAACCTAAAAAAAATGGTTTCGACCCCCACAAGAGGTAATAACATCTTAGACCAGATTTTGACCAACATGGCTGACCTCTATTTTCCTGCCAAACATCTACCTCCCTTGGGTCGTTCTGACCACCAATGTTTGCTGTTATCCCCCCAAAATGTCAACAAACTTCCCCCTACTTCCAAAAAAGTTAGACTACATAAACCCGAAAACAAACAAACATTGAGTAGAACTGTTGCCCTCCAAAACTGGGACAATGTTTTAATGGCAACAGATGTGGATGATAAAGTCGAAGCATTTAATAGAACGATACTCTCTTTGCTGGATAAGGCTATGCCAGGAGTGACAATCCGAATGCATACATCAGATAAACCCTGGATTACCCCAAAAATAAAGGCACAGATTAAAGCTAGGCAAAAGGCTTACTGCCGCGGTGATAAATCCAAGTACGACCAATTATGTAAAAAGGTCTCAAAGTTAAGTCGGAATGCAAAACAATCGTTTTATCATACCGAAGGGAGAGATTTTCGCCAAAAAGATCCTGCAAAATGGTATAAAACTGTCTATACTCTGTTGGGTGCTGAAACGAATCATAACTCTTTACAAACTCCATCTAATGAAGATCTGTCTAAGGTTGCTGAAAACCTACAAATTGCTTTTACAAACCCATGGAAAGATATCCATGTTGACCTCCCGGACATAAATGAAGTTAACCACTTACTTAAGGATACGTCACCACCGCTACCTTCCTTAGGGCAAGTACGGTCCTGCCTAAAGCACCTAAATCCAAAGAAAGCAACAGGGATAGATAAAATCCCTGCCTGGTTTTTAAAGCACTACTGTGATGATCTTACGCCAGTGATACATAGTATCGTAACAGGCAGCATTACCCAATCCAAGTATCCTACTGCATACAAGCATGCAATTGTAACTCCGGTACCAAAGATACATCAACCCAAAGATATAAACAACGATTTCAGGCAAATTTCTGTGCTTCCTCATCTAGCTAAAATGATAGAGAAAATCCGGTTGGAACTCAACTCTCATGATTTGGCAATAAAGGACAACCAACATGCTTTCACTAAAAATCGATCTACTGTTTCAGCTCTGATCTCGACGACCCAGAGGTGGTTTGACGTAACAGATAACTCCAATATCGGAAGAAAAGGGGCCCATACTACGTTCTTGGACTTCAAAAAAGCATTCGACCTTGTCGACCATAGAATTCTATTAATAAAATTAGCGGAAATGAACGTATCGAAGGCCTTCTGGTCATGGGTGAAGTGCTTCCTTACAGAGCGGACTCAACATGTGAATTTACATGGTGTTATATCTTCAAGCGCCCCCTGTCCAGCTGGTGTCCGCAAGGCTCCGTTATTTCTCAACACTGTTCAATATTCATATTAACGATTTGGAAAACACGTTAACAAACAACCTTACAAACACGCACAAGTATGCAGACGACTGCACTCTTGATGAGGTCGTTGCAAACGGAGCCCTTTCAAACATGCAGGAATCGACTAATCAAGTGATGAATTGGGCCAATGATAATAAAATGATCGTGAATCCCAAAAAAACTAAGGACATGTGGATCAGTTTTTCCCAATCCTCTCCTGAACCCCCACCCATACAAACGGATGGAATTGAAATAGAAAGAGTAAACTCCTTCAAACTTCTCGGTGTATGGGTGCAAAATGATTTAAAGTGGAATACCCATGTTTGTAAAATAACAAAAAGAGCAAATAAGCTATTATTCCTTCTTAGAGAGTGCAGGAAATCCTTCCTACCACCCGAGATTGGTTTATTAACATATACGTCGAAGATCCGGCCAATACTTGAATACGCCTCTCCAGTTTGGGGTGGAATCCCTAAATATCTTGAAGCAGAAATTGAACGTGTTCAACAAAGAAGCTTGAGAATCCTAGGATTGGAGAAAGATACCCTCCCTACACTAAAAGAAAGAAGGGACAAGGCAACATGCAACGAGCTGAAAAGGATCGTGGAAGTCCCAAACAACCCATGTTATCGTTTCCTATCTGGTAATAAGAATCACACTTACGAACTGAGAAGGACCAGAGACAGCACTCCAAGACAGCTCTCAAAAACACACAGGCATAGTACGTCTTTTATCCCAAGGGCGTGTAGATTAACCAACTCATGAAATTAGATCATTGTATATATGTATATAAAAATTTCTTAAACTTTCTAATTTTTACATTTTCATAGGTTATACATGTATTTTAGTATAATATTTTTAACTTGTAAATCCATTGTATTTCTATGTGCCAAAGATGGATAATTAATAATAAAATTATTAAAATTATTACATACGTTATGTATTTTGCACGCAATTCAGCTCTGTAGCTGCAAAGTGTAATTTTTAATAAACTATTCTATCTATTCTATTTGAAAATATATTCGTAGGCCTAATTCGGCAGACAGATTCAAAACAACAACAAGGTTGTTTCTTATATAAAAGCTATTTGTCGTTTTAAAATATTCTAAAAACACTTTTGAATATTATCAAAACTAAACAAGGAACTAGTAAACGGTTAGTTCAACAAAGTTTATAGAATGTTTTTGCTCATAATTCATAAATAAAAAAATACCGCCAAAGCGTTTACTCAAATTGAATATTAAAACAGTAGAAGGTTAAGGTGGATGGATATTTCGTGTGAAATATTATATGCAATATTTTAGACCTTAACGGGAACGGCTGCGAAAAATGCAACTCTAAGTCCTCCTTACCTGCGGCCCTGCGATTCCGGAATATTAAAGCGTTTAAAGCACTCTTTGTTCGTGCATCATCGTGATTTACAAGCACTCGTTGACGAACAAGGAACTCGAAGTTTAATACTGCGTCTCGTGCAGTATGAAACTCTCGTTCCTTGTTCGTGAACTCGTGCTGGTAAATCCCGATAATGCACTCACAGAGTGCTTTAATCCTTAATTATTATTATTATAAGCAGTGTTGGCAAAATGTATATTGTTGCTGCAATTTTAAGAAATGCCCTTCCTTTCATGCAACCTAATAACACTTCAAAGTTTTTGAACTTAAACCACGTAAGTAGTAGTGAATAGTGCGATCCGAGCTCATTTTTATGCTGACGTCAGCAAAAAATATTTTGAAACATTTTTTACACCCGATTCCCTAAAATGTCGCAAAATAACACGTGGGGTCCACTCACTACGTTCGTGAACAAACTTATATAACACGTGAACAAACTTATTTAACACGTGAACAAACTTATAATATAACCAACAATGTTCCAAAACAATGTTCCAAAACAATGTTGCACAACAAAACAATGTTGCACAACAATGTTGCACAACAATGTTGCACAACAACACCCAAAACAATGTTCCAAAACAATGTTCCAAAACAATGTTGCACAACCATGTTACACAACAAAACAATGTTCCAAAACAATGTTGCACAACAACACCCAAATAATGTTCCAAAACAATGTTGCACAACAACACCCAAAAACAATGTTCCAAAACAATGTTGCACAACCATGTTGCACAACAAAACAATGTTCCAAAACAATGTTCCAAAAATTTTTATGTCAGCATTTTTTTAAACACTCCCCACCATGTAGAATACCCAGGTCAAAAATTTTCATTTCCATTGTCGGAAATGAAATATGACCATCTTATGGAGTGTGTGCTCGTCATGAAAACACAGTAATAAATAAGGCCATGAACAACTTGAAAAATAACTCTAATGACCCCTCTAAATTTGGACGACCAAGTCCACTTGAAGAAGAAGACACCCCTCCAGTGCCACCTCCACGACCACGAAGACAAGCTCAAAGGGAACTAGACCAACAAAAACTAGTTCAACCTGAGGTCGTCAGAGAAGCACACGATGGGGTGTTCATCGACTATAAGATAGTGAACAAAACCTCTCTCTTACCTAAGGAGCTACTTGTTTTATTAAAGCCCCAAATTTTAGGTCTCGTTAACACACACATACCAGCTAAGATTATAGTTAAGATCCACGCTAGCCGATGGTAGCGATCTGTTTGAGACTAAGTTCATCTCGTCTGATAGTGTTGAGGCTCGAAACAAGTATTCTAACCTCGGTGGTGTGTGGCGAAAACTAGAGAGTAGTCTAAGAACTAAGATGGAGACATTTCTCATTGAAAAGTCTGGGTGGTCCATCTCAAAAATATTTGGGGTACACATCAACGCGACTAAGTTGGTCCCACTACGAGGTGGTAATTATGTTGAGTTACCCGACTGGTTGAAAAACAAATACGCGGTGGTTAACATTAAGAGTTGGAACAACAAGTGTTTCATTTACGCTGTGGACAGGTCGTTAAACCCTAAGAAGAAAAACCCAGATCGGTTGGATAAGACCATTAAGGCGTGTGAGACAGAGTATAACCTAAAAGGTATCACTTTTCCTGTGGGTGTTAAACAGTTTCATCTGTTTGAGAGCCTTAACGACATAAGACTCATCGTGTATTACTTGGATGACTCAAAAGATGAATATGGTAAGGAGAATGACATCATTGAGTCGTTATACCCCTCTGACTTTGAGGCGAGTAGAGAGGCTATCCTTCTCTTATACAAGAGTCATTACATGCCTGTGACATCTGAGTCTAGACTACTTCGTCGAACGCGTAGTCACGCTAAACCATTCCCATGTCGTAGATGTACTAACTTCTTTACGACCCAAGAAAAATTAAGGATACACTACAACATGTGTGTGAACCAAACTGTTGGTAAAGTGATATTTCCTAAGACCGCTAACAAGGGTAATATCTTAAAATTTAGGGGGTGGAGTAGCCTTTTGCGAGCCCCACTCATCATCATCGCGGACTCTGAGGCCTTATTAGAAAAGTTAGACCCCATCGTCGAGGCAGAAACACCTGGTGGGTTTAAACTCAATAAGCACACACCATGTGGTTTTGGTTTTTACGAGATACACTTAGATGGAAGTTATAAGTATCACAAAACACTTGGTCTTAACTGTGCCAGAGACTTCGTCGATAAGCTCTATGAGATAGCGAGGTCTTATTTCAAGACTAACTCTGGTCTTCCGTTAGTGGGTGAAGAACTTTTGAGAGCGAACATCGCGATGACTAGAGACACCAACTGTTGTCTTTGTAAAAAACCCTTGAACACGACACCTGACGATGAGGACTATGACAACTTTAAACCTGTGAGACACCATAATCATAATAGTGGGAAGTTCTTAGGCATAGCTCACAACGACTGTAACCGTTTGGCGCGTATTAGAAAAACCATACCAGTCTTCTTCCACAACTTAGAAGGATATGACATCAAGGCCTTCATCAGAGAGCTTGGTAACACCCCGAAAGATAGAGGTAATATGAAGGTCATCGCCACTAGCTTAGACAAGATCATCCAGTTGAAAAAGAATGTGATGGTTGGGACTGTCGAGGGAGTTGTACCATGTGATGAGGGTGAGGAAGTCCTGGATGAGGATGGTGACATAGTTCTTGAGAGGACGGAGAGAAACATATCTTACGTCTTGACTTTCATGGACTCCCTAAAACATTTTGGGATGAGTCTCGATGGGCTTATCAAAAACTTCCACAAAGACAACTTCATCATCACGAGAGCTGAATGTACGACAGACGAACAGTTTGAGTTAATCACGAAGAAGGGTGTGTACCCATACGACCACATGGACTCTCACGAAAAGATGTTGGAGACCAAACTACCACCTCTTGAGGGTTTTTATAACCTCTTAACGGAACGACACATCACTGAGGAGGCATACTCTCACGCACAAAATGTATGGTCTGCATTTGGTTGTAAGACCATGCAAGATTACCATGACGTCTACCTTTGGGGTGACACAGCCGCTCTCGCTGATATTTTTCAAGAGTACAGAAGAATAAGTATGGAGGATTTTAGGTTAGACCCAGCGTGGTACCCAACTGCCCCATCTTTCTTCTGGCAGGCCATGTTACTATACACAAGGGTTGAGATTGAACTCGTGAGTGAGGATAACCCCGAGTTTTATGAGTTTTGTGAGGGTGGTATTAGGGGTGGTGTCTCTACGGCCGTTCAACGACACTCGGTGGCCAACAACAAGTACATGAAGTCGTATGACCCAAGTAAGGTAGACTCTTTCATAATTAACCCAGATGTCAATGGGTTGTACGCGTTAGCTGAACAGGGTGAACTCTCACTAAAAAACCATGAGCTCATGAGTGATAATGACTTAGTTAATTGGCGTGATCTCGGAAAAAATAAGGACGGCTTGAATATTGGGTGTATTTTGAAGGTGGACTTGTCGTATCCCAGACATCTACACGACGACCATAATGATCTCCCACTAGCACCTGAGTCTGTTAAACCTATGGGAGGGATGATGAGTAAACTAATCCCTAATTTGAACGATAAGACAGGTTACATCTTGAACGACAACGCGTTAAAAAAGTATGAGGAGCTCGGATTGGTCATAACCAAAATTCATGAGGGGTGGAAGTCAGATAAGTCAGCATGGATGAAACCATTTGTAGATCGGTGTGTGGAGCTCCGAAAGAAAGCCGATGCTGATGGTGACAAATTTGGGGTCATTTACTACAAACTTGGTCCTAACTCTGTGTTCGGCAAGACCATGGAGAACACGAGAAACCGAAAAAGGATTATAGTTTGCTTATCAGGGAGTCAAGCTGTTAAGGAGACCTGTAAGCCAACATACTGTGATAGATTAATTTTGGACAAAAACATGAGTCTCATATCGATGAGACAGAAGTCCATCAAATTAAACAAACCCATTTTCGTGGGGTTAAACATACTCGACAACTCGAAAGTCGTCATGTATGACTTGCACTATAACTATTTTAAGAAGAAATGGCCTAAACCCGGACAACTCAGTCTGAACTATATGGACACGGATGGTTTCATTTACACCATACGAACGAAAGACTTTTACGAGGACATAAAACCAGATCTGGAGTCTAGATGGGATACGAGTAACTTTGATCAACCAAACAGGATGGGTATCCCCAGCATCAACAGAAAGAAGGCTGGTATGACTAAGTTAGAGTCGAGGAGTAACATAGTGGAGGAGGTGAGTGCTGTGAGCGCGAAGGTGTACGCACTAAAAATTAATGAGTTGAACCCTGAGAAAGACAACACCGTTAGAAAATGTAAGGGTGCCGATAGACATAAGGTCAACGACTTCGCGTATGATGACTTTAAGGATTGTGTCTTGGAGTCCAAAACAAAAAGTATAACCAGTAACAGAATTCGAACTAGGAACATGGAACTTTTCACTGAACGAAGTAGTAAAGTGGCTCTCAGAAACACAGACGATAAAAGATTCTTAGACGCCACGACCAAAGGAGGTGTGGAGACTTACGCACATGGTCACTGGCGAATACGAGACAACGAGTTGATAAGTAAGAGCAGGATACCCCCTCTTAGACACCAAAAAGATAAGGTCCCAAGTCTAATGCAGTTGTGTGTTAACGCGTTACCAAAAGTCACACACCCATTAAAATCTAATGACCTTGAGAGTGTTAACTAAACATTACGACAACATATGTTCTCATAACCCACAAGAGTTATGAGACATCATGGTATTATAGGGACTGTGCGCCATTAAATAAAGTAAGGAAATGGAGTCATTCACGGTCGAGTGTCCACCTATGTTTGGTGAGACCATAAAAAGTTTAAGCGTTATAAGACATGATGATGAGTATTGGTTCGCGGTCACCGATGTTGAGAAGTTTGGCGGTCCGCTTGTGAAGTCCATAGTCCATGAAAGACACTTAAAAAAATATGACAAGGTCTTAGTAGAGTCCCATGTGGGACTAACTAATCTTTTCGTTAGTGAGATGGGTATCATGAAGTACATCATGTTAGTTGACACCCCTTTGATGAACGAGTTCCGAGATTGGGTGTTTGACATTTTACTTGATGGGCTTAAGAGATCATCGAGAATTTTATCTTACGTTAAGAGTGGGACCTTACATAAGTTTTTACCTAACGAACATGTTAAAAGTATAAGAGATGCTTGTGTATGTCATTGTGATGGGTCTAAGTGTAAGTGTGTCGTTACTTCTCGTAGGGCGTTATGTAAGAATCTTGATGAGAAGCGTGATCTAGCTAAGGATCTATCTCATATCGCGAGAGGGATACAAGGAGGAATGACACGACGGAGAAACATCAAAAAGTACAATGAATATATGGAAGGACTACTAGACGAAAACATCGAACTAAGAAATGAGGTACTGCGGTTAAAAGAGATGTTGGCGTCGTTGTCTTAACTAAGGTCTATTGTTTTTTTTCATAACTTTTGTGAGTTATGAAATTTAACCTCGTTCACTTCGTTCACTCACAACACGATACTTAACGCCCATCCAGCACCTAAGCCAGCCACACCAACCGCAACATGTTTGTACTCATCCATCTCTTTCGATGGTTCGTAATAGTCCTTTAAGACGGGTTCCCTCGTGAACACCTTACCCTCGTGTATGATCTTTTGTAATTCCAACAAGGACTTATTGACAGAGTTCATATCACTATTTGCGTCTAACAGTTGTCGTCGCATGACAGCTATCCTGTCTTTCTTAGTAGATTGGTTCTCGTACCACTTGTTCTTAGAGGCGGTTAGTTTCTCCATCGCCAAGTTATGTCTCTTAATCTCTGTTTGATACCCCTTGTGGTCCAACAGTCTGAATAGGTAACTAACCCCTGTGAACGCCACAGCATTAAATATACCTGATAACGCAATTGTTGTTGCCATTTTTATTTTACTCCTTGAATGGGTTCTCAGGTAGTATCTTCTTCGCCTCTAACATCTTGATAAGACTCGTACTGACACCGAATGCGACCGCGAGTTTCAGCAAACCCTCCATCGTGGTGGGGATACTCAACGAATCCTTAATTAGTTTCTTACTGGCGAAGGAGACTGCGACAGCCCCCAACACAATTAATAATGAGTCATATAACTCTTTTGGTATGTCTTTGAATACACCGGCCATTTAATTTATTATAGTGTATAATAAAATGAATGTCAACGAACTTCTACCAGAGTATGAGAAGATCACATACTCTCAAATCCGCGGACCTAAGAAACAAAATGTGTTCACGCTAACTCCATCTGAGATAGCGGGAGAACAAGAACTTTACATTAACATCCCTAAGTTGTATGAAAATGTCTGTCTTGTCCCAGGCTCAATGTATCTCATAGGTTCATTTAAGAGTAAGAACACCAAGTCGTGGTTCTTAAACAACCTAGGCAGTCTTTTACAAAAAAGTCTGGAGATAACAGTGGACGGTCAAGTGGTCTATGACAACACGGGAGAGTCGGTATACTCGGTATACAAGGCTCTGTGGGATACCAAGGAACATAGGAAGAACATGATATGTCAAGGTCTTGCCAACGAGAACACTCGTAAGATCATGAGTGGTGATGACTCAGGTGACAAAACTGTGGTCGTTGATAAGTACTTTGCCGAGTTGTACAAAACCAAGGTACATATCCCGATCGGTAAGATCTTGGAAGACCAAGGGCTGTACGCACCATATGGAATGAAATCAAATTTCAGATATAAGATCAAATTACCACCAGCCTCTGAAATTATGAAAGCTCAATCTGGACAAGTGGTGACTGGTTACACTGTCGAGGATCTCCATCTCGAGTACGAGACGATCATGAATCCAGAGATGTACCAAAAGTCATTGAACTCATATAATGTCGGGAGGTCACTCATATACGAACAAGTTCTCTTGATGAAAGAAGAGTCATGGGCGAAAGAGTTGACTTTGGTGAACTTGAACATTAATGTGCCCAGAAAGTCCATGAGAGCCATCGTGCTCATGTTCAAGGACGACACAGAAGACTCTGAACACTTTGTGTATCCCAACATATCGAGTGTGAGAGTGGCCATCGAGGGTGTTCCAAACTCCTTGTACTCACAAGGGTTAGAGGAACATGACCTTTTCAAGTCAGCTGAAAAATTCTTCTTGAACCAAGGAGAGTATGACACACTTGAGATGAAGGACTTTTACACAGGTAACAAGTTCGCGTTGGTGGTGGACATGAGAACTGTTTGTGACAAAACAGCAGCTGGTGTGGGTCGTAAGATTCTGAACACGCAAGACGGTGTGCTCTTGGAAATTAAGAAAAGAGTCACAACTAAGGACCTAAAATGTTATGTGTTCATCGTGTCGGATGGCGCCATAAACATCGTCGGAAAACAACTACAGAGTGTGGAATATTAAATGGTGACTTACGAACCAAGTAAAATGTAAAAATGGGGATCAGTGTAAATGGGTCAAGTTAGGTTGTTCGAACCCAACTAAGTATTTAAACACAAGTACCGATCCCAAAAATGTGTGTCACCCAGACGAGGACCTAGTGGACATGTTAATAAGAATTGGGGTCTATGACACCGTCGTGTGACAATTACACACAAATTAAAAAAAAGTTTCTAATCCATATTCGGATTAGAAATTTAGTTCGTTAGTTTTCCACCACATGGACCGGTACTTTTTCATATCTCTTACTTCTTGTCGTCACGAACGCAATCTGTATGTTTCCTTCCACGCCTAAACTTTTCGTGTCCTTACCTTCTTTACCCATTTGAACACCGGCGAGAAATCTCTTACGGATGACGATGTCCTCGTTAAACAGATCTCCATTATTTTGTATCAATGGTTTGCTTGGTTTACACATACCCATTTACTCTTAGTCCTCGAAATTCACGAGGTTGGGTGCTTTCATCTCACGAGTTTTTGGTATTAATTTTTTCGTGTCATCGTCGTCTGACTTTTTTCTTGTTACTTTCGACTTACAATAACTCCATAGACAGCTTAACCCCAATATGAGACCAGCTAACTCTAGAAGTAGTAGGTATGGTATGTTGGACCCAGTGGTTGGTTTCGCCAGTTTCCTTTTGGTGTTCTTAGCCTTAGACGCCTTAGCATCTCTTGACAACTTGACTAGTTTCTCACAACCGACCTTCCTTTGTTCGTCGGTCTCTATGATATTTGGATCTGTCACCTGTGGTGTCGAGGTACTTGATGCGTCACTCATATTTTATTTCACAATTAGAACAAAAATGTCGAGAGATAACCAGCTATGCTGGATAACACTAACAGACTAGATAACGCGTAATCTGTGGAGTCGTCATTGTAAACCATGGGAGGAACTTGAACTTTTTGTGGAAGAGACTGTATAACCCATGGAACAGAGCCTTTTCCCGCAAGTGATCGCACAAGTGGTTGGACAACTTCATCTGGTTGAACATCTGGTACTTCCATTTCTTTGTTAATCTCACTATTATGACCAAACACCATACCATTACCGACTACAGTCAAGATGTTATTATATCCAGGTATTTTTTGTTTTAAGATTATCATATCACTTGGAATGAGAATTAGTCCTGGACTAATGGCGAAGTTTAAGATGACATTGGTTCCTTTTATGGCGTTTCTCATGTTAGAGATCGTCACCGTTTGGTCGTTCTGTATTATGGTGTCGTTGACCAACTTCTTAAACACCTCTTGTGTTTGTAGTGACTTAGCCCCATCACCAACTATGGCCCATCTCGTACTCGCCTGTGCACCAAGTACAGAATACACATAAGACTCTAGACTTTGTTGAAATAACAACTGTCCAGTTTGAGTTAGTCCTGTGGACTCGCTCGCGATGAACATCTTATAGTCGTCCAGACTTCTTACAGTTCGCTCACCGCGTCTCTCATACCTAATACCTACTTGTCCAACTCCTGACTTGATCTCCGCTCTGGCCCTTCGTACAGTCCCTCTAGCTTGTGTTCTTAACCAAGTACCCATCTGTTCCATGCCTTGATGAAACTCAGACGACCACTCATACACGACAGGTATGTTAGAACTCACTAATTTTTTAATGTCCTGTGTTAGATATCTGTTCATCTTACTAGGCTCCCTTAGGAACACTCTCATGTGAAAGTAGAAGTGGTAACGGGCCAAGTTCGCCACCATTGGGATGGACGAGTTAAAATGTTTCGTACTAATCCCACAGACATAGCTCGCTATGTAAGCTGCCATACAGGACGTCAGATATGGGTTTAAGGTATGATCGTTGAAATTGGCCATGTTCTTGCTTATGACGAGGTCTGGAAATGTTGGTTTGAAACTTTGTGTGCCCGTGACGTAGACATCAAGACCTCTTGGTATTTTGGGGTCCATGGGGATTGTCTTAGTCAACATCTGTACTGTCCCATTTGGGCTCCAAATTCTTGGTTGCCAAGCTAACGCCCAACCATACGGGAAGCTCTTGGCCTTTATGTCGTACGCTCGTGCGTCATGGACGAACATTATTCGCATGAATGAGAACGAACCATCTTGTCGTCTCACTGGTTGGAAAAGAAACTTACTGACATCCGCGTGAGGATATTTCACCTTGAACGCGTCTTGTGAGACCTTAATTAGATGAGAGTTCGACATTTTATTTCACGCACAAATAAAATGTCAAAGTTAATTGTGTTTATACCAAAGAACAAAAAAACTGTCAGTTTGAACATTTCCCAGCATAATAAGAGCAAGATATACCTTAGGTCGGCCACCATATTTTGGGAGTTCCACAATATCATACGGTATGAGCTCTTACACGGAACGGACCGTCTCGTGTTAGACTCTGGGTATTGGACATTCTCAGACATACAAAAGAATCTAAAGGACGAGGGCATCGAACTCGTCGCTAACACACGCAACTCCACATGTTCCATAAAGTCCGAGAAAGATCTGACCCTAAAAGACCTGGCGCCTCTATTGGGTTTCGGGAGTGACACTGTCCTCACAAAAGATACTTGGTATCATAGTCCATCTCATGTTGATGTGAACCATGGGTTAAAATACATTAACATCGAATGTAACATAGTGAACACTTACCAAAATTTTGACACAAACGGTAAGCCAAGTCAAGTGATAGCCTCATTACCGGTCACATCGAACCAGTCACTACTAGACACCTCATCATTTTACGATAACATTAACTCAAGAACATCCATCATACAAAGTTTTAACTCGGTCTCGTTCAAACTCACGACAAACATAGACACCCATGTGAATATGAGTGGTATGTTAGAGCTCGAGATGGAATAGGCACACACTACGAGCGACACCTTAACATACTGTGAATGAGTATGTTAAGGAAATAAAACCATGGACTTTGAAACTGAACAAGGTCTTAGGGAGTTGTATCACTCACCTAAGACTGGTTATCAGAGTATAGAAAAATTATACCAACAGGCTAAGTCAGAGGGTCTAAGTGTCAGTCGAAAAGAGGTTAAACAATGGATTTTGACACAAAAGACTTACACCATGACCAAACAGAAGAGCGGCAAACATGTATACCGTAAAACAATGGTTTACGATCTTGGGGACCAACTACAACTTGACTTGGTCGACATGACGGAGGGTCGTAAGGACGCCAACGAGGGCCACCGTTACATTTTGACAAGTATAGAAATATTGTCACGATACGCGTTCACGGAACCGACGAAAAGAAAAAGTAGTGAGGATGTCGCGAAGGCCATGGCTAAGATATTAGACTCTTTTAAGGACAGGTTCGGTAAGTATCCCGATGTCGTTCAGTTTGATGATGGTAATGAGTTCAAAAAACAAGTCATCGAACTACTCGACAAACTTGGGGTAAGACATTTCACGACACTTATTAAGATAGGTGTCATTGGTAAGAGTAAAGGTAAGGCACTGTTAAACAGAAAAGCCGCACTTGTGGAGCGTCTAAACAGGACATTGAAAACCACTATGTGGAAATATTTCACCGAACATAACACCAAAAAGTGGTTACACATATTGGACGATGTAACATATAATTATAACCATAGTGTTCACAGGACCATTAAGATGAAACCCACAGATGTTAATGAGTCAAACAAGGATGAAGTCATGGAGACTCTGTACGGTAAGAGTGGAGTGATAAGAAAACCAAAGTACAAAGTGGGTGACACCGTTAGGGTGGAGAAGTATCACACCGGTACTAGGTTTGTCAAGGGTTACACCGTTAATTTCACAGAGGAAACATTTAAGATAGTAAGGGTGGACATCGGTGTCCCCATCATGTACGAGATACAAGACATCGCGACAGGTGAGAATATCCATGGTAGGTTCTATGAAAGAGAGTTAAGTGAAGTGAAGTGAACGTAGCGAGCGCAGTGAACGAAGTGAATGAAGTGTGTGAGCGTAGCGTGTGAGAACTAAAGAAAGATAGTGGTGTTTTTGTAACTCAAAAAGGTTACAAAAATTAACAACGATAAAATAAATGTCTAAAACAGAAAGTTTTCCAATGCCTGATCGCAACCCAGCAGATACAGTAGAAGATCTTGATCCAAATACAAATGATGATTATCTTGATCCAAATACAAATGTCCAAGAAACTAGCTTTAATGATAATAATGATGATGGTCAAAAAACTAACACCCCTGATAACAATCCTCTTAATGGTGCAACCGATGGGAAAAAAGGTGAGACACTCGATCCTCGAACTAGTACCCCCGGTCCTAGTAAAATGAATAAAAGTGGTTTCGTGTCTGGGGGTTATGAGGACCTAGACTCTAGATTTGACACTGTTAGAGGAAAAGACCAACGACGAGATGAGGGTGCTAAAAAAAGAGCCATCATTAATCAACAAAAAGACTTTTTAAAAGAACACCTTAACACCATTGTGAACAAGGGTGACGGTCCGAACTCGACATTGTTGTTTGACAACTTCGACCTCATCGATAATGACACTGGTATCTACAAGAGTAAAAAAATATTCACGATATCAAAAAACAAGGTAGTGTGGAATAAGAATCTTATGGTCAATGAGTTCAAAGAAACTCTTAATAAGGCTAAGATAGAACATAGTAAAACAGTTGCCAGTGTTGTGGAGAAACAAGCAGGTGTTGTTAGTGATGAATTAAACGAAGAAGTAATTAAAAATTCTGAGGACCTCCTAAATAGCACCATCGATGATAAGGTTAATGAGACACAAAAACAAGTTGAAAACATTGAGATGAAAGATTTAAATGAAGGTAAAACAGCCAGGGGATCTAAAGATGTCCAATGGTTCAGTGAAATACAAGGTATATTAAAATATGATATTAACAAAGAGGTTTCTTTAGAGAAAAAGATAGAGACCCTAGATGTTGTGATAAAAACTTGGCAAGAACGATCAGAGGCAGAACAGGACCCTGATAAAAAATCTTTGTACAAAGCAGTGTCTGTCGTTGCAGAATTAAAACAAGATAGATTAAGGTTACGCATGGGAGTAAGACCTGCTCTTGAGGAAGTTATACAAATTGTTCAAGAAGAGACTGATAACAACCCACTAACCAAGTTTGAAAAGTTTAAAAAGTGGGCTAAAAAGAACCTGGGTATCACAGCAGCCTTAAGTGTAAGTATCGCTGGTTTGATAACTGGGATCGTCACGGCTAGTAGAGGTGCTCTCACTGCCGGTGCTCGTGGTGTGTCAACTTTTGGTAAGGGTCTCGCTAAGATACTTGCTAAGTTTGGTCCTGTGTTTGGTACCATCGGTAGCATTCTATCGACCGTTCTAAGTATGGGTGCTAAAGGTTTGTCATGGCTGGCAAACAACATGTGGATCTTGGCGATCGCGTTAGGTTACTTAGCATACGAAGAAATTCGAGGTAGACGAGCACGACCGTAGACCTATATATAAGAACACAGCCGCTAATAAAGTATGAGCGAGACATTTAAAGGAACAACGACAAAGTTCGAAAGTCCCATTGTGTTTGACATCCCTAGTTGTCTGACATGGGGTATCAAAAAGTCTAAGTTCAAAAATGGCGGGTTCAACATACCACTCGTCATAGAAGATGAAGAAGTAAAACAACAACTGTTAAGTCTCATGAAAGAGAACGAGACAAAAGAAATCTTGAAAGGTAAGGACGACAACACATTATACCTCACTGTCGCTGATATCACAAAACTCCAACGAAAGGAGCTCTTCGACAGTAAGGCTTATGTCAGAGTCATTTTCGAGTGTCAGGGTGTGTTCGAGTCATTGGACGGCACAAGGCATCTTAACCTAAGAGCGAAGAAGTTAAGGAAGGTAGGTGAGTTCGTGTCCTCAAACATAGCCGAGGATTAAAAAGTAACACATTAAAAAAGTTGTAACCTTTTTGGGTTACAAATTTTTCACATTTTCATTTTGTGTCGTTGAAAGAAGAGGATGGTGGTGCCATCGGTCGCGATGGTGTCGTTGTGTTCTCATCGTCAAACACAGTCTTAACATCCCCACTCTCAACCATAGTTATGTGCGAGTAACATATGGTGCCCATCCCTATACCAGCCAATAGATATTTGTAATAATAGTCGTCTGTCGAGAAACATGGCATTAGGTCCTTAATGACAAACATTATGTTCTCGTCAGTTAGTAATTTCTCGATAAATTTTGACTTGTCGGTGATCTTAACATAGGAGTCAAGGAAGTTGTCACAAAGACTCACTGAGACCATGACAAAATTCACGGCCATCTTTTGTCTGTTGATGTCGTCTCTATTTTTTAGGTACTCATCCATTATCTTTTTCATGACTGAGACTGTCGCACGAGACTTGTTTTTCAAATATTTTTTTGTTTGGTTGATGTAACCCTTCTCAGAGAGGGTTATGAGTTCGTCACGTAATGACTCAACGTCATCTGGGTGTGTCGTCATGGTTTATTTTACATGATCCTATACGATCTTGGGAACCTGAGGTTTATCTCCAACCTCGCGTATTTCTTGTCCTTAAGTATTCTTCGTAGGGCCTCTTGTTCTTGTTTGGGGATGTCTAAGAATTCGTTGGTGATGGTTTTCCATGCGAGCGCACTAGGTGTGTCAAAGACGACTAGTTTGGCTATGTTCTCACGGTAAGCCGGTGTTATGGCTGTTAATTTTTGAGTTATGACTATGGTACTTAGGTTGTAATGCCTGGCTGAGAACGCCAAGTTAACAAGCTCAGACGTTCTGGTCTTAACGGACTTAGAACTAGCACAGTCGTCTAATATTATTAATGAGTTAGTTCCCTTATATGTGTCCATTATGTATTTTAAAAATGTGTCTACCTCGTCCTGTTCACACTGTATGGTGTAAAACCCTGGTGAGTCCTTGTACTTCCAATCCTGATATGTCGTGTTGTACTCAAAAGTCGGACAGATGAGAAAAATGTATTGGAAGTGGTGGTTGTACTCATTCACTATCATGTCAAGTAGGTAATATGTCTTACCGCACTCTGTGGAACCGGTGATCAACATGTTAAATGGTGTGTTCATTTTATTTTTGACCTAACTGACCTTTGTGAAGACCATGACTGGGTCTAAGACATCGTAGAGAAGGTAACTGTAGTCATCACCAAAGTAATTCGTGTAAGACTTTAATTCTACTGTGACGCCCTTATCGAGTGTTAAGATACCTTCCATGTAAATTTGGTGGGGTATGCTAGTGTACATACCACCATTTGTCACGACCTTAAAAAAGGGTTTAATGGTGTTCTCGACGTACACACATGTGTCAAGGTCCGCGAACTCGGCGTCTTGTTTAGAGTACCAACTAACATCCTTAGTGATATTTGGACTACCGATCTCATTATAGGTTGGTATCAAAGTTAGGATGAACTTAACTATGTAATCTCCCTGTGTCGTTATTATGGTCTTCATAATTAGGTTATTATTTCTGACACAGTATAAGTTGTTTTTCGCCGATATGAGTGAGTGTTTACCAGGGTTAGAGTGATAAGTAACCAAAAATATATTAGAGGACCCTTGGGGACCCTGATCACCTTTGTCACCTTTAGGTCCTTTTGGTCCACCGCTTGGTCCTGTGTCACCTTTGTCACCCTTTTGACCGGTGTCACCTTTTGCCCCGGTATCACCCTTTGGTCCTCGTTGACCACCGCTTGGTCCAATGTCACCTTTGTCACCTTTGTCGCCTTTCAGACCTCGTGGGCCTCTTTGTCCAGTATTCCCAGAGTTGCCTTGTGCACCCATACTTCCATGATCACCGCGTGAGCCAGACATGCCTGTGAAACCTCTTGGTCCTATGGCTCCTTTTGGTCCTTGTGCACCTGAGGCTCCTTGTAGACCTCGTTCACCTGTGTTCCCTGTTGGTCCTTGTAGTCCTTGTGTTCCTGTGTGACCAATAAGACCTTGTGTACCAGTGTTTCCAGTGTCTCCTTTTTGGCCAGTGTCTCCCTTTGGACCTCTTGGACCTTGTAAACCAGACCCGGAGGTACCACTACCACCCGACCCGGTGTCACCTTTTGGTCCGGTTGCGCCTTGTGGTCCTGTGTTTCCAATAAGACCTTGTTGTCCTTGAGGCCCAGTATGACCTGTAAGACCTATGACTCCTGTAACACCTTGTAGTCCTTGTGGTCCTGGGGCTCCTTGTGCTCCATGTGGTCCATCGGCGCCTTTGTGACCACTGGCTCCTTGTGGACCTGTGTTACCATTTAGACCTTGTTGTCCTTGTGGTCCTGTGTTTCCTGTAAGTCCACGCCTACCTGTTACACCTTGGAGACCTTGTTTTCCAGTGTTCCCATTGTCTCCTTTTAACCCCTGTGGTCCTTGTAACGAAGCGGAGTCACCTGTGGGGCCTTGAGGACCTTGAGCACCTGTGGATCCAATAAGACCTTGTTGTCCTTGTGGTCCTGTGTTCCCAGTAAGACCTTTTGGTCCTGTAACACCTTGAAGTCCCTGTGTCCCTGTGGCTCCTGTGTCACCTTTTGGACCTTGAGCCCCACCACCTGATCCTGACCCCGCAGGTCCTTGAGGGCCTTGTGGTCCTGTGTTTCCATTTTGCCCTTGTTGCCCTTGCGGACCTGTGTTTCCAGTAAGACCTTTTGGACCTGTAACACCTTGTAGACCTTGTGTTCCAGTGTCACCATTGTCACCCTTCAGACCTCGTAAACCTTGAGACCCAGATCCTAAACCCCCTTTTTGACCTTGTGGTCCTTGTGGTCCAACATGACCTAATAGACCTTGTTGTCCTTGTGGTCCTGTGTTACCAGTGGTACCTGTGGAACCTGTGACACCTTGAAGACCTTGTGGACCAGTGTCACCATCGTCACCTTTATGACCTGAGTCACCTTTTTGTCCGGTTGGTCCTTGTACACCTGTATTACCCAATAGACCTTGTTGACCTTGTGGACCTGTGCTACCAGTTAAGCCTTTGGAGCCTGTGACACCTTGTAAACCTTGGATACCAGTGTATCCTCGTACTCCATGAAAACCGAGATCACCCTTAAAGCCTTTAAGACCTCGTTGGCCTGGGTTACCTTGTTGTCCTTGTATTCCATCTGGCCCTTGTGGACCTTGTGGACCGACTGGTCCTTGTTGACCACCGATCGTTGTGTACCTGTTGTCTTTTGTGTAACCAAATGCTAATGCCATTATTTATTTCATAACTTACAAAAGTTATGGACTAAAATATTTAACTACAGATTGTTTGACTCAATAGTGTAAGTTGTTACATGGAGAGTTGACTCGTTACCACCTGTTTCATCAGAAAGTTGTTTAAATTTTACAACCATAAGTTTCATGGTTTTGTACTCCGGGACAATTTTTGGAATGCTAAAATTTTCATCTAATATGAAGTAGTTTGTCCCCGGAATCTGTTTAGTTGCTAAATTTATTTCTTTTAGATCCCTCGTTATTTTTGTACCATCCGACATTGTGCAGTATAATGAATATAATATTTTCATTGGTGTTGTAATATCAGCGTCGCCGTCCATGAGGTGAGTTCTAAGAGTTATCCCTGAGTTTTCCGAAAAATTGTTACACCAGATGTACATTTCCGCATTGCTTGGCTTCCTGTTGAGAGGATGGAGCCATCTATCTTTAACCAATCCATCATATGGAGACCGAAAATCACTAGTTGTTAGAAAGTACAATGGTTCTGCCCTAAGAGGCTTTAGGTTGTGTATATAGTTTGGTTCGTCATTCGAATATCCAAATCTAAGTGCCATATTATTTATTTAAATGAATTTGTAACCTTTGGGTTACAAATTTGTAACTTAACGACACATTCCAAAATCGAATTTATATCCCACCACCATTTTACAAAAACTATAATCATGTTAAAAAATATGTATTTGTTTCAGGATATTGTTAACAGCAACAATAATCCTAGTGTGGTTAGTGTTCAAAAAAATTTACAAGGTAAATTTGAACGTAAAAGTGTGGCAGGTATATTGGAGTTTATAAAATGTTTAGGTAAGTACCAAACACCTGATATGGCCAATGCATTAGGACCATTATTTAAAATGTTACTTGTTAAAAGCACACAAACAGATGGTAAAAAACCAGTGTATGTATCCACAAAACATACACACTTGGACGATATTATCACTGTGGAAAAATTCAGTAGTATAAAACAAGCGTTAAAACTATACGGACAAAATTTATTTAATAAAAATGTACACAGGGGTTGGATATCCCCAGGTGTGGTTACTCGCATGTTAGCAAAGGAGCGTAAGGGGAATGTATATTCCTACATACCTTTTCAGTTTGAGTGTGATAAACAATATGTATGGATTAAATTTTCTGTTAAAAAACCAGAAGGAGATGTACATTTTATTGACGAGTGAATCAAAACAAAAATAACTAAATAATACATACAATAATAATAATATGTCTAAGGAAATAACAAGGGAACAAATAAAAGCAATGTTTGCACACGCAAAAGTAATAATAATACCCAAAACTAAAATAGAAATTGAAAAAGGTAAATTAGCAAGGTTGTGCGCAAAAATGCAAAAGCAGTAGTCTAATTTTATATCCTCCTATTAAAAGAGGATACAAAATTACTTAAAAATTATTTTGTGGGTGCGTAATATTTTTTTTTTTTTTGAGTTCGTCAACATTACATGGTGTAGTAATATACTTGCCAATGGTTTTTCCACATTTTGTAAGTTGTATTAGGTGTTAGTCGTCTAGAATAACAACTAAAAATAGCTCCTGTCATAATTAATTTTACATATTTAACACCACAACAACTGTCTAGTCCATATTTTTCAAAATAATTAATAATGTCCTTGGTGTGTTTGTTATGGTTAAGGGTATACACAGGTCTTTTTCCAAGATTTATAATACAAGTCCATAACCCTTTTGGTTTGTACACAATACATGATTGGAGTAATAAGTTAATCCATAACAATCTTAGTCCATGTGTTAATTTTATGGGGTCTTTATGTTTGATGACAACTTGTATCATAGCTAATAACCTTTCTATTATGTTGTGATGAAATTTAAACTTAGTATCTGTTACAATTTTAATTTGGGTAATAAAATTACGGCAGGAGAGAGTTTTGGTTTTACTTACTATATCATTTATGAGGTATAAACATTTGTTAATCTCCATGAAATCTTTTATTTGTGTTTTATAACCCTTAGGGTTATAAAACTAATTCCCCATACGGTTAGAGTAGGGTAGGGTGTTTACTAAGAGTGATGTGCGTTTTTATGGACACAATATTCACATGGACACTCTGGATCCACACATGTGTCACAATACTCACATGGGTCACGACACCTGTAACAACACCAACAATCACACTCTCCGTTACAAAAGTTATCCTTGTCCTTACCCTTACAATAACAACCATCTCCACATAACTCATCACACAATGGGCACTTACAGTTACCCTGGCATTCGTCCGTGCCGTCACACTTACACCAACAGTCATCGTCCATCATCATTCTATCAGCAACACATGGACCACAGTCACAAAGATTTTCTTCGTTACATACCTTGCATCCATCGTCCAATTGGCAAGGGTAACACCACTCACAATATTCGTCACACTTTGTGTAGACCTCATTAATGTTTTTCGACTCCATTTATCTAACACTTAATTTTTACCTGTTGAAATGTCAATTCAAAATGTTTACCATTGCACAATAGTTTTTTGAAAAATGCTGACATAAAAATTTTTGGTTTTGGATTTTGTAACATTGTTTTGTAACATTGTTTTGTAACATGGTTGGTCACGTGTTAAATAAGTTTGTTCACGCACGTGTTATTTTGTAACATTGTTTTGTAACATTGTTTTGTAACATTTTAGGGAATCGGGTGTAAAAATGTCGCAGGATCGCACTATTGACTACTACTCACGTACTTCTAAAGTAAAGTACTTCTCTTAAGGATGACATGTATATTATCAGGTTTGAGATTTTGACAATGATATACCGTATATAATATTTAACTTTTGAATAATATAATAATTATATATAATAAATGTGTAAATAACATTTCAATATAATGATCATATAAATAACATTTCAATTTAATAACTTATATGTAAATGACATTTCAATAAAATTTATATATAACATTTTTTACAATATTCTGTAAGATCAAATAGTGCTCACCTCATTTTTCCATTATTTTTTACAAAATTCATTGAATAATTTAACATGCCAATCACAACAACGAGCCTTAGTAAGCAGATTTAATTTTCTTTATCAACAACCTTGGACAACAGAGCTATTAGTACTTGCCCTTGTTGCTGCATTAAAACCATTTGGCTTGCTTGTACCAGATTATTTTGCTGTCTTTGCATTTCTAAAATAGCAGTCAACATGTCATTCTGTTGTTGCATAAATTTGTCTGCTTTTTCCTTTTCCATTTCCTGGCGCTCCCTCTCTAATCTGTTGCTCTCTTCCTTCAGTGTTCTTTCTTGTTCTGCCTTTTCTGCCAAAAATGCCAGGGCTGTATCACCACCCTTTCTGACTTTGCGTTTGGGACCATCTTGATATTTTTTGGGATTCCTCTTCTGGGTCTCGAATAAAGTTTCCACGGCCTTTTTTCGCATCTCGTGTCCAGCTGATCTTCTTCCAAACGCCTCTTTTCCCTTTCTCCCATCTCTGCAGCCAGGGTTTCAGATGCTTCCTCTTTTTCACTTATCTCCTCCAGCAGTGTGTCCAATTCTGTTAATTCAGGTGAAATTCCACTGGCTCGTCTTTCACCGTTTTCCTTTCTCCGAAACTGTTTGATTAGTTTTTTTCAATCTGTCTCTGACAGAACGCTGCTCCACCTTGAATTTAGGATATTCCATTTTTCCAAATTTTTGGCAATAGCTTCCCATACCTGAGGTCTTTCTGCTGACCTTTTTTTGGTTTCAAAAGCTTGGAAGCAACAACCTCTTTGCAAAATTCGACATCATGCTGACTAGTCCATTTCATTATAAAACAAACTCTGCAAATGTAATAAACATAATAAATATGAGGTGAACTTTTGAGAAAAAATACAAAGATATACATTAAATTGAGTAAAAGCAAGTTTTCAATAATATACTTTACTGCCTTTAGGCAACTTATTAAACAAATATTTTACCATTTTATGTATTTTGCAAGAAACTAAGAAAACAAGCAACACTTACCCAGACTTGGACCCTTCCTTTTCTTCCAACTCTTTCGCAGACATAGTACTTTTTGCCATTTTTGTTCTTATTTTGGTAGAAAATTTACGACGACGTGGAAACTGCAAAGCGGCGTCGTCGTAGATTAGAATCGCTAAGCAAGAACGTACACGCAACCTCAGTTGCTACAAATTTACTCCCGGTGGCGTTGTAGATAGCTGCGTCGTAGAATCTTAAGGTCGCTGTTAAAAACGAGTTCTTAAATCAATCTGTGCTACATATTGGAATATCTAACGGTCTTACATTTCACAGCCAAGTTTGTGGGTTTTCATTGTATGGAACCAGGCTATATAATCGCGGTCTCTAAGATTTGATACTACTTCATTAAATAAATCATCACATAGTTGTTGTCTACACTCAGAAAGTTTGTTAATTCCTGCATGTTCCAGTGCTCGATCGTACGGAGTATCGTACCCGTAGATAACCTTCATTGTCCGCTTTTGCGTTGGTTACAGGATAAGGACATGATCAAGTACTCTAGGAGATTATAATAGAAAACCTGACATGCGTAGAGGAGGACTTAACGAATACACGAAATATAAAACTTGATAAGATCCTCTAGAGGTACCCTGGTACGCGTCTGCAATTGTAACAGAAAGTAAAGTATTTTAGAAGCTTTCTTAATTGTAATATAAGTATGAGCATTCCATTTTAAATCGTTTTGAATTGGTACACCAAGAAGTTTAGTTGGTCTTGAAAACAAAATCCTCATCTCCTTGCACTTTTTAGGGTGGAGTTGAAATTTATTATCATGCGACCACACCACTATCTTGTCTACAAGAGACTGGGCGGTACTAGGTAAACCCTTCGGGATAATTCTATAAGCTGTGGTGTCATCAACGTACTTAACTGTGCCATTAGATAACGCAATCTGAAGATCTTCAATCATAATTAAAATAACCACGGGCAGAGTTTTGTTCCTTGCGGAACACCAGTCTGTACTGATATCCATTGTGAGTAACAAGTCTCTGCTGACTTGACTCTTTGGGATCTATTACTTAAGTCACAGAGCCTGTTTCTGTGTCCGAATTCAACTTTTTGGTTGAAAGTTCATATATTAGACGGCAACAAAAATACGACAAAAAACTGTGCTGTTTTGACATTTAAAAGTACATAGACATTATTTAAATTCAGAACAAATCAAATTGATCCACAGTTCCCATAAATTACCCAGCTTGGCATTTATTTTGAAATTCCACTATAGTTTTAAGCTGCAACGCCAAAAACCTACACGAATACGACATTTGAATCCATCTCTTGACAGTTTGTCTGAGAAAATATTTTACCATGCACCAAGAAAAAAAAATTGACGCCAACTTGACGGCCAATGACAACAGGACAATGCAGAACAACGAGAAACCGATCTGTTTATCACCTTTGAACAGTTTTTATGCCTTTTCATCCCTAATTGTTGTTGAGTTGCACGTTTTTCGCTGTTGCCAAGCAATGAAAAGATTGAAAAGATTGAAATGACGTCATTGATTACATGTTAGGAGAATATCAATATTAATCTTTGAATAAAATTAGAAGTAGAAAACTCGTTTCGTGCATTCATGGAGTTATAGTGCACTCGGGGGTGTTGGAAGAACACTCGCGAAGCGTGGAAAACACTCGGTTACGTCACGTTTTACACGCTTCTCCCGCGTTCTCCCAACATTCCCCTCGTAGTTATACCGCATAAATGCATGCGACTCGTTTTCTATTTCCTGAATAATAGTAATAATAATTATTATTATAATATTAATAATATTAACAATATTAATAATATTAATAACATTCTAAGCTACTTGAATCAATAATGACAATAATACACAACATAACATATAACAAATACACAGCAAAAATTTCAAAATGTTAAAAATTCTGGATTTGTACGTCCATTCCTTATTTCGACAACAAAATATATAATATGTTGCTCTGATCGCAATCGTCGTCATTCGTTTGATGCAGAATTTTTGGTGATTCTTTTCAAAGCCAAGATCTTTGAGCATTTCTATGAATGTCGAACATTCGTTTGCAAAGACACCAAGAGAGCTAATCGATAGATTTATTAATTTAACTGATTTAAAATGTTTACGTTGTTCCATAATTAATTCCAAATATTTACATGTTTTGCGTTTAACGTTATTTTGGAGATTTGATTCGAAACCAACAGTTAGTTCAACAATATAGAGACATCCACTTGATGTTGATAGAAGTAAATCTGGACGGTAGGTGTCACCAGTGATGATGGATGGGCTTTTATAACTTGGAAGATACACATAAAGACATGAGCCGCTGACGGTCAGTAGGTTCGTCGCAAGGAAGTTTAAAATAGAGTCATGCCTCCACGTGAATCGTTCTAGATACGACTGGCAACCCGCTACCACGTGTAAAAGTGTTTCAGGGGCTAGGCAATGGGAACAGTCTGACGTTGGTAATATACCCCATCTTGCAAGGTTTTGGCGCGTTGGAAGAGAGTTATTTAATATGTATCGTACGGTAAAATTAAATATATTTTTCGGCAGATTTGATTGGGATGCACACCACATTTTCGTTAGCTGTGAAAGAGAGAACTTTGTAATATTAGTAAAGAAAGAGCCTTGACAGGTTAAACGATTGCGAAGTCTATTCTCTCGTCCGGAGCGAAAGTCATTAATAACTTGTTTGGTGGAGTTATATAGACATCATAATTGACTAGTTGACTTCCAAAGTTGATTGATTTCGTGGTTTGGAGATGTTTTAAGAGCTGTGCGGAGAACGGTTTGGCATTGGATGAATTTGATGGATGGAGGGCAAATATTGAGGCCAAATTTGTTTCGGGTTAGAAATACAGTGCTAAGTGTTCCAGATATGCATGGGTATTTCAAGCCATTTACGAATATAACTAATTGAGGGTTGCTTCGCGTGCGCCTAAAAGATATAAACAAAATCTCGACGTTTCGAGCTAAAGCCCTTCGTCAGGAGAAATTAGTAGGACCAATTCCTACTAATTTCTCCTGACGAAGGGCTTTAGCTCGAAACGTCGAGATTTTGTTTATATCTTTTAGGCACACGCGAAGCAACCCTCAATTTGATCTATATGTCCGTGGCCGACGCTGAATTAAAGTCTACGAATATAACTGTTCACTTTAGAATCAATATTTTCTACTACACTACTACTAATACTACTACTACTAATACTACTACTAATAATAATGATAATAATAATAAAATAATAATAATAATACATAATAATGATAAAAATACATAATAATAATAATATGTAATAATAATAATAATAGATAGATAGATAAATAGATAAATAATGGTAATTGAACTGAGTGGAGTGCAATTTGGTCTGAAATCAAACGCGTGATTACAAAATCGCAGACCAAAATTGCACGACAGGAAATTCAATTTCCACTTTATTATCTTCCGGAAGCGGTATTTTATTAGTCTTTGTTTACAATTGACACACCCGCGATACTCCCTGAAATGCCGAAGTATAGCAACAACATGAATTGTAATTTGACAAATTGACAAAGTGAATTTCTAGAAATAAAGACCGAAAAAGTAAGTGTAAAAATATAGTAGACTTTACATGTAAATTGATAAAGTTTCTTGTGATTTTGTGCATTCAAACATTGACATTACAATCGATCATTCCATGTTTTAATACCTTGTGCTTTTGACAGCTCTGTGTTCAGTTTTGGCTGTTGCTCAAATGAAACTTGTTTTTGTTGACATTTTGACAATGTTTCATTCAAAATTGTGAAAAATTATTTGATATTCTTTTAAGTTTGACTCGCCTTTATGTTGATTTTTATGAAAAAAACTGCAGTAAATGCAGTCTAGGGTATTGACAATTTATGGTGAACAGATTTGGTCATTTGCCAGAGTACATTTTTCTTTAAATTGATTGGCTAGTTGAATTCTATCATTCAATCTGATTGGTTGTTGTGGTGCAGAGCTTCAATCTAATTGGTTTAAAAATGATGCGATTAATACTCAAGATAATGCGATTTGGGAATTAATCGCACTATTTTTGACCAATCAGATTGCAAGAAATGCCATTGATTTCAAAATGAATATAATAAATAGAGGATATTACACGGCGGCGCGAAGATATGAATTTTATCTTCGAGTGGTGAAAACAATATTTTACGAATCAGCGCAGCGAATGAGTAAAATATTGTTTTCAACACGAGAAGATAAAATTCATATCTTCAAGCCACCGTGTAATGTTCTTTTTATTATATAGTCATCGTGAAATTGACAACTTCAAAACACAAAGCCATTGGGGGGAAATGATCACGTGATCGATATCCTCACTAGTGAAGATATGGAAAATATGTCACGGCATATTTTCCATATCTAACTGTCTACTATATAATAAAATCAGAGATAAAACGTATTGTGTATATATGGTATATCAGGACACAAAATTGAAAATACTAAATCTTTCCAATGACCCTTTACTGCTATTGAAAAAGAACTCGGTGTTAATTCAGTTAATGGACAAGACAGAAATGTTAATCATAATGTTATTCCAAAACAGTAGCATTTAATGTGTGTGCATTAGTCCAACGCTCATCGGACCCATAAATTCAATGCGTCCGTGGTTATTGTATCTCGCCAGTAACTGTGGTCGTTTTGAGAGTCACAACCAAAGTTGATGTATGGTTCCCTTCCACCAAACGATGTACCATACTTGTTTTCAGTGATCCCAATACCATGGTGCGCTCTATAACAATTGTCACCTCCTCCGGCGATCATCATAACCGCACCATCTCCAGCGCCATTTTTGTTACACCATCCAAAACCCGGTAAGTTGGCCAAAACAGTTCTGTTACGAAAGTTCCCAAAAGAAGTGATATGTGGACGAAATGTGTTTCCCTTGAGACAATTGCTGGTCGTTTCCCACGATGGTGTATGTGATTGATCATCATTTTTGCTAATCTTTATTTGATTTCCTGATGTTTTCCAAATTGCTTCAGAAAACATGTCCTGGTTGTATAAAGGATCCAATACCGCTCCATACTTAGAGACTCTGTCATACCAAAAATAGGCATTGTTCATCCAGTTTTTGCCATCATTATTAGAAAAACGGGCTACAAGAGTCCAACCAGAAGGCATGTCGCAATATACCTGTTCAGAAATCAAAATATATCGTACTGTGTTCAACCCGCAATTTGTTAAGTGACCTAATAGAGTCTGGACAAATGTACAAAACACTATTTCCAAAACACCGCCGTCCCCAAAATGACATTAAGAAATCATTGGTGGGGTTGGGATAACTTGTTATCATGGATACGGTTTCAAACCCAAAATGTTAGCTTAAGTTATTACTCATGGCAGGTGTGGTCTTCTTCCACAGGATATTGAAGAACAAGTAGTATGAGTATCACTAAATGCCAAATCCTACGATTATTTAGATTAAGCACGATGAAAATAGATGAAATATATCCCACTAGGAAGATGTGGATTTTCTCTTGCTAATGATTTGCAACTGGCAATGTCTAAAGCAAAGAAAAATGTGATTGTTGCTTGCCGATCCTAATAAATCATAAAGAACACTCGAGCGTAAAAATATTATCTCCACACTGGAATTAGTTGCATTGTCGATGGTATTTCTAAGTAGCTTTTAATAACCATATAAAGAAGATATTGGAGAACGCGTTCTACATAATTATATTTCTTAAAGTACACACGTAAAAATCTCACATCTTGTTGACAAGTTGTTGGCTTAACAAGCTTGTAGCAAGCTTGTTAACAAGTTGTAACAAGCTCGTCATTTTATCAAGCTATAGCAAACTTGTGTAATCAAGCTTGCTACAACTTGTTGGTTTGCAGACTTGTAGCAAGTTGTTGGAACAACTTGAATCAAGCTTGTTGAAACAAGCCATATCATGCTTGTTAGAACAACTTGTTGACAAGTTGATGTGGTCGTGAAGTTGTAACAAGTCCGTTTCAACAAGCTTGTAGCAAGACTGTTTTAACAAGTATGTACCAAGAGTTGCGAACAACTTGTTACGGCATTGTTAACGACAAGAGTTTTCATACGACAGCAGCACCAATTTGAACTTGGCAAAACCGTATTTTATTGGTGGTTGCTAAGCGTTGTTATGCAGAATGAAAGGCGAAAGCAAGAAAAGCTGACTTTCAAGACTTCAAGTTTCTGTGGTTTCAACGGCAAAATCATATGGTTTAAATTTTCTTTTTTTTTAAGTTTGAAGAGAAAAATATAAAAAAAATAGCTGGTAAGTGTTGTATTTTATAGCTAAGTTAGTGCGCTTGAGTAGATTTTGTAAAATTATCGCTTAAACATTACGGTTTTTTTGTTTTTTACTCCCAATTATTATGTACAGTTCAGTATTTATGCTTGTAATCTTTGTATGGTAATATGCTTTATTGTTTTGGCTTTGAATATTGCCTTCTGGTGGTAACTAGCAGAATGAAACCGTTGATTTCTCGCATTTACCCAGGCCCTGACTTAATTTAGTTAAACAATAATCATTATTTATAAATTTAGCTCAAACTTCTGTACTCAGCAGCCTAAATTTAACTGTCCCTGTCAGAGATAAAACTCTGGACAGGCATTTTATATGCAATGATCACTGAATATTTTGTATTGAATTGCAAAATATATATTTTAGTAAACAAAATTCATATGAATTTGAACCTTCTAGCATAAAACATTAGCTATCATATTTTTGCTGTTGGGTGAATTGAGTACTGATTGTCATGGTCTTTTGCCGTTTTGGTCTAATATAATTATTATTAAAAACTTAAAAAAGCAAATTTAATTGGGGTATGAGATCTGCCATTGCCTACAAATATAAACATATATTGTCATGGCCAAGACATTTCAGACCATAAATCAATTGAAAGGCATGGCACATGCAGAACCTGGGGGTTGTATGACATATTAAATTTCCAAACAGTAGCCAAAAATAGGCATAACTTAAAAAGAGGGGGTCTAAACTCAAGAAGGGCTCTACTTGATTTTGCCTGGAATACTGCTGCCATGAATAGCCTGGGAGCCAGGTGGGTCAGGTATAACAGGTTTATTATTACAATATACAGAATTTCGAGAAGAATAAGAAACTGATATGTGGGGCGTATAAACAATAGAACAGCCAAATTTATGAATGACACTCACTGGGTATAATTTTATAGGTACAGTGGCTTTAATTAACATGGTATCTGGAGGGAAATTATGGCAGATCCACAAGAATATCATCTTGGTTGGTTCTTCATGGAAGGAGTGCAACCATCCTCAGAAAGGAAAATAAAATGTTTAGTAAATGAAGTGACCGAACTATTACAGACAGAAGATTGACACAGACAAGTAATTGAAATATACTGGGATTGGCCAGTTTATTTTCATTAAATTAAATTTTTAACACCGTTCTACTCTTAAATACTATTCATATACATGTTGCACAACATATATCCAGATCCTAATAATCATATTATTATTCTCCACATAAACCATAATTTAGGGGTGTATTGGTCTATAGGACATGGGCCGTCTTTTTATTCCAATAATTATATAGTTTTAATAATTGAACAGAAGCCCTGAATCTGACATAAAAATAGACATACAACTACTATTATATCAAAAGCATTTAAAAGTCTGAGTGTTTAAGTTTTGTTCTAAAACAAGCAACTTCAAGTTCTAGTTGCAGATTATCTCTTTGCACACCAGTCAATGTAAGCCTTGCCCACCCCAGGGCACAGAAAGGCAGGCTAGACTTGATTTTTGAAGCTGGGGAAAGCATATGTGCAGTCAGGTGCATAATATTTTGTAACCAAATTCTTCCTACAGATTATTTCCATCTTGGATTTATACCTAAATCACAATTAAGAAAGGTTGCATTAATGTTTCCTAAAAATGCTGCTGTGGGGTTTGTGGTTAGTAGTATAGGAAATGGGGGTATCGGCACAGTTTTCCTGAAGACCGCCCTCCCACGCAAACCTAGGGAGTTTGCGGAGACCATTTCCCAGACGCACTATGGTCACCACTTACGCCGTCATATTTGCGTGGAAACGCGGTCAGTCTGAAACTATGACCGATACCCCCATTTCCTATACTACTCTATAGTTACACTTACGCAGGCTATTCTGTGGATATGTCCCTATGTCCATAAGCTGGGGAATCAACTCCATTGTCTAGTAGATACCTTTTATCATCAAAACAACTTAATGATATCTTATTTATGTTGTGAGTACCAAGGTTATGATTTTTGCTTCTAATACTCTTCATATCATGTCTAATCTTAGAATGTTATTAATATTATCCTTAACCACCGACTTTTTAACACCCTTACATTTCTTTATTATACTTTGTTATTACCAACATCCACAGAGTAGTTTTTACTACGGAGGCCAACAAATTATATTATTGGTTTTCCAGCTGTTTCATCCTTCATTTTACCAATTACCTTCTTATTCTCCTTGAAGTAAAAGGGGCTATCCTCAGGGTAGTCACTATTATCAAAGAGTTCTTTATCCTTTATTAGATCCTCATACACATCCTCAGTCACTATCTCATACAATAAAGAGTCAGTGTCCGTGAAGAGCAACTTAACACCATCTCCGTAGACCTTCTTGGTGTAGTTATAGTAGAAGTCATACATCAACTTTTTAGATAGATCAAGGATGCACATCCCAACATACGCTGGACGATTCAATAATAATGACTCCTTGATCTTGTGAACAACTACTAGGTCCTTATTAATTATTTTACTACTAACAAATGTTGGTTTACTAACTAACTTAGACATTTTTTTTCATTAGTCACAAGTCTAACATCAACCCTCTTCCTTAGGTTTTCCATAGTTTTACCAAACACACTATTATTCATAAGCTTGAAAAAGTCCTTTTCAAAGGCGTTCTTAGCAGCTGTTCTTTTAACTGTATTAAAGTCAATATACTCTCCTAACCACTTACTCTGACGAAACTCTAGAATCCTATGAACTTTAGTGACCTTAATACCAAGATCCATATACAGTTTAAGGTTTTCATAATGACAGACATACTTCTTTTTGTTGTACAATGTAGTCATTAGCTTTCTGATATTACCAGTTTTAAGGTCGAACTTATTACAGATACCAAGACAATACTTACGCCTGTATTCTAAAAGCTCACTCACACTCACACTCAAAGAGTGGAGGTTCAATCTAAGCTTCCCTTGAGTGTCAGTGCTATTTTTGAATAGCTGGAGGGCGAGTACTCGCATAGTATGGTACGGCACTAACCCTCCAGCTTTTCAAAAACAGCACTGACACTCAAATTAAGCTCAGATTGAACCTTCACTCTTTGAGTGTGAGTGTGAGTGAGCTTTTAGAATACAGGCGTTAGATAATTCAGACTTATTAATTAACCTATGTTCAGGGGCTAGTGGATAGTCATTATGCATATCATGAAGTTCCTCAGGGTATTCCAAATACCCTTACCACTATCTGGAGTGTACTTGCTAAAGTTGGCCTCACCAGGGTCCAACCACTTAAATCCACCAGTTGGCAAGGATTGGCTCATTGCCCACCCATATAGGTTATTAGCATCTAGGTACATAAGGTACTTAGTTGGCTTATTCTCATCGTAGTCGCTAAGGTAGGGATTATTCGCCTTAGCATACCTCTTGGAGATGTAACTAATTCCTCCACGCATACCTTTTTCAACGAACTGATACATATCAATGTCTGTAATAAGGTCAAGCTTAATACCAGTCATCTTTGACATTGCATCCCATGCCAGCCCAGGAGATGTGAAGTAGTGGCAAGGATCCAACTTGTAGTTCTCAATACATGTCTTCCTAAAGTTCTCAAATACATCAGACAGTAGTGCAACATCATTTCTCAGATATAGATCATGATACTCACCCATATCCCGCAGTTTGAATGTCTCCCAAACTTTCTTAGCATGCTCATAGTCCCCCTCTGAGATACCGCGGTCATCCAGTTTGGAGTAGAACTTCTTAATACTGGGTAATGTTGGTAAACAGAACTTTGTAAAAGAGTCCATGTAATCATATGGGTAAACCCCCTTTCTAGACATTAGCTCACCCTGTTCCCCATCACCAAACTCCTGAGTCAGATATTTAAATTTATCAGGTGGGACATTAGAGACTAGCTTATCCAAAGAGCTACTCATATACTGCATACTATCTAGAAACACCACATTCGGACCAAGCATAATAGCCATGTATCTCTCCATGTTATTTGGAATGCAGTTAGCAGTCAACTCAAATTCACTAGCCACCTCACCAACTTGCTGCATTATAAGGTGACTATCATAGCCCCTCAGATTATGAAAGATTACAGGTCTTTTATTTGTCATCCTAAAGTTCCTGTTACACAATTGATGAGCTGATCCTCTATACTTTCCAGTGGCGTGGCAGTGATCCCTAACAATAATATCCTCACTTGCGTATTCATCACCACAAATATGACAGCTTTTTTGAGACTTATAATGCTTCTCATCACTTTTACTCATTACTAAACACTTATTAAACTTTTCCGTTCTAACTGTATTACAGTACCCAACCTCTTCTAACATCTTCCTTAAGAATCTGTTCACTGCATCACATCCTCTATGCACCTGAACCGGCTAGCTAAATGAGTCATCGTACCCACAAACAACCTTATATCCATATCCACAGTCAACATGCTCCTGAAGTTTCCCGGGATCACTGCCACCACTACCCCTCAGAATGGCCTCAAAGTCAGCATATATGACAAAGGGGACTTGTAGCTGTTTATGATAATTAACAAACCTAACCTTACTACCTTTTTTAGGCATCTGAACTGATTGCTTACCGGTAACAGTTATACAAACATCCTTGTGGTTATCCAAATACATTAACATTCATCCCACATTGCTCCTCAATTTTTGGGTATTGCTTCATGGTTACTGGGAAGTTAATTCCACTGTACCCTAACTCCAACGTCTTAACAAACACCCGATCATCCTTTCTAATCCTTGATGCATTTGTTTTTTGAGGGTTCAGCATTCTTATGTGACACCATCTAAAGCACTCATTATCAGAGTTCTGTATATTAACCAATCCCTTACGGTTGTGCCGTAGCTCATCAGGTAATGGTACATAGCTACTACCCCGGAGCGGGGTGTATTTATTTAGGTTAATATACTGACCATCAACGCTTTCAATAGCCCATCCAGACCCAGCTTCCATCCATGCATCTATCACGCTCAGAATCCGTTCCTCACCAATTTGTAGTTGTTTATCTATACTGCCACCCGATGATGGTAGGATAATATCAGGTTTACTATTAATATACACATCCTTATAAGTTGTAAGTGTCTCCTTCCCCTCCTTATAGAACTTTATAACAATAGTCCTAACAAACTTAATACCCAGTGAGGTCTTCAATTCCTCACTTATTACTTTACGAACTGATTTCCTTGTTTCCTATAAAACGCTTATAGGATTTATGTCATCAATGTGCGCATGTATTTGAAGTGATTTGGTGTATCCACGCAGGGCTTTCACTTGTGTCATACTATTAGTACACACTTTGTCCTTAAGTGCTTAAACGCACCCCCGGGAGTCCCGGGAGTGGAATCCATTATAATGTGACATTAGCGTTTTCCTACTTTTAAACCCCCTACCACATTTCTTACACATAATCCTAACCAATTTCATATAATCACAAATCTCAGTGATTATATAATCATAATCACTACTAACAATACACTTATACCCATTCATCTCATAGCTTTTGAGTAGCTCCCTCTGACTGATTCAGCATTGAGGCACTTAGGTGTTTTTAACTCTATACACAATCCGCCATAATACTTATGTGAATTCCCAATTATTAAATCAGGTTGCCCCTTTTGGTAACCTTTAATATATGACTTAATTCTTTTGGGGGATGTATCCTGAAGTTCACCGAGACCAGCTATAATTAATGCATTGGGATGGAACCGCCTTATATAGCTAACCACCTTAGCATGTAAGTCAAACTCATTAACTATTCTAAAGGTAAATGTCTTAGGATCATTAAACAATTTATACTCTCCATACTTTCTAATACTAGGAAGAACCTCAGTGGACACCCAACGTTGGAATTGTTTAGCTGACTCTAACTTAGATCGGAATATAAGTGAGTACAATCCTGGCTCCAATATGTAGATAGCCTTACCCCGGTGATTTACCGGGGTATCCATTAGACATTTAAACTCATTCTGAACATGCCTTCTTATAGTAGAGTCCGTATCCTTATACCCTAGAGCCTTCGCTATCTCACACCCCTTAAATAAAACCTGTCCACTTTTTATCACCGGATTTAATGTCACGCCTAATGTTTTGTGTGTAAACTCCTTCACTGCCAGTAGTGTCATATATACCACCACACACTATAATAAATATTGGTAAATAGCATACCCACTGCCAATGCCAACCCCAGCAGTGACCAATAGCTGATACTCATTCATCTCATCACTAGGATGGTAGTAGTCACTCAACTTTGGTGGTCCCAACGGCTTACTTTTACTCAATAATATTAAAGAGTCATTAGTAACTTGCATATCCTCATTCGCATCCTTTATTTTATCCCTTAGTTCTTGTATTTTATTACGTTTGATGACTTCCTGTTCATAGAACTTTTCCTTAGCTGTGGCAAGGTCTTCTAGTGCTTTATTATGTCTCCTCATCTCGGATTCATACCCGTTCTTATCAATAAGCTTGAACAGATAACCAGCACCAGCAAACGATATCGCTGCGAATGTTGTTTGTACCACCGATTGCATTATACCATAGTGTTACTTAAAAGGGTCTGATGGTAGATACTTTTTGTCCTGTAGATACTTAACTGCCAAAGCGCTACCAGACAAAGCCACTGCCAACTTCGCGGTTCCCATTAGTGACTCTGGAGTTGACAATGGTTCGTTTAGTATCTTCTTACTAATCATACTCAAACCCACTGCACCAAATGTTATCATTATTGAATTATACACCCGGTTCATTAAATCTCTTTCCTCAGACATACTGTTGTATTATATTTAAAGTTTGTCTAGTTCGGTCTTTCCGGTTTTTCCGGCCTTTCCGGCTCCGGTTTCACTGCAGCTTGTCTAGTGTAATACAAGCTTACTAAGGCAATCAATATCCCAATTACACCTATATATATTGCTTCACTGCCGTTAAACCAAGATGTGCCACCATCACCGTCGACGGCGTCCTCTAGTAATTTTTTCTTCCTATCACGTGCCTGCCTAGAGAGCTCAGCTAACCATTTACCGGCCTCAACGCGATTTGGATCCTTCTCTTTTTTAGTAACTTGGTCATTCATAATATATAGTGATACTAGTTTAATCCAGTTCTCATGATAAAGGCTATTGCGTAATATGGTGGGGTAATATCAATTGGTTGCCCCTGACCAATTGTGTCTGTTGTGATTCGCTTTTCATTACCCTCACTTGTTCCTGTGTTAAACTCACTAAGATCTCGCTTTGTTGCTATATCAGCTGTGGGAGTTAAACTCGCTAAGTTTGAGAATCCACCTATTTTATTGAAATGAGCGGGCATATTCGCTACACTCAGAGTCTTTTCCTTGCTTCCACCAGTTTGGCCCATATCAGCGAGACCCTTTGATATAATAAATCTGTCCGTTAAATTAAGTGTACCATTGGTCCCATCACACAGACTCCACAATGAAGGTACAGTTGTACCACTCCACATTGCTATGATTCCCTTCGGTATTACCTTATCAACTTCAGTGTCATCATAACCATAGTACAATGCCATTATAGTAGTAACCTAGATAATGTTAGGGCTGACAAAGCTGATATAACTAATATCTCCATCACCGGAGTCTCCCCCTTGTCCACCACCGTGGAGTGGTCCACCACCGTGGGCTGTGCATGTTTCACTGTGGTACTCTGCTCTTTCACTGTGTAGTTCACATTGGCGTTCTTTCCGAAGGTCATAGTCTTCTTTGCAATAGTTAGAATGTTATTATAGCCAGCAATTGGCTTCTGTAAAATAATCATATTTCCTGGAACTAGAATAATGCCTGGGCTAATGACAGTGTTAAGCACCACATTCGTAGCTGCTATTGCTTTCCTCATGTTTTCAATAGTAACGATTGTATCGCTTTGTACTACAGTATCCTCAACAATTTTACGGAATACGTCTTGTGTTTGCGAACTCTTTGCCCCATTGTTAACTATTGGCCACCTAGTTCTTGCCTGAGATCCGAGGACTGCATATACGTAGCTTCCTATGCTTTCCTGTAGGAGCTTCTGTCCAAGTGTTGTTAGTCCAGTACTTCCAGTTTTTGGTATAAATGACTTATAGTCTGCAGATGCGTTTCTCACCGGCTCACCCACCTTTTGCTTGTAGTATATTCCAACTGGTCGTCCTCGGCTATTTATGGCGTATGTAATATCTTTAACTTTGTTCCACCCACGATCTTTCTTAAATGTGCCAATTGTAGGAACCCGGCCCTTGGTAGAACTTTCTACCAGACCAGTTTGTGACAATAGGAAGCACCTTAACAATCGCTTGCAATTGATTGGAGTATCTTTTAAGACCGTCTGGAGCTGTTAGGAATCTTCTAATCCAAAAATAAATATGATACCTAATAAGACTTTCAACTATCGGAGTGTCCACCTTTAGATGCTCCATGGATATCCCTGAGAGATGTGTTGCTACGTACATAGCACAAATACTGGTGTAATATGGTTCGGTAATGACGGTATTAATATCGAATCTCTGCATTAGTTTCTTGGGCGCCGCAATCTCAATTTTACTAAGGTCACTCTGAAATCTATCACTATCGTTAGCGTATACATCAAAGTTACTTAGTACAGCACCAACACTCATATCATTGAACGTTCTCAAGGGTATATTCACACCTGAGGGTAGCCACAACTTAGGCCAGTGATAGTACTTATTTATTGTTAGATACTTTTGGTACTCTTTGTTACCCGTTCCAATCCTTCATTCCTTCGTTATAAAATAAACATTAGTACCTCTATCACCTGACCCATCAGTGGCGGCCCATGTTTCAAAGTGAAACCTACTCATATCAGCATAAGGATACTTAGTTTTAAAATCAAGCTCGATCTTGCGTTTAGCATCAATTATCCATTTAGAATAATCCACCATACTACTGTAATGAGAAAAATGACGTTGGTAGTGCAAACTCCCGACGCTGTTATCACACCAAGGGTCCCAATATCCTTAGACAGATATGAGTATTTACTGGTAAAAAGGGTTGTAATACTTTGGGAGTTTTGGAATTTCCCTGAAAATACAGACCTGTTTGACGTGGGCAATAAAACATTTACTACTAAGGCTAGTCACGCCACCTTCCCTGACATAGTTAAGGCAATTCATGCATATGATCCAGACATTAAGGTAAAGTACTACAGTGGGAATGGCTTCTGTATAATCACAACCAAGAGCAAGACATTGAAGTTATATCCCGAATTGGCTGAACTTCTAGGCTTTATACCTGGTAATACAATATGGGATGTCAATACAACCCGAACAGCACACCTTAAGCTTAATATGAATCGCGGATTAGAACACCTGAAAATCAACTTCCCCGGTGGTATAATAGATGAGGCTAATAACATCTCCAATGTAAGCAGACCAGTTGTATTTGGCACATTGGATAATAAAACGTACACCGCAAAAACTAAGGAGTTGAGCGGGACTGCTATTGAGTGCTCGACTGTGTTGCATCTACCAATTCCTAAGGATGGTAATATCTTTGGCCAAATACAGGAGTTCAATTATATTGAGTCCAAGGTTAAGGTTAATACTGGTAATGAAATCAGCAGCTTCCATGTTGTGGTAACAGATCAGGATGATCAACCCAGGGATCGATATAGGTAGGATAATAATAGAAGCCTATCTCATCTAAATGTATGTTGGAAATAACAGTACTACTGCAAGGAGATACAACTACTGTGAACCTTCAGGAATCAATTGTCACTTCGTCCGCGGTCAGTCTCTTCATGAAGAAGGCGACCATATTTTGGCGTTTTAGAAACTCCCCCTCTGCCTTCACCGCAACGACTATTGATGGAAAGGTTATAGTAATGACTGCTGGATATCACAACTTTAAGAGCTTACAGTCGTTATTTAAGGGCGGATCTGCAACATTGGAGGCTATTGAGCAGACAGGAAAGTGTAGAATAACGACACAGCCCGGTATTGTTGTGAATCTAACAGATTGGTTGGCTATGTTACTGGGCTTCAATAGTGATAACAGAAGCTTCAAGGGAGGTACAACCACCTCAGTGATAATCCTGTTAATATTAACAACGGATTGGAATACATTAAGATTAGTTGTAACATTGCGGATCCGGCACATAATATAGATGAATCAGGTAGGAAAAGTAGAAGAATCTGTAGATTACCGGTGACCACTGATAAAAGTCTATTTGGTAGTGTCCAAACATTTGTTGACATCGAGTCTAAGGTCAGTGTACGGAATGGTGTTATTAATCTATTAGTATTCAATGTCACTGATCAGAACGATAATCCTGTTGATATAGGAAATATCTTACTAGAACTATACTTATGGAATTAGAGTTGGAGCAGGGATTGAGGGACCTTTATTATAATCCTAAAACAGGATATTCCGGTGTTGAAAGATTGTATCAGAGAGCGTTGGAGGATGGTTTACAAGTAAGTAGGAAACAAGTAAAAGAGTGGTTAAAGTTGCAAGACACTTACACAAGATATAAACCAATTGTTAGAAGACATAAGTTTAGACAAACACGCTCTGACTACCTTGGCGAGCAAATACAGATGGACCTTGTTGATATGGGTAAATACAAGGGTAAGAACAAAGGATATTACTGGATATTAACAGTCGTAGAGATTCTTAGCAGATATGCCTTTGCCATTCCGGTTTACAGAAAGGACACTAGTAACATGACTAAGGCAGTGGATAAGGTATTATCTGAGTTTAAGGATCACTTCGGTGACCGGTACCCTAAGTTAGCTCAGTTTGATGATGGTAAGGAATTCTATAATGTTGGTGTGAAGTCATTGTTAGAGAAGCGCGGTGTGAGATATTTCTCTACTTTATCCGATAAGAAGGCTGCTATTGTTGAAAGATTTAACAGAACACTTAAGACCGCTATGTGGAAGTACTTCTACAATAGTGGCACCTACAAATGGATTGATGTGTTACAGCAACTAGTGGATAACTATAATAATACAAAGCAAACAAGCATTTTAATGAAGCCAAAAGATGTTAATCTGGATAACGAAGGTCAAGTTTGGACAACGCTTTATGGTCATATATATGGAGACCTGCCGCTAAATAAGTTTAAGGTTGATGATACTCTTAGAGTATCTAGTTATAAGTCCACCTTTACTAAAGGGTATGAGGCTAACTTTACGGAGGAATTGTTTAAAATTGCGAAGGTTATTCGTGGTGATCCGAACGTTTATGAGATTGTTGATCTTTCCGGTGAGCCAATTATTGGTAAATTCTATGAGCAGGAATTATCAGCTGTCAGTAATAAGCGAGATGGTGGTGTATTTAAAGTTGAGAAAATACTAAAAAGGAAAACACTCAATGGAAAGAAAATGATTCTGGTGAAGTGGTTAGGTGATGATAATAAACACAATAGTTGGATTCCAGAAAGTAATATCGTTGAATAGTAGATGGACGAAGAGTTCGAAGACTTTGAAATGGGAGAGCGCAGAAAGTATCCAGATTATGACGATATGAACTATGATCAGTTGAATAAGGCTTACGACCTGCTAAGTGATCTTTTAGAGAAAACACCAGGGAAGCGACCAAAAGAAGAAATCTCCAATAGAATGAAGATAGTGAATCAGCTTCGATGGTTTAAGAACCCAGAAGTAGGTTCATTATTTATAGATGATAATGATGAGGCAAGTACGTCATTTATAGAAAACCCCAGTGACGGTGACAATGTAACAATAAATGGGAAGGTAAGTACGCCAAAGGTAACGTTCGTAAAGAAAGGTGACTATGATGATATAACCAATGAAAACTATAATTTAGCGATAGATTCATATAATGTTTATGACATGAGCAAACGGTTGGCTGAATTAAGGGATGGTAGAATTGGGGATATTACTTTAGATATAGATGTACATAAAAGAAAGGCGGTGACTGACCAAATAAAGCGCGTGTGGCAAATAAATAAGAAGCTCAGGCAAATGAAAGGAGGAAAGGTATTAGGTAAGGACACTGTGTCGAGGGACATAGTCCGTCGAACATATGTCACAGGTGATGGCTCTATGGCTTTCAAGGCGACAGATAGTGATGGTAACCTAAGCGAACCATCCCCAATCTTGATTTTGAGCTCCAAAGGAAACTTAGTTATTAGTAAAAGTAAAGACCCGTCCGTTAAGTTTGCATTAAAACAGTTCAGAGATATGGTGGGTAAAATCTCTGGAGACTCCCGGGGGTTTCAAAGAACTGAGTCTCCAGACTCCCAGGGGTTTCAAAGAATTGAGACACACAAGGAATACCACAACGTACTAGGACTAACGCTACAGGAAAACAGAGAGCTTGAAGGTGTGCTAAACCTGACAGTAGTATGGACCCCGAATCAAGAATTGGTCCTAATGGGTCCTTACAGATCCAGGAAGATCACTTTAATAACACACTTAATGAAGTAATTGAACAAAGGGATGATCCGGGTACGTCTGTGGAGGATTTTATACTATTAGAGGAAAGAGTTATTGGGCTACGAAATGCAAGAGATAGAACAATAGAGCAAAGGCGAGTAGAGGAGGTTCTCGCCGAACAAGAGGAGGATATCAGCAGGTATGAAAGGTTTAAGCAATGGCTTAAGAATAACAAAGAGCTCACAGTTGGGCTATCCGCTGTTGCCTTGAGTATTGGTGGGATTATAACTAGTATTATAGTCAGTGGACGCACGGCAGTTTACAAAGGAGCCTCGGCGGTTGGTAAATTAGCCAAAGCTGTTTATAGCGTGTTTAAGAAGATCGCTGCTACACTTGGTCCTTATTTAGGACCGGTAGTGTTGGCAATTGGCACTATCCTTAGCACACTGTTAAAATATGGAGCGAAAGGCCTCGCTTTTCTCGCCCAAAACTTATGGCTATTGGCTCTAGCTGTAGCGTGGTTTATTTATGATAATTATAAGCGCCCTGAATAGTAAAGTAAACACAGATGGCAAGCTGTATTTGTTTAGCACAAAATTTTTCACAAATGTGTACAGCACACTGTACAGCAAGCACAGTGAAAATAATAAAACATAGTAATAATATATGAACAACACAGAGTTAGAACTTCAGCCGGGTTATCGACGCATGAAAATGTCTAGCGTTAAAGGAATAAGGACTAGGCATGTTATAACAATGAACCCCAATAAGGTCTCACCAGGTGAAGAGCTTTATATAGACATCCCAAAGCTAAAGCCGGATACTTGCTTAGTTCCCGGGTCACTTCACTTGCTGTTTGACTTTAAAAATAAGAACGCAAAGAGTTGGTTCCTGAATAACCTATCGAAGTCAATAATAGAGAGGTTTAGGGTAAAGTTAGCTTGGGAGATAGTATATGACAGCTCGAGTGAGGGATTGTATAATGTGTATAAGGGTCTATGGTTGAGTAAGACAGAAAGGGACCAACGAGTTGAGTATGGAATTGGCAGTGAGAACCTTAGAAAGCTTATGTCTGGTGACGACACAGGAGCCGCAGCAGGTGATGTTGGGAAAGTGTCTGATGGCTTGATGTTCTCGGTATATGGGAATAAGCTAAGAGTTCAAATAGACCGTATCATTAGTGATCATGGGCTGTTCGCGCCATTCTATATGAATAATAGATTCCAATATGTGCTGACACTCAGCAAAGCCACTGACATCATGGAGGCGCAGGGTGGTGAGGCTGTAGCTGGGTATGAACTGGAGAACTTGGAACTGGAGTATGAGACTGTGGATAATGAAGAGTTAGCTGGTGAAATAGTTAATTTATACTCAGCTGGTCGATCACTATCATATGAACATGTGACTTTAATGAAAACAGTAGAATTGGGTAAGGATCAGACTATTGCTAATGAAAGTATTAACCTACCTAGGAAATCAATGACGTCCATAGTTCTGCTATTCACCAATAAAGCAAGGGGCGACACAGAGGAGTATGTTTATCCCAATATTGAGAATGTAAAGGTCACCATTGAAGGGGTACCAAACTCTGTTTACTCTCAGGGAATTACCAAGGAAAGATTCTATGAGGAGGCTAGCAGAGTGTTTGGGTGTTCACCGGTTGCAGACCAGTACATGGGGATAAAGAGCTTTTATAAGTGTAATATCCTATAGTATCACGTGGGGAACACGTGTAATAGGGAAGCAAGTAAAGCAACATGTGAGATAGAGAGTAGGGAATAAATGATGTCCAAAAAGAATACTACAATGGCGACGAGGATCTGAAAAACAAAAAACAACAACCCAGCTCAAGATCTTACTAAACTCAGAAAGGTCAGTGCATGTATGTACTCATATCAATAAATACCAAAGAACATACGCTTGGTGTTTACACGTGGCCAGAAAACAGGCAAACAAAACGCTTTTAAACTCCCAATTCAACGGCTAAAAACAGCCTAAAACACAACAAAACATGGCAACAGCCCTGCCAACATTTCCTTCATTCGATCCCAACGCGGACCAGGGAGCACCCGGCGTCAGATTTAAGAAATATATCTCTCGTTTTCGAAACTTGATCGTCGCAACCGACATCGATGATCCCAAACGTCAAAAAGCCCTCTTATTACACTACATCGATGAAGAGGTCAATGATATCTTTGAAACACTAACAGTCAGTGAACCGGCTGAAGGAGAGACAGTTTTAGACGTCACAATTAAAGCACTGTCGGAATACTTTACACCGAAACAAAATCCTGTATTCGAAGAGTATAAATTTCGCAACGCCAAACAAACACACGACGAAGCTCTTATGACATACTATACACGACTCAAACAACTTTCACTCACCTGTGAATTTCACGACGCCGATCGAGAGATCAAGTCTCAGATTGTCCAACACGGCCGATCGCAACGACTTCGACGAAAAGCGTTAACCGACCCAACTATAACCCTGGGAAAACTTCTAGAAATTGGTAAAGCGATGGAGTTAGCCGAGTCGCAAGCAGCGAACTTAGAGCGTACAGAGAACGTCAGCCATTTCACAACCGGAAGTAGCAAGAACCACAACATCCGCCCCGATAAAGCACGCGGTCAATTCCAACCCCGGAGCCCCGGCACCAGCGGAAGATGTCGCAATTGTGGAGGCACATACCCGCACGAAGGCGGAAAAACTGCTTGCCCTGCATATGGAAAAGAATGTCGATCTTGTGGGAAGCTTAACCACTTTCAGTCCGTATGTCTCCAAGACAGATATCGCGCAAACCCCACCAAACCAAGTCAGCGACGTTACCCACAAAGATCCGAACGCCAGGACGTCCGAGCGATGAACAAGGCAGAAGAACCTGACCACAGCGACGACAGTGACGAAGTTGGAGTGTTCCGCATCAACGTCAACAACATGACTTCGGATCGAAACAAACACCCATTGTTTGACGTCACCATCGAGGGAACACCGCTGACCATAATGGCAGACTCGGGTTCCAGTATCAACATCCTCGATGAACAAGATTACAGCAAGCTTTCCCCCCGACCGCGTTTGGAGAAAACACGCATCAAAGTTTATCCTTACCAGACGGAGATACCTCTATCCGTCCTCGGACAATTTACCTCCATCATTGCGTCGGAAACAGTCAACCGTACAGAGACATTCTACGTTGGTTGTGAATTTCAATATGCAATTTGTTCAACTCCGAAGCCTTCGCAACCTTCGCCGATAACCTGGGATTTACCCACCGAAAGATCACCCCTTATTGGCCAAGGGCTAATGGCGAAGTAGAGCGCTTCATGAGGACGGTAAAGAAGATCGTGAAGATTGCAATTACACAGCAGAAACCATGGCGTGAAGAACTAACCAATTTCCTTCGGAACTTCAGAGCCACACCCCGTAGCTCAACTGGAAAGGCCCCAGCTACAGCCTTCTTCAATCGCCAAATACGAACGAAGCTACCTGAGGTGCACACCGATACACGAGACCCGGCGAAGATCCAACAGACGGATCAGAAAGCCAAAAGAAAGATGAAGGAGTATGCTGACTCGAAAGCATACGTCAAGCCATCGAGAATACAATCTGGTGACACCGTTGTTCTAAAGCGTGACCACTCATATCGAAAGTCGCAAACCCCGTATGAACCAAAGCCATACAAAGTAATCAGCTGCAAAGGCTCGATGATTACCGCCAAGCGAGGAGAAAAGACGGTGACCAGAAACTCGTCATTCTTCAAGCTCGTCAGACAGCAAGATGAACCAACCGAAGAGAGCTCAACCGACGGAGAATATGATAACCTCGATGATACGGACGATGAACCTGACAACGCTGCACAAGCTGAAGAACAGACGCAAGAAGCTCACCGTTATCCACAACGTGTTCGAGCACCACCGAGACATCTAGCAGACTATGCGTAGCACTGAACTTGTCGGACTGTGTCTGTATTAAGACCTGCATGCATGTATATTACGAGTCACATAGAGTGAACTTTATATGACAAACACTTAGTTGACATTTGATTCCAAATTGTGTTATTTTACTAGTTATGTTTAGTGTGACTTTAATAGGTCTCTAAATCCCAGTAAGGGAGGGATGTAATATCCTATAGTATCACGTGGGGAACACGTGTAATAGGGAAGCAAGTAAAGCAACATGTGAGATAGAGAGTAGGGAATAAATTATGTCCAAAAAGAATACTACAACAAGGACTCATTTGCTCTTGTTGTTGATCTTAGAAGTAATCAGGGTAATGTTACAGCTAATGGTAAGCGGATAGTAAATACACAATCTGGTATACTTCTTGAGATTGTTAAAAAGGTGACTGCAGCTAATGTGATGTGCCACATCTTTGTGGTGAGTGACGGACTTGTCAATCTTATTAATAAGGATCTGCAATACAATAATAGTAGTATATGGATAAACCGGAGTTAACACTTATTGTTGGCCCCTCAGGAGTTGGTAAAACTTATGTATTATTACACCATTTAATAGAACCAGGTAAATTTGATTATGTGATCATATTATGTCCAACTATTTGGATTAATAAAACGTATGCGGAATGGAAACCAATTGACACAGATGATGGAGTAATAGCGGTTGAGATGAGTGGTAATAAACTTGATAGTATGCTTAAATATATTATTAAAAACCTTTGTGCTGATGCTGCTAGTAGAGTAGCTGTTATAATTGACGACATCTCCAATGAAACCAAACAACATAGCAACTTTGGTATTCTTAGCTACTTAGCATATAGTGGTAGACACCATGGGATTAGCTTATTTATAGTATCCCAAAAGTTGAATAGTATAGCGACTGGAGTTAGGGATAACACTACGCGAATTGTCTTCTTTAAGACGCATAATAAGCGCAGTGTGAAGGTCTTAACCGATGAGTTCTTTGGGGGAATATCAAATGATCGTGGGAAATCTTTGTTATCTGGTCTTAACAACGCTAAGTACTTGGATATTAACCTAGTCGATGGAATATATAGCTTGGTATGGTATATATAATGCCTAGGAAACGAAAGGTCGTTACCGGTGGTGATAGTGATAGTGATATAGAGGAGATACTAAAACCTGATGGTAATAGTAAAGGTGAAAATGATGATAAAATAGATACCAGAAGCGAGTTAATTCAACTAGCTGAAGATGGAGAGTATGACAAAACCGTAGCTTACCTCAAAGGTAATCTTGAGGCTATAGATTCATCTGACGAACTGTCTAAAGAATTGAATGATAACACTCTTTTAAAGGGCGATGTTCTTAAAGCAGTTGAAAGAGTAAGTCCGTATATCCCATTGTTGGGATTAGTGAGTGGGGGAGTTATAACAGCAAAGCATGTCTATAAGAAAAAGTTTGAATCCGCAGATTAGTCTGCGTAACTGGTGTGCAAAAATATGTGAAAAGCGTAGCCATATAGTAGTATAGGAAATAGAGGTATCGGTCACAGTTTCGGTCTGACCGCCTTTCTACGCAAATATGATGGCGTAAGTGGTGACCATAGTGCGTCTGGGAGATGGTCTCTGCAAACTCCTTAGGTTTGCGTGGGAGGGCGGTTTTTAGGAAAACTGTGCCGATACCCCCATTTCCTATACTACTTGTGTTGGAACTGCAATAACGTCTGAAAAGTTTAAAAGATGCCAATGTTCAGAGAAAAGGCCATTCCCATGCTACTGCACGACCGCCTGAGTGTTTTGAGTCTTTTTAGGTACAGTAGTTTCAAAAAACCCATGGCAGCTGATTCTTACAAAAGTATAAAACCCTTCATTATAATTACAGTCAAATTCGGTGTTCTGTTACGAGCAACATTTGAAATATTGTCTCACACAATATTGATTTGGAGGTTGCTCTGTGCAATTTGCAACCGACATGAACAAATTGCATATTGAAATTCACAACCAATGTCCTGATTTGACTGTAATAATACTGGTAACAATGACATATATATTGACATTGACATGCAACCCTAGCCTGCGTGGCCGGTCCTCGTTTGAGGGGAAAAGAAGAAGAGGGAATGAGGGCCTGCAAGAAAACCCAGCTTTCATGACTGAACGCCCTAATAAAGGCTCATTAAAATTGACCAATACAAATGCAGCTGGACTATAGGGGAAACCCCAAACCGAAGGAAATGTATTCGCTTGTGCATAAACATGTCAATCAAGACGAAGAAATGTAATAATATATTCCTGTGTGTGTAAACATGTCAATTAATCCTTGGTGTTGACCAATCAAATTCTACGTTCAAAAATTGAACGGCGTTTAGTCATGAAAGCTGGGTTTTCTTGCAGGCCCTCATTCCCTGTTCTTCTTTTCCCTTCCAACGAGGGCCGGCCACGAAAGCTAATGCAACCATTGTCCCTTGATTTGTATTAATGAAGACAAAAGAGAGACTAATTATGCCATCAGAACATAATGTAATTATGCCATCAGAACATAATCTATTGTACATTATTTCATTTTTGAATGCCTGTTAGCCTGTATAAAACAAGGCAAGGACAAAGGTTGCACTGTCAGTTTGTCAACTCCATCAAAACACGATATTGAAATAGCATACTCTGAAAAAAACAACTTTAATTGCATGCAAAATATGTAAATGATAGTTTTACCTTTGTGTATTTAAATCTGTAGTTTATGTATTTACTAATCTTTGTTCTCTTCTTTCAAAATAATATGAAATTTTAAGCAAAGTTTCTGTTGTCTGTTTTTTTATCGCATCCCCCCCAGAAAACACGCGAAGTGAAAATCACACGCGTGTTTTCTGGATAATATTCGCGGGCTTTTGCGTGGGTTTACACGAGTCGCCATGTTGTTACAAACTTGTTGAATTGAGCTTGTTACGGATTGATTTCGACAAGCTTGCTACAGCTTCGTATCAACAAACTTGTACCAAGTTGTTGACAAGCTTGCTACAACCTTGTTGGCAACAACCTTGCTACGGCTGTGTCACAACAACCTTGCTACAAGAACGGGAACAAGTTGTTACAAGGCTGTTTCAACATCATGGGACAAGCAGTGCGAACACATCCTATTGTCAAGATGTTGATGGAGACTTGCTACAAGTCTGCTGCAGGTTTGTTACAACTTGTGCGTTTTTACGTGTGTAGGAAGAATTATGCACGTGCTAAAATTTGTGCATACGGTAAGAGTTAACCCAAAAATATATATATGTTATTTACCGGTTGCGAGGTCCGGATGAGAAAAACTGTGCCCGAGGTCTTGAAAACGGCCCGAGCTCGGAGGGCGAGGGTCGTTTTCAAGACCGAGGGCCAAGGCTTGCTTACAATATGTATACGAAAAGCACTTTAACAAATGGGCAGAAAAATCATGTTTTCACTACAGTTGGTCCATATTTTAAAGTTTTATGCATGGAGAAAAGTTTTCTCTTCTATGACATCTGTTTAAACTGTATTTTTTAAACATGAGCATTTAAAACAAATGTATTAGTTTTAATAAATTAGCATTTAAAACAAATGTATTAGTTTTAATAAATTAGCATTTAAAACAAATGTATTAGTTTTCTCGGCGTATCGTGCTTAGTATGAAGCCTTTAGAGTTGATGCAACTCATTTTTTTGCTCTAACTATCGTTGGGCTAGCTTTTTGAACTTTTTGAGGAGATTTTTTTAATCTAACACGGCCGGATGAGTTTTTTAATCTAATTATAACGGGCCGGATGAGTTTCAGAGCGGTCCGGATGGAAAAATCGGAAACGCACAGAAACGCTCGCTAGCCAATCAGATTGCTTTATTTTGATAGATAAAAATAAATATATGTTATTTACCGGATGGGAGGTCCTTACTGGAAAAATATTTTCCCGAGGTCTTAGAAGCGGCCCGAGACTGAAGGTCGAGGGACGCTTCTGAGGCCGAGGGAAAATATTTTTCAGTACGGACCGACCTAAACGGTAAATAACGTTTTTATTTTTTTCCTTCATGGAAAATTGAAAATTTATACAAAATTCCCCTGTTGTTCGAGATCAGTGGCGTTGCCTAATCAAAACATGTTGCTAAATATGAAAGCTGGCAGTCAAAAATCTTGAAGGAATATATCTTTTTACATTATAATTTACTCAAGATTATGGCTCCTGTGATTATGGCTGCTTTTCTCACTTTTTGGCTATTCAAGTATTTTCTTGTTGCTGTTGAAGTGTTCAAACCGCCTTGTTAACCCGGTATGAGTCTAGATGGTGATTCGCCGTCTACTGAAGTTGCCTCGGAATTTGCACAAGGATAGGAATTTGCATTGTTTTTGGACTACAATTTTCCAAATATTTCAAGACACGATGAAACAGGTATGCCTGTTTATTCAATTTTTGTTTATGTGTGGATTTTCATCGTTTAAACTTGCTAAAATTACTGCCTGATTTGAGCAGGGCTTCGACTTTACTCTGTCCAAAACATTTTATTTTTTTTTACAATTGAAACGCTGTTTAAGGTGGTCCACTACAAAAATATTTTTTCTATCTTTTATTACTGTTGAATCTCTACTGCTAATATGTTGTTAGTCTCAACACTCTGACAAAAAAAAATATGTTGCTGCACAACATTGTTGCCACGGTTACCGAGATAAAGCACCCTCTGTGGTGAAATTCATGCCATTTTATAAACACAATAACTAAATAAGGATTAATGATAAAATTCTGGAATAACTTTCATTTACTAACAAATAAAATTGTCTAGGAGTTGAACTAAAACAATCGACATTGAAACATTATCACCAGTTTTATAGGTAAAAACTGGAAGGGCATTTGACGACTTGCATGGAAACTGTCACCACTTCAAAACTATTCAACATAACTCAATTATGTTAGTTCAACTCCTAGAGCTTGATATGATGAGTCTATGCTGAAAATTTCATCAAGATAGCTTCAATGCCTCTTCAGATATCCTGCGCGCAATAATGGAAATCGCTAGTTTTGCTAATTCGAGAAAAATGCATTTAAAGTTCAATGTTCGGTTTATCAACATGGTCGTCACATTAAGGTGGTCTTATACATTGAAAACTATTTATTTTCCTCATTTTTCCTCTAATATTATAGAATATGGGTGGCTGACACAAAATCACACTGTTATACAATTTGTGGATTAGTGTTAGAATTTTTAGTGCTAGAATAATACAATACATTACAATACAATACAACTTTATTTCACTCTTAAATAGAAAAATATATACATAAATAACAATTCTTAAATAATTAGTATATAGATAGAATTTACAATTTTACACAACATTTTTAGAGCTTGGAAGCTAAGTGAACCGTTAGGTTTTCTAGTTAGCTTCCAGTTTTTTCTTGTTAATTAAATAGATTATATAGTGTCAGAGAACTGAAGAAAAATATTGTTGATTTTACATTAACTTATATTAATAAAAAAACTGAAGAGTATAAGTACAATCTATATTATAAATGATGTAGAATTAATTAAGCATGTTGTTTAGTCAATAAATAGGTCTTACCTTGCTTGGCGAAGGGAAATAAAGGTAAATTTTTAGTTATATCTGGAAGATCCTTCCATAGATCAATTGCTCCGAAAGAAATTGCCTGTTTACCAGTATTTGTTCGAACATATGGTTTATACAGGTTTAAATTAGATGAATATCTGGTATTATAACTATGTACATCTCCTGCATATCGAAAGAAACTATCAAATATGTGTGGCAACATGCCTTTGTGCCACGCATGAGTAAATTTCAATGCGTGCCGGTGATATACATTTTGAACTGTTAAGATATCAAGCAAATTTAGCAATGGGAGAGCACTTGCAGTATCTTTACCGTATAACGTTGCAAAGAATATTAATCTGATTGCATGATTCTGTTTCACTTGTACTTTTTGTATATGCGACGTGCAAGCACTGCCCCATGCCAAAATTGCGTATGATACATATGGATAAATAACACTGTAATAGATTTTTTGATAATTGCTTAATAGAGAGATAGTGTCGCAGTTTGGATATAATGCCAATGCCACGAGATACTCGAGAACATATATATGGTATATGATACTTCCAGGATATCGTGTCATCAAGCATCGTACCCAAATACTTAATATGATCTTTCCGGATCAGGTTTTGGTACGTTCCATCATTATTTTTTATTTGTATCGTTATTAAAAAATCTTTCTTTCTGGCGGGCTTTATAATCATATAGCTGGTTTTACTTATATTAATTGACAACCTATTAACATCACACCATTCCTTGACTTTATCAACTTCAGAGTTCATCAAAGCTTCAAGGGTTTTTAGATTACTGGAAGTACCAAAAATATTTGTATCATCGGCAAAAATTTTAAACAATAACTTATCCGAGCAATTAGGAAGATCGTTTATATAAATTAAAAACAACAATGGTCCAAGTGTACTCCCTTGTGGAATCCCACAAATCGTTGTCTGTCTCCTTGATTCAAAATCTCCAAGTGCTACGTATTGTTTCCTATTACCAAGATAACTTGCAAACCATTGTAGTGGAACAACCCTTATACCGTAAGCTCCAAGTTTGTTCAATAGTATATTATGCTTTACTGTATCAAAAGCTTTTGCAAAATCTATAAAAACTCCACAAGTATACAAGTTTTCATCAATTGACTTCCTCAATTTTTCGGTAATTTCTGTTATTGCCTGAGTGATTGAGTGACCTTTACGAAAACCGAACTGGAATTCGAAAAGGATGTGTTCTTTCTCAATATAAGACATGAGTTGCTTATAGACCAATTTTTCAAAAATTTGAATAAAGATGGACAGAGTTGAAATAGGTCGATAATTAGTTGGATCAGATGACTCGCCACCCTTATCTATCGGTGTAATTTTTGAAATTTTTAAAATCTCAGGGACAACACCTTGAAGTAATGTTTGATTAAATATTTCTGTAAGTGGTTCGGTTATATAATCACATGCCAATTTTATAACTTTTTGTGGTAATCCAATTACAGATTTAGTTACCTTTAAATCCATTATTACATTACGTATCTCATTAGAGACAATAGGTCGAAACATAAAGCTGTGTAGAAAAGACCTCTTAATGTAACTGACAGGTGTAATTTTATGAATATGGGTGGCTGACACAAAATCACTCACTGTTATACAATTTGTGGATTAGTGTTACAATTTTTAGTGATACATAGTTGATTATAGTTTATATATTCGGTATATAAATGTGCCCATATAGATATTTGGAAATTATGTAAGTTATATTTGTATATGCCAGTTTAAATAAACAATATATTTGCAAGTGTATGCGCCTTATATTGGGAAACCTTTTATTTATTTATATTATACGCACAAATGAAAAATTCGACATGGAGCTCCCCTATATTTTCATATGCTAACAAAATATACGTTGACTAATTCGGGGTCAAATTCCGCTGAGACACATCTAGGTAATCTGCTTTGTCGATATCTTTAGGTATTTCTTCATTGAATTCTATTCCAGGGATCGTTCTCATCATATCAAAATCTGCCATTGTCCATAACACCAAATGATACGCTGAAGAGGCGGAATTATAGTTTTCTGTGCATTCTCCAACAAAGTTTTCACCCATACAGTCTTGCCACTCTGTGTACACCCTGCTACGATACAAGTAAAGTGGTGTTGCAGAACTGTAGATCCATCAACTAATATGCGAGCATCTTCTGTTGGTTTTGATGGACATCCTTTTGACGTCGATGTAGATTGAACGACTTAGATAAATATTTTCCACAAATAATTCATAATAGCCCGAACAAACAGGCCCGATTTCACCTGATTAGGCAGGCTTGCTTTCCTGAAGGTATAAACAATTACAAGGACACCCGGGACACAAAAAGTGCCGCAGGGACACATATATTAATTCATAATGGCCCGAACAAGCAGGCACGATTTGACCAGGTTAGGCATTATCAGGCCCGATTAGGCACTATCAGGCCAGATAACCGGATGGCCCAATGGTTGGTCATGCATACCTCGCGTGGGCAAGCCTAATTCTCAAACCAACATTTTGTAGCACAGATATCTTTCTTCTCTCTCACTTAATTTTACAAAGTACAAGACTCTTTCTCTAATTTTAATCCTCCCTCTCACTATACCCCCCCTAGAGTTAGAGAAAGGGGTAGGGTTAGAGAGAGAGACGGGTATAGTTAGCGTGGATTAAAATTAGAAAAAGGGTCTTGTCCTTTGTAAAATTAAGTGAGAGAGAAGAAAGATATCTGTCTGGCCGAAAGAGTAGACAAGGCCACAAAATGTTGGTTGGAGTATTGGGCTTGCCCACGCGAGGTAAGCATGACCAACCATCGGGCCATAGGGACTGATAGCGCCTAATCGGGCCTGATAGCGCATAATCGGGTCAAATCGGGCCTGTTTGTTAGGGCCATTATGAATGGGTCCCTGCGGTACATTTTGTGTCCCGGGTGTCCTTGTAATTGCTTATACCTTCAGAAAAGCTAGCGACCCTGCCTAATCAGATCAAATCGGACCTGTTCGTTCGGGCTATTATGAATTATTTGCGGAAAATATTTATCTAAATCATTCAATCTACATCGACATCAAATGGAGGTCCATAGTAAAAAACCAACAGAAGATGCTTGCATATTAGTTGATGGAACTACAGTTCTGCAACACAACTTTACTTGCATCGTAGCAGGGTGTACACAGAATGGCAAGACTGTATGGGTCAAGATTTTGTTGGAGAATGCACAGAAACTATAAGTCCGCCTCTTCAGCGTATTATTTGGTGTTATGGTCAATGGCAGTCATCCTATTTTGATATGATGAGAACGATGCCTGGAATATAATTCGATGAGGGACAAAGCAGATTACCTAGATGTGTCTCATCGGAATTTGATCGTACTAGATGATTTTATGGCGCAATTTGGCAAGGACAAACGTATAGCTGTCCTTTTTACGAAAGGCAGTCACCACATAATTTTTTCCGTCATCTACATTGTCCAAAATATATTTCATCAGGGAAAAGAGATGAGAAAAATTAGTCTCAATGCCCATTATATCGTGTTGTTTAAGTCACCAAGAGGTAAGCAACAAATCTCTATGCTTGCAAGACAGATTAACCTAGACAGAGTTTGGAAGTTGATGAGGAGCTATGAAGAAGCCACCAGCCGTCTTCATGTGTATTTGATGTTGGGTGTAAAACCTACAGCGGTGATCAAAGAGTATAACATATATGAAATCTTGCAAAAGTAAAGTTTTTGAAGGTAAAGTCTTATAAAACCTTTTGTACTGTTTAAGATAAAATATCACGCATATCATGGGACAAAAAGTATATGAATATGTATATTCTTGAAACGGGGCCTCCAGGACACTTTGAGATGTAAAGTTTCTTGATATTTAAGTCCCATACATGTGATTATCTCACTGACTGGTTGTCAGGATATGATATTCATAATTATTAGTATGAAATCTCATCCCAGAGACGTCATGAGTAGATCCACCCGATCCAGAACCCCAGTCTGTATACTACTAACGTTCACGCAACTTAGGCAGGACAATGAGCATAAAGAACACAATTTTCCTATCCTTTGAGGAGCAAAATATTTTTCCTATATCTGAGTATTTTTTGCCAAAATTATATTAAGCATTCTTCAGCCTGTGTTCCCAGTTCGAGGAAAGCGATCGTTGGTTCAATTTAAAATCGCTTTCCAAATCCCGAAATGTTAACACTGTCGATCGCTTCTTCCATATTTAATCAGCGAAGACAGAAAAGCAGAAACAATTTTGCTTTATGCCCTCAGAAATCTGTGATTTCTTGAGCAATGTATTAGAGATGGCTATCTGCGGTGTAATCTGATATCATGATACCCGATAATCCATATTTAAGCACAACAATAATAGAGGGTACTTTGCGATCAAAGAGTTGACATGCGTGTTGATTTAAGGATTTCATAGTTACCACCCAAAATATTTTGTTTGTAATTTTAATATTGATTATAATTATAGTAATTTTTATGTTCGCTTCAAAAGTTAAATAAAATTTGATTATAAAGTTTAATTGGTGATTTATAATCAAGAAATATATCAATAGTATTATAACTGCCTTATTATGTTAATTAAGAGTAATAACCGCTTTTAACGCGAATTTTCGACGTTTTAGCATTTATGTAAAATGGTCCAAACTTTATCGGACCCACAAATTTAAACCATACAATTTTTGGATTTCGCTTTCTTGATAACTGGCGCTGTTGTCTGCATCGTAGCCGAAGTCAAGAAGGCCATCAGTTCCGCCAAATTTTGCTTCATCTTCTTCGGTTATTCCAATACCATGATCTGCTCTACTACAAGAACTTCCACCTCCACCAATCATCATCACTGCGCCATCTCCACTATCCCAATTACACCAAAACCCAATATAATTACTGCTTTGAATATTCCCGTTGCAACTATGCATTTGAAATCCAGTTGTACTTTGATACTGTCCGCCATATTTGATCGTACAGCTGCTCAGGCACTTATTATTTGCCCAAACTTCTCCGTTACGAAATTGTCCAAAAGAAGTTACATACTGACGAAATGTGTTTCCCTTGAGACAATTGTTGATTGTTTCCAACAATGGTGTATGTGATTGATCATCAGTTCTAGTAATTTTTATTTCATTTCCTGCCGTTCTCCAAAATGCTTCAGAAAACATGTCTTGGTTGTATAAAGGATCGAATACCGCTCCATACTTAGAGACTCTGTCATACCAAAAATTGGCATTGTTCATCCAGTTTTTGCTATCACTATTAGAAAAGCGGGCTACAAGAGTCCAACCAGAAGGCATGTCGCAATATACCTGTTTAGAAATCAAAATTACAGTTCATCCCGCAATTTGTTAAGTCACCTAATAGAGTCTGAACAAATGTATAAAACATTATTTCCAAAATACTGCCTTCCCTAAAATTACAATAAGAGATTATTGGTGCATGGGGTTGAGATAATTTGTTCTCATGGGTATGGTTACAAACCAAAAACGTCAGCTTACTGTAAGTTGTCACTCACAAGATATCGATTTTCGCAGGTGTGGTCTTGTTCCATAGAGATATTTAATAACTATTAGTATCAGTATCACTAAATGATAAATCCTACGATTATATAGATTAAGGAATTATTAACTATTAATGGAATATTTATCGCTCACCTTTAACGATCCGATGAAATATATCCCACTAGGCAGACGTGGTTTTCCTCTTGCCAATGATTTGCAACTGGCGTTGTCTGAAGCAAAAAAACATGTGATTGTTGCTTGCTGATCCTAATACATCATGAAGAACACTCGAATGTAGAAAATTTTACTCCACCCAGGAATATGTGCAATGAGTTTAGTTGCAGTGTCGACGCTATTTCTGAGTAGATTTTAATCCCCATATGTAACATTTGTATAAAGAAGATATTGCAGAGCGCGTTCTACATAATTATATTTCTTAAAGTATGAAAAATTGTGCGCCTGCAAAAATGTGTGCATGCTGTTTAACAGTTAAACCAAAAATATAACCTAGTTATTTGTACAGTTAGCAAGGTACATTCGGCAAAAATATTTTTTTACATGCAAATATGAAGTAACAATGAATTTTTTGTAGCTAGTTACAAAATGACAACATTTTTATTGATAGGCAAAATACGACAAAAAACCTTTTAGGACTTACCAAAAAATATATTTTCTACAAGTTTAGTAACTCTTGTAAGCCGTTCATTGATCTCAGAAACCTTCAACGTATAGTATTAAAAAATAAAATACAACAAGTCTACTATTACTACATCGGATAGATCAAGCATGTAAGTAGCCTGCGTGGCCGGCCCTTGTTAGAGCGGAAATTAAGAACAGGGAGTGAGGGCCGCCGCAATATCCGGCTTTCGTGACTAAACGCTACCATGTTTACGCTCACGGGAATATATTATTACATTTTTTGGACTTGATTGACATGTTTATGCACAAGCGAATACATTTCCTTCGGTTTGGGGTTTTCAGTATAATTTAGCTGTGTTTTATTGGTCGATTCTAATCAGCCTTTATTAGGGTGTTTAGTCACGAAAGCCGAGTTTTGCGGCAGGCCTTCACTCATTGAACTATAAGTAAACTGGAACGCTAACGCAGGGGGGGAAATTGAAGCCAACTTAATTGAGTTGAAATACTTAACGCCGAACATTGGGCTGTATATGAAATTGAAGCGATTAAAAAGTTATATTTGGTATAAAAACTTCAAGACTTTAGGTAAAAGGGAAATACTTAAAACTTTGAGGGAAAATTTGCCGTATTTTACAAAATTGCGGTTGTTTTTGTATTTTTTAAGTATTTCCATTTTGCCTAAAGTCTTGAAGTTTTTATATCAAATAGAACTTTTTAATAGCTTCAATTTCATATACAGCCCAATGTTCGGCGTTAAGTATTTCAACTCAAAACTCAGAAAAACTAGCTTGGCTTCAACGAATCATAGGACTTGATCATAGGAGTTAGCGTTCCAGTTTACTTAGAGTTCACTGCCTTCACTCCCCTTTTGCCTTTTTCGCTCCAACGATAGCCGGTCACGCAGGCTAGGTAATTCTAACGTCAAAACACTGCCTCCCAACTAATAGCCATCGATAATGACTGTCAGCATGTAATAATGGTAATTAAACTTGGTATTGCGCAATGTGATGTAATGCCTAGGTAGAGTGATTTAGACCAAACTGCATTAATAAGCAGGGCGGCGTCTATTTACTATTCTATTCTGTTAATGGTAACTCTGACAAATACATTCAGGGGTATACAATTTAAAAGTCAAATATTGAAAAGTATAATTATGAATATTTTTGTTTACGGACCTTTTCGTCTTCAGCCAGAACTTTCCATGTTTCGTTGTTTCTGATATGTAAAGTCTGATTATCTTTCCGATAGACTAACAATCCACTGACTGCAGGAACGTCTTTGAAATTTGCACCATCTTCTATGACCACCACCTAATTAAATTTTAATGATATATCTGTGTGGTTATATATGGCAATATAATAGAATAGTTTTGTATATCTTAGAATCTTCGTAACGAACAGTGGTTTTGCTTATAGCTAGGATCTATAGGTGACTCTGTATTTATAGGTGAAACCGCTGGTAATTGCGAAGCTTCCAGTTATAGAGGGATTTCATTCAGCGTCACAAAATTTGTAATATATTAAAAACGAAAGCTGAAAACCTTATTATTCTATGTGATTTGTAGATCATTATACCGAGTTTTATTCAAAATTTCTAGGTTGATAGAAATATTCCTTCCTGAATTACAGAGTTTTTAATATGCTGCAGACGTCAGCATAATATTAGAAAAAAGGACCGATAAAGCTATTTTGTATAACGTAATTGGATGCATAAAGTTTGGTTATTCATTAGTGACTAAGTGGCTTGTCTTTTTGTAAGTTCAATTTGAAAATTTTATGTGAAAAAATTGTCATACTTGCACGTTTGTACTTTGGCTGCCATGTTTTTGGTCAAATCTGACAACAACATAGCGGCCAAAAATTGAGATGCCAAATATTTCAAAGCGCTTCAGCCAAAAGCGCTTCAGCCAAAATGCTACAACTGTAATTTGAAACAGATTACTGATCCGTTCAAAGGTCAAACCTGTCATAGTAGCATAACTAGAAATACATCCATGCAGCAACCCCTCGCCACAGCTAAACAACGACAGTTCCGAACATTATACTAAGCTTTTTTGTCGGAAAAAGGCCGTGACACCAGCATTCTTGCTTCCGGAAATGGGATTCGGTAAATCAGTGGCGGTGTTTGATATCTTCGATTCAGACAAAATTTTCGCTGAAAAAACGGAATTTAATTCCCTACCCCCACTCCCCATTTACGGCGCACCCAAAGGACAGCGACATATAAATGAACTTCTTGACATAAGCGTTTTCGTTCATCTCAAATGGGTTTGAAGGGAAACAATGCACTAATAGTTTGAAACGAAAACTGTAAGGAAACAGGGAAATATATTTAGAGGGTTTTTTGAAAGATACGCAACGGAAATAAGTTTCAAGTAGTGGAAGCACTGTAGTGATGGCAACACCGACCAGTCCTTCCACTTGCAAGGAAATATTCTTGCAAAAGGAAATTTTGGCATTTCGAAGGAAATGTGCAAGGAAATAAGATTTACAAGGAAATGGCAAGGAAATCAAGCAAGGAAGTTGAAAGAAAAAGGAAAGGAAATGGCAAGAAAATTTTAAGATGTCAGATATTTTGCTGCCTGAAATGCAAAATAAATAAAATAACTGGGTTTCACCATGTCAAATCTTACACAGAACGCAGGAAAGGCAATTTCAGAAATGCAGAGTTCAAAATTTTCCGTGGGAGCATACCCCCGGGCCACCATACATTTTTCGTACCCCCATGCACCCCAACCAAACTAATTTTTCGCCCCCACTTTGAGACACAACCCAACCTCATACCCATGGCTTCTCGCAGAAGGAAATTTCACTTACGACTTGTGGAAGGACTGACAGTGACACAAAATAATACAAAATTTTTACCATTCAGTACAAAACAGGATACAAAACAGCCAAAAATAATTTATAAATTGTTGTTTTAGCTATAGATTTCCCGAATTTATGATGTAGCGGTATATTATTATTCATTATATGAGCTTTAAACTAATGTAAAATTCAACCTTCCCTTCAAATACAACGTTTCGAAAAGTCAATAAAACTAAACTGCATTTTACCGATAAATTCCTTTTGAAATGAAATCAGTTTAAAATATAAGCGTAAAAATGATTTCGTTCTCCTGTTAATTTAGACGTTTTTGATCATATCAAATATACGATACTTTAACCGGAAATAAATGAAGAACTATATATATAAAACAGGAGTTTTTAAAACAAAAATACAGCAACACTTTTAATAATATAACAAACCTGCCTCTCTATATTTTACTTTTTTCGATTATTTATCTCTTGGACTCTTCTTATCTTTTTTGCTAAAGTAAAAGCGATAAGATCCGTCCCACAGTTCTTCCTATAAAGTCCCAAAAGCGACTTTTATTTCAGACTTTCTCAAGTTTTTCATAATCTCACTCACTCCACTTCTGAAAATCCACCATACTTTTGAGATCAGTGAGATGACCACCGACCAACCTTGAACCACGAGCCCGCGATAATTGATGAACTTTGAAATCGCCTAGTTCTCCTTTTCACAGGTGTAAATAGCCACGCAGAATTAGTACTCTCGCCCCGGGCTAGCGCTTCCCGCCGTTGGCTCGGGGATAAACTATGAATTTAATGGGTTTTTCACTTTATACTGTTCTTTATAGTGTCTGTATTCTTGCTAAAGTTGTCTGTCCGATCGAGCATGCATTTTACCTAATTTTCATTATTCTAAATAAAGGCCATCCCATCTCTATAATTATATGGAATCTGAAATGGGACCGGGATGGAATAATTATATAAACATTCACTACAATATTATGACATACCTCTTTTTATTAACAATGGGATCAACTGCATGTCGCCTGTTCGTAACTATATAACTATAAGTTATAATGCAAAAGCTCACTTCCCTTGTGGTCGTTTGAGCACTCTGGCCCCAAGACACTTCACGCATGTCTGGATGCGCATGTGTCTGAGTATTGTACCACATGCGCTTGGTGAGGGCAAGAGTATGGTGTATAAATACGAAGTCACTCGCATCTAGACTGCGTTACAAGCTGCACTGACGAGCCGTTGAACGGCGAAACATGCATGTCTGCAGATTTGACTATATATGCTCCTTCACTTTGTGTTGTTGAGCACTCTGTGAGGTTAATTGGTGGCTATAAGCTATAATGCAAAAGCTCACTTCCCTTGTGGCCGTTTGAGCACTCTGGCCCCAAGACACTTCACGCATGTCTGGATGCGCATGTGTCTGAGTATTGTACCACATGCGCTTGGTGAGGGCAAGAGTATGGTGTATAAATACGAAGTCACTCGCATCTAGACTGCGTTACAAGCTGCACTGACGAGCCGTTGAACGGCGAAACATGCATGTCTGCAGATTTGACTATATATGCTCCTTCACTTGTGTTGTTGAGCACTCTGTGAGGTTAATTGGTGGCTAATAAGCTATAATGCAAAAGCTCACTTCCCTTGTGGTCGTTTGAGCACTCTGGCCCCAGGACACTTCACGCATGTCTGGATGCGCATGTGTCTGAGTATTGTACCACATGCGCTTGGTGAGGGCAAGAGTATGGTGTATAAATACGAAGTCACTCGCATCTAGACTGCGTTACAAGCTGCACTGACGAGCCGTTGAACGGCGAAACATGCATGTCTGCAGATTTGACTATATATATATATATATATATGTTTCCTTTCCCCCCGTTTTATTAAAGTTGTTAATCTCTAAACTTGTCTGGAATTTTTGTAACTTGTGCTGCTCTAGTGGTTTGAACCTTCGGTTGGTACGCAACCTTCTCATCCTTAACAGCAACGATATGGGAATTAGGACTTCGTTGTGGTGAAGATGATCTTTTTAATTCCAGCGAAGATGGCTCGTCCACATTGGAATCAGCTGTTTCACAGCAGATGGGAGTAGACGCTGTATACTGTCTGTGTTAGGTATTGGATCCCTTGATATCTTGGGCTGTGGAAATAGATATCTTTCGACCTGGGGAGGGATAGTGGCATTCTCGCTTCTAGGTTTCAAGTGTTCCCTTGTTCGCTGGTAGATTTTACCATGGATGTCCACTAAATAGGTTCTAGGGCGTTTTGTCGACTAAGGTCTGTTAAATACAATAGCTGGTTTCCAAGTGTTTCTTAAGGTATCTCTTACGAACACTGGCTCCTTGTTTCTTAGGATCTCCGATCAGTGCCAGTTTTCATGTTGTAATATTCAGCTTCTTTCACTGGGCGCTGTTGATTTGCTTCTTGGTGGGCTTCATTTTGAGGATGTTTGGATTTCAAGAAACTTCTAGTACTTGGGAGCATAGACTGAGATTTTCGCCCGAAGAATAATTCGTGAGGGGATGGCATCTGGCTGTCCATAGGGCTTTGTATGGAAATTTGTTGCTCTCTACTGCTTTCTTTAAAAGGGACTTACACGTTCTGACTGCCTTCTCAGCTAGACTGTTGGCTTGATGGTGGCATAGGAAACTTAATTCCAGGATGATTCCACTTTGCTTGGACATTGCTTTGAACTTCTCGCTGACATACTGCGACCCAAAATCAGAAGTAACCTTTGCAGGAAAACCGTATTCAGGCAGGATACTTGTAAAATTATTGCATATTGTGTTGGCAGTCATATCACTTAGAATTAAGTCTAACTACAGGAAACCTGGAATAATAGTCGACGATCATCAAATACTTCCTCTTGTTAAGTTGAACTCAAATACATCCCCGTGGTCGCGTGGGGAGGTCTGGCTTCATTATGGGCAGTTTAATTAGGCTGAATAGGATGGTGGTGGTTGCACGGTCCACAGTCTTTGACTATTTTTCTGATGTCGTTGGAAATTTCTGGCCAGAATACCGATTCTCTGGCAGGGAGGATGCATTTGGTCTCGCCTTGGTGTCCAATATGAATTGCTTGCAGCGCTTGATTCCTCAATGATTCTGGGATGATAATCCTGTTGCCTTTCAGAACAAGGCCATCTTTTAGTACGAGATTGCATCTGAAGTTCCAAATTTTCACAATTCTTGCGGGCATTGCTTTCTGAAAGGCGACCATCCATTGAAAATGGCGTCTTTCAGTAGATTTATGGTGACGTCATGAGCGGTAGATAGCTTTACTGCAGTTAGGTCGGCAGGGCAGGATATGAAGTGAATGCTTCGCTGTGTTGGGAAGCTTTTGACATTATGCACTCTCTTCTCAAAACACTCGGGTGATGGGGCAACTGCTACTTGGATAGGTTTCCCAGGTTTGTACTTCACTTGGACATTGAATCGTAAACACTTAAGTAACATTCTTTGGAGTCGAGACGAAGCTTCGGATAGGTTCTTCTTAAATATTTGCTCCAAAGGGGAGTGGTCGGTTTCTACTCTTACTTCTCATCCCAACAGGTAGTAGCTAAACTTCTCTAAACCATACATGACACCCAAGCATTGAAGTTCAATGTTTGATTATCTTGATTCAGTAGTAGTGAGGGACCGAGAAGCCATAATGAGGTTGCTATCGTTTCCTTGAGGATCCACCTGTCTTATACAGGCTCCGATTCCTGTTTGACTTGTATCACAATGCAAAATTGTTGGTGTGGTTGGATGAGGGTCGTAGTAAGAGAAGATCTTCGCAAAACAAAGTTATTCTTTAATCTTTTCCAATGCTTGTTGGTGGTAGGGTTCCCATTTGAAACGGACATGCTGCTTTGTCAACTCTCTCAATATCACTGTCAAGCAGACTAATCTGGAGGAAGAAGAGGTTTGAAGATCTTTGACGCTTGACGGAGTCTTCATATTGCGGAATGTTTCCAGTTTATCTTCCTCTGGTTCGATACTCTTTTCTGTTAAGGTATGACCAAAGAAATCAACTTTCGACTGTTTAAACTCAGAGGAGGTTGGGTCAATATACCGTGATGCATTGCGATTTCGCACATATTTAACATAATATTATCAATTCGCCGGAGCGAGTCGTTTATTCTTCGGTAGGCTGTCGCAGTGACAATATCAACAAAAAGTGGACAACTTCCCAATTATGATGAAATTTCGAATGTCGGTCGCAAGAAAACTTTGATTTTACTACATATTAATTTCTCTGTTGTTCAAGTCCGCTTTGAAACAACAATAATTAGATAATTAATTAGATAATTTGTTTGTTTAATAAGAACATCATCTTGCAGTCAAAAGACTGAATTACATGACGTTAAATTGTTACAAGGTTATAAATAGTTAAAAATTCTATGTTACAATTTAGAAATTGTTAATATATACTATATAGTATATATCATTTACTTAAATGTACTAATCTATATCAGTTAAAAATTCTAAAATGTTCAAAGAACATCTAATTTGTAATGTTTCTTAGAATAAACGTTAATAAAGGAGTTTCCGAAACGATTTGTACTTGCTGGTAGAACTTCAAAAGATCGTTCTTTTCGCAATTCTCTATTGCCTGCTTTGGATGGTAAAAGTTTGGCAAGTTTATGGTCATCATTTAGAACAATGTCGTTGAAAAGATTATTGGATAGATATTCACGTCTACTTTCTAGGGTAGAAATACCAGCGATGTTAAGAGCCTCGTCGTAAGACAGTTCACAAAATATTATGTTCATTGCGCGCTTCTGTATACGTTCAATGTCTTTTGCAAGATATCGTGGCAGGGAACTGTGGAATAATTGACACGCATATTCGAGAACAGACCTTATACAACTACAAAATAATTTGACCAGATCTGCCGAAGCCACATCAGCACGTTTGAGTTGCCTCAACAAATATAAACGTTTAGCTGTTTTGGAGACAATTAAATTTACATGATCTATCCATTTAAGGTCATTTCTTAATGTAACTCCAAGCGATTTGATACTTGTTACCCTTTCCAAATTTTGATCATTCATACGTATAGGTTCGAAAACAGGTGGTAATCGTGAAAAGGATATTACCATTTCTTTGCATTTAAATGAGTTTAGTTGAAAGGAATTGTTCTTAGACCAAGTAGAAATATCATCAATATCCTTTTGTAGAGTACTCTGTTCATTTTTTTTTACAATTTCAGAGACCGTGGTATCGTCAGCAAATTTCCACATTTCGGAAGAGTGATTATGTAAAACAAGGTCGTTTACCATGGCTAAAAATAGCCAAGGCCCAAGTCGTGTGCCTTGAGGGACACCAGCTGGAACTTGGAGCCAGTCAGAGAAACAATTATCAGTTAGTTTGACCCTTTGCCATCTATTACGTAAAAAGTCAATAATCCGTTTACCACACAGGGCTTAATACCAAGGCTGAATAGTTTCGCAATTAATGTGGTGTGATCAACCATGTCAAATGCTTTTTTGAAATCGAGAAACACAGTACGAACAGATGAACCAGTACCATCTGTTGCACTCAACCAACAATGGAGCATCGATATCAAGGCGAACACAGTGGAAGAATTTGGAATAAAGCCAAATTGTTGAGGATCGACGACCTTTAACAAGGTTGGTTTTACTTCCCTTTCAATTACAAGACTTTCAGCCAACTTTGATAGGATGGAAGTTAAGGAAATAGGTCGTAGTTCCCTTTCCAAGTCTGTGACAGTAGATGTTTTTGGTAAGGGGACAATGTCAGCCAGCTTCCAAATTTGAGGAACTTTACAACTTTGAAAGGAAGTATTGATAATATTTGCAACCGGTAACGCAAGAATATCCGAATAGTTTTTTAAAACCCAATTGGAAATGCCGTCAGGGCCACTGGAACGCGATGTACTAATTTCTCGCAGTTTTCTAGCCATAGTTGACTCGGTCACAATAATAGGCGTTTCATCGCTGTGTACCATTACAGCTGTATCTTCAGATAATGGAACATAGTCCCGCATCACATTTATAAAAGCATTGTTAATTTTATTACTGAGGTTTATGTCTGTCTCCTGCCTTAAATCTTGATGAAAGCGGTCTTTTACACTTTTGTTATTATGTTTAGATGTGCCACACAACTGCTTCACTTCCCGCCACCAATCTCGGGCTTTAGTGTTACGTAGATTGTGAACTTTAGATTGATAATAGCTCTTACGACAATGTTTTCGTTCACGGTTAACCTTATTACGTAACATTTTAAAAAGAGTGATATCACCTGATGCAAAGGCTTTTTGTCGTCGATTTATCAGCGATTTCAAATTACTGTTTACCCATGGTCGGTCATTAGAGTGGACTTTTATTGAACGTTCAGGCATGATTAAGTTCAAGCCATAATTTATAATGTTAGTTAAAAAATAGAGTTTTTGATCATTAGAGGGTATGGACGATAAAATATCCCATGGAATTTTCTCGAGAAATCGACCAAGACTTCTAATATTACTGGGTCGTTTGTCTCTTGTTTTAACAATACGTGATTGTGGCTCGTGCGATCTTTTCCTCGTTCTGGGACACATGGTAATTGTTAGGTGGTCTGATAAGCCAAATGGAGGAGCACTAGTAGGGGGTGAATAGTATTCAGATAAGTTGGTATAAATTTGATCAAGAGTATTGGCACCTCTGGTGGGGAAATCAATTACCGGTTTAAGTTGAAAAGGTTTAACAATAGCTTGCAAATCCAGCTTGTTGAAATCACCGGCTATAATGATTGCAGGGTTAGGAATTGAAGATTCAATATATTCTAATGAAGATTGGAAATAGTCACGCATACTTGTACAATCGGCATCTGGGGGGTGATACACCACAGCTATTATCATATTTGAGTAATTTCGTGGGAGGCGTTTTGGTTTTAAAACTAACCACAATACTTCGTGATTATCACTGTCTAACTCCATTAGGCGGTTGCAAGCAATAGCATTGTTAATGTAAAAACAAACCCCACCATGGGATTTGTGTTGACGATCACGCCTAAATAATTGGTAATTTGTAATATTAATAGCATCATCAGGAACGGATTCTTTTAACCATGTTTCGCTGAAGAAGGCAATATCTATATGATTCGAAGTAAGAAATACAGCAATTTCATCGATTTTCGCGGCTAGCGACATAGTGTTTGACAGTAATATAGCAGGTACAAAATGGGACGAACAAGACACGGTTTTACTATTTACTTCGGGGTTCACAGATACATGAATTAAATTAATAGGTGTTAATTTTCAGCCATCTTGAGTAGAATTTATGCTGCAAGCTTTAGCTGTCGAAGAGTCGTCCGATGTCGAATACATTTTCAGTATTTAATATTCGCAGGGTAAGGTAGTTAAAGTTTTACTAGTAATAGCGGATTTTATTTTCAATACCTTGACTTTTGTTACAACATTGAGGATTGTCCATTAGGTGTACGTTTGGTGATAAAGCATGCAACTTGAGAACCTGGGCTAGCAGTACCTCCATTACTCCATATAACATTCATATATTATTTCCTATTGAATGTGCTAGCATTGAATGGGCTTATTTAAGCGAACCAACTCGAAGATTAAAAAAGGAAGGATTATGACATAAAATGTTTGCATCAAAATTATCCAGTGGTGGTAGAGAAATGCAACTGCTCTATGAGGCCTGCTATGGGATCTTAACTTGCCGCGAGATAATGCGCGTTAAGGCGAGTTTAGGCGATTTAAGAAAAAACACAACTTTTAGGTGATGCGTTTTAAGGCGTTTTAGGGCAACTTAAGGCGATTTAAGAAAATATACTTGGTATTTAAATATGCAAGTATAGGACCTTTAAGCAAAATACAGTAATAATACATAATTAATTGTGCATAGTACATGTATTTTTAATAAGCACTAGTCCCCCCCATCACACATACCCCAAGGGGGTGTCGTTAAACTGTCATGTAAACAAGACCCAGTTGAAACTTATTATTAATTTGCTTGTTATTTTGCCGTACTACTAATTTTAAGGTTATACCACCAAATTTCTGGAATTAATACAATGAAGAACATAAACCAGCATACATACAATAACATGTATTTTAAATTGAATTGCACACTAATACACATTACTAAGTCCGGCCTAGGCCTGGAACCACAATCAATTGGAAGTCTGAAAAATCAGGGTTGTGGCTGGAATGTAGGAACGAGAAGTTTTAGTGCACCCCATGGGGTTGCTATCCTATATTTTGAGAGTTTCCAAATGCATGAATGCCTTGCCAATATCTTGGAAATTCCAAGGGTACAGAATATATTAAAACCGTGATCATGCATGCATGCTCCAATGTGGCAATAAATTATATATATTCAAACTAATTTACATATACGGCGGGCATAAATGATGTCTAAAACGCCCACGTTAAACGTGCCTTCATTCAACTTCTTTTTTTTTAATTCAGCCAGTCTGAACTTTTGTTCCATAATAGACATCTGTACTCTTACAAATCCTGTGTTTTTTGTTTTTCGATTTTTTTCGTTTTCGCAGGGAAATGACGTCACATGTTTGACGCGAAAATTATTTTAAAATTTTGGTATATCTAATGACTGTATCAAAAAGGGCATTGTTTGTGAACTCTAAAATCGAAAAGAGAATTGAAATTCCCTGATTTAATAAAATGTTACAGCGCTTTAAAATTTGAATATTGTGCTATTTTTAGAAACAAAATGGCGAAAATTCCACAACCGAGAAAAAATTATTAGCATGAAGCAGTGCTAAGAGCTCATCAATGTTCCTTGTATAATAATGTTCACGTCGAATGCTTTGGTTTAAATCTTTGAGGTCGAGACAGAGTCTCACTTTTTTTCCCCTGCAGGGGTTTCCTTGATATTGCACACAATTGAATTTACCCAGTCGGTCGGTTCTTTCACTTCGGAAATGACGTAATCTGAAATCATTCTGTCGAGCTATGATTTATACAAGGGCAATATGTGTACAGGAACGGTGCGTGGAGGATGAATAACAGGGACCGAATTGTCAACCAATTGAATGTGGAATTTATCTCCTGGAAAGCGTCCCAATTTATCGGAACAATCTTGGTATTCCTTAAAATGGTAAATTTCTGCAGCTGGCAGGAAACTAGCGTGGTGGGAATGTTTCTCGAAGAAGAGGTCTCGCTCGAGGGGGTGGTTTTTAGTTCATCAATGTTTGCCGTGATTATTTCCAGCGCCTGGCACTGTCGACTTCCGAACATAGACGGAATCCTGGTGCTTCCACAATATTGAACTTTATGCTGCTCGACTTGCCCTTGAAGGAGACTTTTAACATTGCTGCACCAATGTTTTCTATTTTGAGCCTCCATAGCCATTCAAAATATTACTGCATGGTAGAATATGGATTGGAAAGGGGACGTTTTGTAGATCTGTTGTGATGATTACACAAGCATCTGCTCCTGCGTCTGCTTTCAATATGATATCATCGTCGTTGTTAACATTTACGGTGGCATATATCTTTTTCTGGGTGTGTGTTGAAGTTGTGAAGTAGATTATGACGGAATACACCGTTCTCTGTTGAGGTTACTGTCCCCAGGAAGACATTGATTGGCTCGATGTCACTTGTTCCTTCTTCGTTGTGGTCAAGAACATTGTAAGGCCCTTCGACATGATCATCGTCTTCTAGATAGATGTCCTGGCCTTATATTAGCACCCTGGACTGTTTACTATTGAATGGACTTTCTGCAGGCGCTGCTTCATACACACTTTTGCGTCGTTGCCAACCTTCCCACAAAGATTACAACAAATATTTATTGCAGGGCATTTCTTTGATTTATCGTGACTGTTCCCACATTTGAAAAACCCTTGGACTTGAATTGAAACCGATGCAATTTTCCAATCGTAAGTTCTCTCTGATTCTGGTCGTTGGCAAAAGTTTGTTCCTTAAAGCCTTGCACGTCAGGAGATATCTGTTTGAATATGATGATTCGGGTTCTTTCGCGTGTCGCTGAAATGTGCGAAGCTCGGATTTGCCTTCGCCATTAGATATACTTTCCATTTGGGCTTTAGTACTCTCATCAATTTTGGCGAGATCATATACTTGTCTAAATGTTAGAGTGTTCCCCAGCGCTATCGAGTCCTTCCGTACTTTGTCGGATTTGACGCCAAACACTAAGGTGTCCCTTAGTGTGCTTTCTCTCACTGCTGATATATAACCTTCATCACTGATTAGCAAACGTGCTTTTATAACGAATTCTTCGAGTGACATATCTCCTTGCTTAAGGCATCAAAGTTGATATCTGGCTAGTATCTGGTTACTTTGAGGATTGATGTACGCTTCTAGCACTGTCAAGAATGGCTTTATTTTGAGTTTGTCACGTTTGTCGTCCCACGTTGCGGCGTTGTAAATTTCGAGGCCTTTTATCACCGACCCAGAGAAGCAACATCCGAACTTTCTTTGCTTTTGTTCCCTCTTCGAGTGGCCCGTTAAAAATTAGTTCGCATTTCTGTTTAAATATCTTAAATCGTTTGTGCATATCGCCAGGCCTGCTCCAATACATATCTGGAGGCTTAAATCTATCTGCCATGTTGTCTTGTTGAATTAAGTAAGCAAACTTCGAAGCTTCGAATATAAACTCGCTAATTCAATTACTTCGTGAAGTCTTGATGCTGAACGAGATCCTACTCCTGTCACATGTCATAGTAGCATAATACACTATACAAGATCGTTGTTATTTGATGTGTTTTTTTACACTTTATATCGTTCTTTATAGTGTCTGTATTCTTGATAAAGTGGTCTGTCCGATCGAGCATTCATTTCACCTAAATTTCATTATTATAAATAACGGCACATCCCATCTCTATATATGGAACCTAAAATGGGACCCGGATGGAATTATTCTATAAACATTAAATACAATGTTATGACATTTTTAAGTTACGTTGTGCAAAAAAATAGCGTGCAACGGCCTTTGAAATAATGCTGTAAACTCTGGAAAGAATAATTGCACAAACCTAATTTTTTTTGGAATGTTCCTCATAATGATCGATAAAACCTGATAAAGTATCAGCGCAATCATATTAATTTTCAAAGTTCATTATTTAACGTGAAACCTCTCTATTGGTGAGAAGGTTGGTAGTTACAAAAGTTTTGAGGTTAGCGAAATTAAACTATTTGGTCAATATCGAGCACTGTCTGACATTTCGTAAACCAAAGCACAGTTATCTCTCTATATATAAATTAGTTCTAGAAGAGAAACTTGAGTTACTTTATTTGAAATATATTCCACTACATGCTCGCCACACTAATCAGGTAATTAACGCGCCCATGTTTATGATGTATAAAATACTATATTAGTGTAGATTTGGTAGCAGATACGAGTCAACTAACTCCCACGTTTCGGCGCCGTCGAAGCTACCACAATATATAATTGCAGTATCTATAACAAGAGGTAGGTGCCAAAGTCACCAAACGCTCGAATGCACGTAATTAATTCGTTTAACATGTGTAAGAAAAAAAACATGTTTTCTTTTCAAGCGCCCTAGATAATCCACGAAACGATAGTATCCTGCTTTTTCCCTGTACTGTCCGCTGTTGCTTCCTCGTCTGATTATTTACGCAACCCGAAATCAGCGCAACATAACAGCACTAATTCTATTTCGTCATTGGACTACGTCACTAAGAAGTCATATGAGATATGCGCGCGCAGATCGAGTGTTCAATTTGCAAGCAAGGATGCAGAGTGTTCAAATAACATTGTGCGAAAATATTTATACTATACGTTCATCAAAACGCCGACGCGGCGGAAAATGAACAACTTCATTGAAATCAAACTGAAGCAGCTGAGATTAAGCCGTAGACTAACCACGGGTACGGACTAACTTAGTCGTTACACGGCATTTTATACGTTTTATCAAAACGCCCACGCGGCGAGAAATGAACAACTTCATAAACTCAGCCTGTAATTACAAGCTGTCAGGATGAGCTGTTAAACGGCGCTGAGCTGCACGCGGCTGACCATTGAGGTACATGAAGACAAGCTCAGAATTATAAAAAATTCAGTCTTCAATGACACTGTATATTTATCAAAACGCCAACACGGTTGATATAAATGACCAACTGAAATTCCAGTTGAGCAGTGTTATATATAAGCTTCATTGACATTAGAAACGCTTTCGAAACGGCTGATGGTGATGATGAACAACTTAAAATATAGCTTCAGCTGTATGGCGTGCTGGCCACCCTGTCTCTTAATTTATCTGTTAGCGAAACAGACAAATTACAAATCGCATATTGCGAGTTTACTGATAACACCCAATGGCATAATTGGCATTTCCCATTGGCAATGGCAAGGCCAAGGGGCCAATGATATATACAGTGGTGTTTGACTGATCAATCACCGTGTTTTATAAGTGACAGGCACTTGCATGACTATCATGGTGAACATCATATGCCGTTCAGGGTACAGAAACATACATATTTGGACTATTAGACATTAGTGCCAAGCCAAACTGCCACAACACTATAATTAATATGCTGAACATGTTGAAATATGAGGCACTAAAATTTCAGTATTGGGAGATAAAGTTCCGCCGAAGAAGAGCCCTCTCTGGGGCCATGAGATAGAAAATCGGGCGGAGGAGAAACGTGCAGGCCATGGTAAATTCGAAAATACTGACATTGTCATGTTTTCATTTCACGTATGAATCAGATTGCTAGTTTGCTGTAAAACAGATGTGCTGTAAAACATGATGAATTTACTGATAAAATTGTATAATTTGGGTTAGTGTTAATATATATTTTTCTTTTATGGATCTATATCACGAACTATCCACTATGTTTAACTGATACCAAGTTTCAACATTATGATTTATGGCAATCATGGGATTTTGGAGGTAGTATTGCACAGATAATGTTCATGTTCCACAGTATGGAACTCTATGACTATACAAATGTTATTCTCTTGGAGCCATGCAAGAATGTCAATGCATTATAAACCATCATATATCAAGAGATAAACAGGTTCTTATTCTGTGAAAATTGCGATAAAAAGCCGAACAATGTCAATGACATTATATTACTTAACAAAAACCATACAACATTCTAATGTTTCATTATAATTATCAGTTTCTTATACAGAGTTATACTGATGATATTTGCTGTAACTTGTTTCCACTCTTTGTGAAATGGTTACTATTATTCGTCACGACACTCGTGATTACAAGGCTTTAAAGTATCATATGACTTCGTAGTGACGTAGTCCAATGACGAAATATAATTTAAAAATTAAACGAGACTTACCTGTAAGTTGAAGTTTGATTGTAATTCTATGAGTCATCGGACACGGAAACTAAGGAGTCACCACCCTCATTATATGTGACTTTCATTTTATCACTGACCCTCCCAATGGTTTATTACTTGCAATCACTCGTTGCTTTAAATATTGAACACTCGATCTGCGCGCGCATATCTCACATGACTCCTTAGTTTCCGTGTCCAATGACTACTAGAATTACAATCAAACTTCAACTTACGGGTAAGTCTTGTTTAATTTTTAAATTATCCGGCAGGTAAAGCTAAATAATCGAGATAAACAAAATATATCAGAAAAGTTGACAAAACAGAAGTTTTAAACGATTTAAAATAGACAGTGTATATTTATCAATTAATGAAAAATTAATAGGAAAATAGTGAAGAAAAATAGAGGTATGTAACCGTATGTGTAGGCCTACAGCCATTTCTAGTTGTGCGAGATTGGTATATATGTCATTCACATGTAAATGGAAATGGAAATGAGCCGTATTAATTTATCTGTTATCATATCTAGGTTAATATCGTGTTATTACGACAAAATTCTAAAAAAATTGATCTGCAATTCGATCTGTTTGCTATTATAGCTTCAGTCGCAATGGTTTAGCAAAAGATGTATTTTCATATATACGATTCATGGAAATTCATTAAGTAGCCATATGTAAACGTGAACTGAAGACTGCATTATAACAATACGATATCTTTTCTTATTGCATGTACTTTTCCTTTACATATAGCGTTTTTGCAAGGTCTTACATAAATACAAAACGCCGCAATGCTATAAGTATTACATAAATATAACGCTACGATTTAACTTATCGAGATACGCTTTACATCCATTCCCGCAGCTGTCCCAGACACAGGCAAAGTTTTCAAATATAGGTCAAACAAATGCAATACTAGAAATACATGCATGCAGCAACCCCTCGCCCTTTCTACCAAGTATATTTCAAAAATATTATCATCATCATATTTATGCACATGAAATATCAGTTGCTAAACGCAACAATTTGTGCCCAAAATGAAACTAGGGATCCAAGGATTGTGCAAAGTTTCAAAGAGCCATAAGTTTTGAGGAAAACGAAAGATTAATATGGAAGCACTGAAGTACTCTGCGGCGAAGACATAATTTACACCATAATTTACAAGTAAATGCAAGTAATGTTTCAGGAAAATCTCTCCTTGATCCTACAGATAAAGAATATTTCACAATTCGCCTTGGGAAGTGTATGCGTATTTATTGCTGACGTAAATAGATGACTCATGCATGGAATTAGCTAGCAGTATTTATGCCAAGATTGTCAATTTGTTTTTCGAAGGTCTATTATTACCATTTGCGTTCAACCTTGAAGTTTGACGATTTTAACGCGTTTGTTTACTTTTCAAACATGAACGTTTGCTAACAAAACGTACACCTCTTGAAATATTAGATTTTGCGATTTTTTGGCGAAGTATGAATATGTTTTTGATCCTTACTTTATGATCCTTATATCTTTCATTCTATCTTGCAAAATAACTTAAATTTTGCGAGCGTAACATTCGAAAATATGGAAAATTGCTTAAAACGTGGCAAACACGCGAACAAACATGCTTGTATTTTGCACAAACGTGGACATTTCTCACGCCAAACGTGGAACTTTCATTAGCCGAATTCATATTAGGGACGGGAAACTCGTCTGTGAAAACCCGTCTGAATATGAATTTAGGGACGGATTTAAGACGAGTTTCCCGTCTAGATGGGATTCCCGTCTAACTTTCCCGTCCGTTTGGACCGGGAAAGTTGGACGGGAAAGTTAGACGGGAAACTCGTCTGACCCCGGATTCATATTAGACTGACGAGTTTCCCCGTCTAAGACGAGTTTCCCGTCTAACCCCTATTAGTATAAACTTAGTAATAGACTATCACTTTTCCTGCGTTCTGATTGGCTACGCTACTCGTAGACTATTAGTGATAGTCTACTAGTAGCAAAATTCAAAACAATGGCGTGAAAATTCACGTTTAAAATTAATATTAATACTTTTGTTTACTTTTGTATTGTGTTCCCTAGTTCTCAATAAATGCTATAGTTTATACTAAAACAATTAGACAACTCGGCCTCGTTGGCTATGAGCGAATAGTCAACTCGGCTTCGCCTCGTTGACTATTCGCTCATAGCCAACTCGGCCTCGTTGTCTAATTGTTAAATATGAATTCGGCTATTGTCAAAAGTGACACGGGGCGTGACCAAACGTTCACATTTGAAAAGTAAACAAACGCATTAAATCGTCAAGCTTCAAGGTTAATTATACCCATCAATTCAAGGTATACTGTAAAGTTTAAATTAACACGACTATTGGGACTGCAGGCTTTGCAGAACGTTTATATGATCCCGTTTTATACCATAGAGGTTATAATATAAATCGGATACTATAGTCTACACTGTTTTGATAGATTACAGATCGAATACATGCAGTATACTATATATATATATCCAGCCATCGACTTGCACAAGTTTATTGACATTGGCATTGCCCCTATAGTTCATAAGGCTATAGTTGTATTTGAAATAATATAGCCTTTAAACTGCTACCACATTTACCTTCCTCGCATTTGAGATACAGTCTTGTCATAATCATAAGAGATATTTTGTCATAATCATAATTCTCGAAAGCAAATCTCAAATAATAATGCTCGGGAAGCGAAAATAAGTGAATTTCTACAATCCTTCCCGTTGATTATCCAGTACTGAAGGCAAGTTGGTAAGTCAGTTATAATGACTGATTTCTCTCCGGTTCATCGACATACTTATAGTTATACTATATATTGATAATTTGATATAATGATAATGTTCTTGTCGCTAGACTCGCTACACGGCACGCGTACGAATCTCGCAGTCACCTCGCGGCCACGCACTTGATAGCGCACGTGCATTTGTGATTGCACAAAAAATCGCGTGTTCCGGGGGAAAGTGCCAATTTAATGTCAATTCAACGTCTTCAGCAAATGTTTCAAGTTCAATATAAAGACTCTAATTCAGCATAGTTTGTGTAAAGTCGCCATAAGATCAAAAGAATATTTAAAGAAAAATGTGAAGCCCTGTCTTGAAGCACTAAATCACTAAATGTTAATGAAATTTAAAAAGAAACATAAATTGTATGCACCCCCCGGAAAGTTTACACTATGACTGAATGTCTGACTGACTGACTGATGTGAATTTTCGCCACTCATCACAATACTGCAAAGTTTCAAAGAAACTTTGCACTAAAAAGAATACAAAGATTAATACTTTGAACTATAGAATGATATATTGCCAGTTTACTTATTTTATTAGGAATTCAATGAGCTTCAATGTAAGGTGAAATTCAGCCTTTTTACGTTTTAATTTTGTAAAAGGTTTCGAAATATGTTCATGAGAATCCTTTTCAGCTATAGTCAAGAAACTGTGAAAATGAATACAATTAGAAAGGACTATAAAAAATAAAACCGCCGAATGAATTGCGGAAATGAACAATTACTAAATGTGAACATAAAAAACAAATTATTGTTTAAGAAAGATAATACTTTAAGAATTATAATAGCTTAACAAGATACGTACGGCATGTAAAACTTGCAAGTTTGGTTTCTTCGTTTGGGTTTTGTCTTTGACAGCCACACGAACACTTTAAGCTTCTTTTCAATTCAAACACGACAAACGCACGAAGCACCGATACTTGTTCAAGTACGTTCGTCGTTGTAGTTTAGCGTGTTTTACCGTTTCTTTATAAAATCCTATTTCGCAGTCCGTATAGAGATCTATAAAACTTATCAAAAAGACAAAAACTACTCCAAAATGAAATAATGGCAGTTATAATCTTCTGACGTGCACCCTGAGCCATTTATCTTAGCCAATCAAAAACTTCATAGATTGCTATCCACTCTAGGTTTTTGCTCACGCATGCGCACAACGAACAAAACAGTCCATGACGTAAGGTCTCATCATCATCAGAAGCTTTTATTAAAATTAAAATACATAATTGACATGGTATCCTTTCACACGAGTGCTCTTCCAAGGAGCCATGTTAAAAAAAGAATGAAACAATAACTTAACATATATAATTATATGAACCTATAAGATTTACAACTATTTTTCAGTCTTAGTATTAAATTTAAAAGTTAAAAAGTGAACTTTTAAAGGACTGTATTGAAACCAGACTTCGCATTTCATCTGGAAGATCGTTCCATATAATAGCTCCACTGTAGCTGAAGCTTCTTTTACCGGCCGCCGCACTGGGTCTGGGAGTGAAAATATTGTGGGTATCACTTCTAAGATTATGAGAGTGAAATTGCGAGGTAGGTGCAAAAATAGTATTGAGCTCACTGGGATATAAGTTATTCACTGCTTTATAAACACTAGTTGCGAGCTGTTTGGCACGGCGTTGGTCAAGAGTATCCCAACCAAGGACACGTAGGATATCAGCAGACCTTACGTCATAATCGGAAAAGGTTATTATCCTACTTGCTCTGTTTTGAAGTTTTTGGACCTTGTCAGAAAGAGTTTTACCTAGGCAACACCAAACCTCACTACAATAGTCTAGGTAAGGCAACACTAAGGCCTTATACATCAGGATCAATATGCCTTGGGGCACAAAGTTGCGAATCCGCTAGCTTTAAGGCCCCAAGACTTGCACTTATTTTTTTACAAATGGTTTCAACATGTACCTGCCAATTTAAATATTCGTCAATTTCGAGTTCCAAATATCTATAAGAATGCATTCTATCAATAGATTGTCCATCAATTTGGATGTTAAAGTGATGATTCAGGTTATTTAATCTCACTTGGCTTCCCAGGATTAAGAATTTTGTCTTTTTTAAATTCAAAGTAAGTTTATTAGCTCATAGCCACGTTTGCACTTTACTAAGTTCGATATTTAGTTTAAGCTCTAATTCAATTGGATCTTTAGAAGTGACAGTTAAACATGTATCATCGGCATACGTCATAAGGGACGACGAAGATAGGCAGGCTTGAATATCATTGATATAAATCAGGAACAGTAATGGCCCAAGAACTGACCTTGAGGGACCCCACGTGTAACAGGTAACATACTTGACAGAGTAACATTAATGCTTGTACATTGTTTGCGACCTGATAAATACGATATAAACCAATTTATGGAGTTAGAATCAACGCGATACAACTCTAGCTTCTTTAGTAAAATTGGGTGGTTCACGGCATCAAAAGCCTTCTTTAAGTCTAATAGTAGAACTCCATTAACTAACCCTTTATCAATATTCTGGTCCAATTATTGGTGGATATTAGAAGAGTTGTAAGTGTCGAGTGTAGAGGTCTAAATCCATGTTGGGAGTTAGCCAGTAGATTATTATTAGGTATCCGTAAAACTGGGAGAAGACAATCTTTTCAAATATTTTACTGACAATCGGTAAAACAGATATTCGTCTAAAATTAACGGGATTAGATTTGGTATCTTCTTTATAAATTGCCACTACCCTAGCTACTTTCCAATCAATGGGAAAAATCCCACTTCTAATGGATAAATTAATAGGTACTATTTACAACATGAGCGGCAGTGTTGTATCGGATATACAAACTCGAGCAGAAGGCGAGCGTTGTATATCCGATACAACACTGATGCGAATGTTGTAAATGGCTTGTGAAACGTCTTGATGAGAACATTCTTCAACAATTTAAAATAAATGAATGATATTTGGTGAGAAAATTGAACTTAAAGTTTATGTAAATCAGCATGATTCTGTATCAGATATACAAACTCCTTCACGTTAATGATTTATTTTGTGTTTTCTTCATGAATTATTAATCAGTTTTACAATATGAGTTAAGGAAGAAGAAACAATTGGCGAAGCTTCCTTGAATAGCCTACAAGATATCTCATCCAAACCCGTAGATTTATTTACAGGAATCGATTGAATCTAGTTATATACAATTGTATTATTAGTCTGTAATAGAGAAATGATTTTCGGTAGGTGTAACGAATTCCTCAAAATGAGAGCTAGAGGCGGGGACATCGTTAACTACTTTGTGTCCAATTTGAGTAAAATGATTATTAAGGGCATTGCTAATCTCACTTGGAGAAATGTAATTACAGTCACCAACTTCGATGCTACTTATTACATTGGTGTTAGAATTTTTACCCATGATTTCATTCACACCCTTCCAAGTGTTTTTAATGTTACCAAAATGGTCTCTAAAGTAGTTGTGATAATATGAAACTTCGGCATCTTGTATACATCTATTAACGTTATTACGTGCACGACGATACACGATGATATAATGGTGGACGACTTTGCATCCGCTATGTTCTCACATACGAGTGTAAATTTCCGAGTGCAATTACACCGTTTGCTACTCATTAAGATAAAACGGGCTACCATGTGTATGAACCAGCGACCAATAAAACGTAGAGATATGCATGTTGGCGGATCTGACAGCGAATTGCATGACACCCGTATTCAATACAAAAATTTGAATATGCATAATCATTCATTATCGTTTAAAGGTATTCAACCCCAAGAAATAAACATACAATAGAATGGATATGCGGACCATACAAATCTAGAGAATAGTCATCAGAGTGAAGAATGTATTCATGACAATGAAAATGTTATTGATTAATATTTTTAAGCACCAACAGGCGAACAATAAAATGAATGTATAAGCATTACAATGGTCTTAATTGCCAACTGTGTGTTTGTAATAACAATAGAATTCATATCATGTTCATTTAACACAAATGTCTTTTCAATTAAACACTACAAAATATGTGGGATATCAAGCAAGACATGTCATATATCGTTCAGCCCTGGATCGCCTCCCCGTTTAAGCAGCGTGGAATGTACGTTTGCATGAAGCGATACCATTTCCCGCACTTCGCTGCCGTTATTGTACCGATATTTCGCTGTAAGGCATCTAGGAGAAGATGGGTTCGAAACTATCCCAAAGGTAATCGTCGATGTCTTGCCGCATCTCTATCACCCATCAAACGCTGAATTTCGGGACGAGAAATGTCCGCTTTTATTGCTGCTTTAAGGGCGCTTATTGCTTGCTCCACGATGTTTAAGAATGGGCTGTATGGAGGTAGTTTTCGTAACTCGGTATTGGGTGCAGGGACAGGTGGATTGTTATGTGCTGGTGTGCCGTCATATATGAAGATGACTTCCTCATCAGCGTCCAGATTGAGGCGTGTCTGTGTAAGAAAATCAGCAAAGCGTTCACGATTCATTCCTCCTAGAAATGCCGTGTGAAAGGTCAAGCCACCATTTGCGGATACTGCCAAGCAAACGGTCATGTTCCGTCCTCGCTGTCCACAAACCTGCCGATACGCTCTTTCACCTACTCTTGCTCTCCCATGACTACGGGCAGTCCAAACGTTGTATCCGCATTCATCGATAAACACACAGTTCCGCAGGATAGCATGGTTCATGAACCAGTCTGCATATTCTCTACGTTTTACAATTACATCGGGTCTATTTCTTTCATTTGGAACGACTCGTACCAGTTTAAGTGTGAACAACATCCCATTCAGTGTTCGTGCAACTGTACTTTCATGTATTTCTGGCTTGTGTGGGAGAAGTCTTCGTAATTCTCGATTTATCTGTACAAGCGTTAGGACACAGTTGTCGTTGATAATCTGTTCAAGACAGTCTCGCATTTCCTCGTCAACTCGGATGTTGTTTCTGCCGCCCCGAGGCAACTCATGGATTCGTCCTTCTCTGATAAAGCGAGCTACTATCCCTCGCGCCGTTGACCGGTTAACTCCCAATGTATCCGCAACGACTAAATAGTCTTCGTCTTCATTCTCAAAGGCTTGTACAATTCGCTGTCTGTGCTCTTGTGAGATTCTATTGCGCCTGAACATGTTCACGTACCTTGTCCGACTGCGTATACTGTACTGTAGTCTACAGTTAAACACGCTCTGTATTTATATGCTCGTGCAGTGGGGCTGCTTGTATTGTTTCAACAAAGGGAGAGACCCTTTCATGTCTCTACAATGCGTGTTAGGAATATTCCACCACATTCATGCCAATTCGGTAGTGTTTAATTGAAAAGACATTTGTGTTAAATGAACATGATATGAATTCTATTGTTATTACAAACACACAGTTGGCAATTAAGACCATTGTAATGCTTATACATTCATTTTATTGTTCGCCTGTTGGTGCTTAAAAATATTAATCAATAACGTTTTCATTGTAATGAATACATTCTTCACTCTGATGACTATTCTCTAGATTTGTATGGTCCGCATATCCATTCTATTGTATGTTTATTTCTTGGGGTTGAATACCTTTAAACGATAATGAATGATTATGCATATTCAAATTTTTGTATTGAATACGGGTGTCATGCAATTCGCTGTCAGATCCGCCAACATGCATATCTCTACGTTTTATTGGTCGCTGGTTCATACACATGGTAGCCCGTTTTATCTTAATGAGTAGCAAACGGTGTAGTACCATGGCAAGCACCGTTAACTCGGGGACAAATACTCATAAAGTGACTATTTTCTCATTAGAAAGACATCATTAAGAGAATAACTAAATAGACTATTCCCGAATTTGCTGACCGGCAATGAAAAACTGCCTATTTACAATGATTTACTTTGTCCGCCTCGATTCAAGCTATTGTTTTGTGTACACTCAAGCAAATTCGGGAAGCGTTCATTGATATTCAGCATTTGACTGAGCCTCCCCAGAAGGCAACTGTATCATATAAACGGCAGAATTGCACAGTAATTGAGAAGTTAAAACTTTGGTGAGTTGCTTGGCAAAAATCGACATGTCAGCACGTACTTCGACTTGTACGACAATTATTGTACGATTATATTTGACTGTGCCATTTGCCGTTTCAAACGTGAACTTCAAACAACCTATTGATTGCATAAACCTTCCTGTCGTGAAATAGCCCCATTAATTAACCGGTATAGAATATACCATAATTTGGAAGATATAATAGAGCCAAGTAGAACTACCGCTAATTAACATTTACCTAGAGTTTAATACGATATTTATCTCTTCGCTCGAAGAGCGAGGCGTAGCCGCCTAGAAACACAAAATCGTTGCCGAACGGTGAAAAGGTACGAATACTGTAAATATAGCTTAATGTGTGTGTATGTTGCCGAAATCGGGGCAATTGTTAAAAGAAATGGGTAAAATTCTGGGGTAGCTATATCTAGCTTGATATTCGTAGACTATATGTGCACCCAAGTGCTCTATAAAGTTTGGCATAGTAAGAACCAAAATATTGGTATTTATTTTTTATCTATGAAAATAAAGCAATCTGATTGGCTAGCGAGCGTTTCAGAGCGGTCCGGATTTTTGCATCCGGCCCGCTCTGAAACTCATCCGGCCCGCTCTGAAACTCATCCGGCCCGTTCTGGATTACGCGACAAAACACAGAAGTGAAACAGTTTTTAGATTAAAAAATCTGCCCAAAAAGTTCAAAAAGCTAGCCTAACGATAGTTAGAGTACAAAAATGAATTGCATCAACTCCAAAGGCTTCATACTAAGCACGATGCGTCGAGAAAACTAATACATTTGTTTTAAATGCTCGTGTATTAAAACTAATACATTTGTTTTAAATGCTCATGTGTTTCAGTATTTGGCCACATTAAAGTAAAAAAAATACAGGTTAAACAGATATCATAGAAGAAAAAACTTTTCTCCATACATAAAACTTAAAAATATGGACCAACTGTAGTGAAAAGATGATTTTTCTGCCCATTTGTTAAAAAGTACTTTTCGTATACATGTTGTAAACAAAAAAAAATTAAAGCCGTGGCCCTTGGCAAACAAAGTTGAGGATGTTTTTTACCGTGAAATGACCAGAAAAAAATTACAGCATACCTTGTTCATTATCCAGTTTTAGTAGAAAGCGTTGATCGAAGTCAAAACACATTCATTCACTGCATGATTCACTTTGTGAGTTTTTTATGGCCAAAGCAAGTAAACACGAAGATATCCTTGTCGAAGAAACACGGAATACCAGAAAACCAGGCCAAAACCTTTCATTCCTATGCTTTTCTACTCCCATATTTAAAAATATCGTGTACATTTTTACCGAAACCATGGCTTTTTGTGAGTTTCTTGCCAGTTTTCTTGAGTTTTCGTCTTCGTGTTTTCTTTTAACGTTCAAGTTTTGTCAGCCTCGCTTTGAATTCACAATTGCACTGATCTCAAATTATTTCGCCACACTGGAATTTTCAATTTTAATAAATTCTTAAATTTTACCTATGTTAATTTAAAAAATAAACACGTTATTTACCGGCAGCGTCGGTCCGGATGAGAAAAACTGTGCCCTCGGTCTTGAAAACGTCCCTCGCCCTCCGGGCTCGGGCCGTTATCAAGACCTCGGGCACAGTTTTTCTCATCCGGACCTCGCAACCGGTAAATAACATATATATATTATTTCAAAAGAGATATTTTTTGTTAACATAATTGTAATTCACTACTCGGAAAAGCTTGAGATTGTATTTATGTAATACTTCGACGGAAATACAGCAACTTCCGCAAAGGAACAAACCCAAGTGAATATATATATGTTATTTACCGGCTGGGAGGTCCGTACTGGAAAAATATTTTCCCGAGGTCTCAGAAGCGGCCCGAGACCGAAGGTCGAGCGACACTTCTGAGGCCGAGGGAAAATATTTTTCAGTACGGACCGACCGTAGCGGTAAATAACGTTTTTATTTTTTTCCTTCATGGAAAATTGAAAATTTATAAAATATTCCAGTGTTGTTCGAGATCAGTGGCGTTGCCTAATCAAAACAAGTTGCTAAAGTTGAAGCTGGCAGTCAAAAATCTTGAAGGAACATACTTTTTACATTATATTTTACTCAAGATTATGGCAGCTGTGATATTTTTCTCACTTTTTGGCTGCTCAAGTGTTTTCGTGTTACTGTTGAAGTGTTCAAAACCGCCTTGTTAACCCGGTACTAGTCTAGGTAGTGATTCGCCGTCAACTGAATTTACCTCGGATTTTGCACAAGAATAGGAATTTGCATTGTTTTGTGGACTATAATTTTCAAAATATTTCAAGACACGATGAAAAAGGTTATTCAATTTTTGTTTACTGTGTGGTTTTTCATCGTGACGTGACATTTGATGTTTTTTGTACACTTGAAACGCTGTTTGAGATGAAAAAACATGTTGACACTGCCGTTTAACTTGTTTTCTTGGAGGAAATGTCTTGTTTTCAATTGAACTTTTTGTTATGGTTATTTTGTATAAATTTTAGAATCCAAATCACAGCAAATAGCCGTAGCTTTACATTGTTTATATTTATACTATTTTTTCGTTTTTAACATAAAATTTAAGCTAGATTAAAATTTTGACATCGTCTATTGAGTAACTGACTAAGTTTAATATAATCCAAGCATATTTGGGGGAGGGGGGGATTTTTTTGTTTTTCAAATGTTTTTCACTCATTTTCATAAACAAAAATTTTCAAAAAAATAACTTTTTGGACCACGGTCAAATATCGTAAAAAGCTGCCCGCTCACGCAGCCAATCAGATTGCAGGAAATAAAAAAATATCAATAGCTATACACAAATAAAAAAATTTAGTTATCATAGGAACAAAATATTTACTTACGCCATCATTTATAACAGGTTCACTTCGTCCACATTTTCCCTAAATAGAATGAAATTTACATAATATGGAAAACCAAATTCGCACGTACGTACGTATTCAAAATCAATCATTGCCAGACAGAGGCCATCATTTATACGTTATGGTACAGTACTGTGGTTTTCACTTCTTTCTTTGCCAACTTCTTTGTTAAATAAATATGTGATATTTAAATTGAAATTTGACATAGCTGCAGTATTTTACCATTTACGAATGATAAAAAATTGGCCTGAACGATACGCAAAAATTGAGATATTATGCATTCGTTTTAAAGTTTTCATCTAATGCCAAACGTAAATTTAGAATGTGAAAAAGCATGGCTATAATCACTAACTTTCTCAGGTATATTTCTATCTCCAACCAGTTTATACCAAGCACTGTCACCATTCTCTTCTTCACTCTTATACTCCATACATTTCTGCCAAACTTTACGTGGAAGATTTAGTCTCACCCAAAACCAAGCTGATGCATGTTTTGTTATTGTACCGCCATTCTTTGCTTGACATTCTTTAAGACAGTAAACATCTCTGCCACCAGGTGGACCATAACATGCACAACACTAAAGTATGATAATATTCGTATTTTTCCAAGGGGGCATTTTGGTAATATTCTACTTGCGCAATAAATTTTGGGATACACGTGTGGAGTACTGAATTAATAGTAAATATACGTAATAATAATATGATAGTAATAATATTTAACTCTTATATTTAATAATCAATGCGCATTAAAATACAAAATATAAAGTTATATACATGCTATATCCAAATACAATTTAAAATATGAAAATAGTCTAAATTAGCTACGTCCTAAAAAGTGTCTTAATTTCATATTTAAATTTGTCAATATTTGTCAATGCTCTGGTAAGCTCTTCCATAAGGTTGGGTAGACAATGGGGATCCATAAAGAATCGATCTCCCAATTTGTTTTTTGCTGATATATCTTTGTCTAACCAGAAGAACACCATCATCATTTTGTCGCAAACTGTAGTGCGAAGCTGGCAAAATGGAAAATAATGATGTATTCAATGCGACTGCGCACTGCAAAGCAATGAAGTTCCCGTAGTATAGGTGTTATATGGAAAAATTATACCTCATGCATGTAATTGATGCAAGTTGCTGGTGGCAATGAGCAGGTTTGCAATCTATCAGATTATTATCAGTTAATCAAAGTTATGATCATCATCAAGGGGAGAGAAAAGGTGGACACGTAACTGATTAGTCCTGAGATTGTGTATGTTTTACAGTTTGTTTCAAATTTTCGAAATCCAATTAATTCATTATGTAAGAGATAAAAGATTATGTATATTCTGTATTGGAATAAGATTTTCAACAGTAGCTACTGAAAATAGAGTGCTAGCCAGGTAAACAATTAAAAACTCTTTCCTTTCCTCTATGACTCTTATTGTTAGTCTCTATTTTTATTGTTCTTATTCGTTTCATTATATTACGAAATAATTTAAAGGGCTCATGATGAATTGAAATTAATACTCACGTCGAGTTTTTATTTATTTATTTTTATTTATTTATTAAGTTTTGCCACAATTGTTGATTAGTCAGTTACATACATATAATTATACATAATTTAAAGACTCGACTAACGTGAAAAATAAGAGACACATGGCAGGCGGTATCTGCAACAACTATGGCCAATTACAGCGGTCCCAAATAGTAGGATATGATAGTTTAATATTACGAAACAAGAGTACAATTCAGAGTTAATTATTAGAATAGCTAACAATAAGTATCACTCATTATTATTATTTGTTAGTGTTAGTGGTTATTAATTACAATTAGTAAAATTACATAGGTGATTATTGAAAATTCTCAATGCTGATTGGTTGCGCTACCTCGGATTAATACGCGATAATCATCTAAAGCGTTTTTAAGCCGCTTTTATCGTAAATATTCAATTAAAATATTTTAAAATGTGTATTTTTTATTTTTTTCCAAATAATCACCTATGCAATTTACTAAAACAATTATTCGCCTCAGGCTCGGTGAATATCGGTGAATAAAAAGCTCGACTTCGTCTCGGTTTTTATTCACCGATATTCACCTCGCCTTCGGCGAATAATTGTTAATTAGTTACAACAGCGGATATCATTCACCAGAAAACGCGCTGCGTTACATTTGCAGCAAATGGATTTCCATATCCGAGGGTCTTCTATGTCATAGTTTAATTGTAAAGCGGACTGGTAGTAAAGCTGTGGGAGACCTTTATATTTGGTCAGTGATAATTCATTGTTGCGCATTTCACAAGGTAAACAGTATTATTTTCGCATACAAATTAACCTAACCGATAAAGGCAAATGGGTGTTATCAGTAATCATTAAAATTGGACCCAACTTTAATAATTACTTCACATCTATTTATTTATTTATTTTATTTATTTACAATTATTTAAAAACGGTATTTTAGAACGGTACATTCATAATTAGTACCTTTCCTTTCTCGCAACCGAAGAATGCGGTTGAGCCACTGCTACTTATTGAATTGTTTGTTTTGATGACATAACTAAAAAGTTAAAAAGTTATTACAGTATTGCAAAACCTTATCTCAAAAAAATATTTGATTTTATCTTGATGATTTCCACTTTTCGTACACGTTTTGTAACGAGAAAGAGGGAACTTGTACTTTTCCATTAAATGTCAATCAGGTCTCGTACATTTTATTCACAATGCCAAACTCATTCACAAATTTCGATTTTACGCTATAATAAACAGTTCTGATGATGTACAGTAATGCACGGAGTATTCAAATAAAAGTTCAAACGTTCTTCACTGCATGTGGTCCATGTAAACATTTTGAACACAAAATATATTATTAAAACTCTAAAACCCACTCAGCATTTATTGCTTAATTTAAATGTTGATAATCTGAAACTTACCCATATATTTATACGTACCTGAATCTTCCAGAGAAGTCAACTTGGATCGGGTATAACGGATGGTAAGCAAATCCGTTTGGACACGGCTTTTCCAAACAAAGATTCATCATCGTCTATTTCAATTTACAAAAACATTATGCAAAATGATATAGACCAAAAGCTTTCAAGATGAATAGAGTCTCAGATTGTAAATATTGCGGTCACAGTCGAAGCAAAATTTGTTTCCTAAATCGTAAGTAAGAAAAATGTACGGAAAAACATCGGAATCTTCAACCGGCTCGTCAGTTTTCAAATATTTTTAAGAACAAGTGGACATTATTACAAAGAGGTGCATTATAAAGTTTCAATTTTCACGCGATAAGCATTTTCGTCTTCTCAATATAGTTGGGTTATTGTGATGAGGAAAGTTCTGGCAGTTGGTAACCTTAATGCGTCTAGTGAGCATTATATTAGGATGTTAGTATTAGTTTACAGTGAGAATAAATGCATGTTTTGCCGAATAATAATTAGCCACTTAATACTTAAACTAAAATAAAGATATCGATAAAAAGCGAAGATGTTAGTACGATTTGGAAATATAGAATAGTAACTCACCCAACCAATTTTTGCTATGGGATGAGAATATAGTCCAAATATTGAGCAAGAAAAATCTTTTGACACAATTTTCTCTGTCATTAAATCTTTGACAAAAGAAACATCTCCAACACCTGGAAAATTATTCGGACATCCACCTTGGTCAACGATCATCAAATTCTTCAAGATTCGTTTGTTCTTAAACCGAAGTGCCCTAAAGAAGTGAGAAACAAAATTTGCATCTAAAAATACGTAAATAATCATGTACTGTCTCCATATAGCAGAATAACAAAGAATAAGGCTGACATTATACAGAAACTTTTAAAAACAACATTCGATTGAGTACACAGAGGGAACCCTTTGACTATAATGAAGTCACACGGCACAACAAAGAAAATAACCGCAGTGATGAAAGCATTTTGCTATCATTCTGAGTTGACAGTGATCAATTTAGATGACAGCACGACTAATTCAAAATCGTTGGGGTTGAGTGAAGATTTTGATGAAAGGAATTCTGGAGGACACTGCTCTGAAACCTGGAAGATGCGAATATTGAAGATACCGTAGCAAAACATAGCGAGCAAGGTAATCCTGCAGACAGCCAAAAAGGAAAATATAGGCGGAGAAGTGAAGAGGAAAAGGTGGAAGAACATCCGCCACATTCTGAGAAACTATAAAAACGCCGATTATGTGAAAGCCATGACGTCGACCTCTGTGGAAAAAGGAAATGGTGAAAACCGAACACCATTGGATGGGGCGTGTTGAAGAAGAAAAGCGGGGTGAATGATGGAAAACTTGGGAACCAGTAAGAGATTACCGCTATTTACAGGACATTGTACAGGGAAAGTGTTGATGTTTCACCTAGCACAAAGTGAACGAGCAAAGGTGAATGATTGTTTAGCTCAAACAATTTGGCGGTGAGTTTAATGTATTCTTCATTTCACAACCTTACACCATCCTCTACTAGAATATATTTCACTCGCAACTCTCTCGAACCTATTTTATATAAAAATAGATATTTCATTAAAATATGTTGTTTTTGTGGGCGATGGTTCTGCGTTTAATGCATATTTACAGAAGTTATCAAACAAAATAATTACCAGTGAGCCTTTGTGTTTTTAATATCATTATCTGACGCGATCTGTATTCGGAAATCCAACACAGGGACATCACCAAACTCACTGGACCAATGTGGGTATCCAAGTGGTTCCACTGTTTTGTTATTTGAAGGAACGTCCCATGTCACTGTGTCATTCATGTGGCCAATCAACATATACCCACCACCATCTGTTGACATGTCACAATACACCTGTATTAAAAGAATAAATAGGCGAGGAAAAGAATAGGATCAATCTAAATGGTTGCCTGCATGGTTATTCCATAATTCATCAATCAGATTACTTGATTAATTTAAGTTATGTGATTTTACAACGTTTCACCTCGAAGAAAGACGTAAACTTAACAAGGTAGTAGGTAATTTTAATATTACTTTCAGAGTTGCAGACACATAAAGAGCAATACACTCCAGATCAACGCATAACCCCAATGCAAGTGTATACTTTTATGTCTTGCTGTTGAAAATAATAGCTAAAATGTTCTACTTCAATTTCAAAAGATATAAGAAGATATTTTTAAGAGTATCAGTTGTAAAAAGCTATGAATTACCTTTTTTGGTCGTCCACCATTGAAATTTACCCAATAATATCCGTCTTTTGCCTTCGTGTTTTTATTAAGAATATCCAGACAGTCGTAGCCAGGATTAAAATATTCTCCGGAAGGTTTTGAGTCTGAAATGTATTCAAACAACACAGAATTTTCATGACAGGTAGATGATATTATATTGAAAGATTAGTCACACGTTTCAAAAAGGCGAGGCGTATTCGAAAAGGTTAACCAACATAAACTTACCTAGACACAGATACAGATACAGATATGTTTCGCTCCTGCGGCTCTTGTACTTAATTAATATGTACCGGGTGGGGCAAAAAAAGTACGACTGTTTGATTTAGTATAACTTAAAAACTAAAAGAGCTATTACCCTTAAACAAGAGTCTTTGCATTCAGCGATGTCTAACTTAAATTTTTATATGCCATGTGCATTTTCATGCAATATTGACTGAGATAGCTGCGTTTAAACTTGAATAAACACTTTTGGAACTGTTGAGAATTAGCTAAAAACGGCCTATTAAACTAATTTGATAACCGTTACCATTTTATCGTAAGCATTATTTAAATGAAGTGAAGTTGAAGTTAGAAATGTTTCTTGAATAGATATGATCTTTTATTCTAATATTTGGCCTTCTAACTTCAACTTCACTTAATTGAAACGAATACTTGCTAATGGTTATCAAATTATTTAATAGGCCATTTTTAGCTAATTCTCGACACTTCCAAAAATGTTTACTCAAGTTTAAACGCAGCTATCTCGGTCAATATTGCATGAAAATGCACATGGCAGATATCAAAATTTAGGTTAGACATCGCTGAATGCAAAGAATCTTGTGTAATAGCTCCTTTAGTTTTTAAGTTATACTAAATCAAACAGTCGTACCTTTTTTTGCCCCACCCGGTATTCTACTTACTGTCAGTTGTCTTCCAACCATAGGCTCCATTATCTTCAGTACAAACTAATATCGTATCTCTGTTCTCTCGATCTTTAACTATTATCATTTCTCCATGATTTGATTTGGAACAGCTTCCTGGATCATGAGTTTTACGAACAGTCAACATCTATAAAATAACATTGTGTTATTGATTGTTTAAACTAAAGCAAAAGTGAGTTCGACAGAACAATAATAATTTTACCATTCTCGAAAACGTGAAAGGAAAACGCCAATAAGCGGTCTTGAGAATTACGGAATCGGTACATTTTACTTTTCTATTTCAATATGTACATACCTTGAGTATTTTCTACGATTATGGAGCAAAACATGATGATTAATAATGGTAATTTAACTGAGTGGAGTGCAATTTGGTCTGAAATCAAACGCGTGATTACAAACGCGCGATTTGTAATCACAAGTTCGATTTCCGACCAAAATTGCACGACACGAAGTTCAATTTCCACTTTATTATATTCATTTTGAAATCTAAATAATTTTATAAATAAACAAAGGCGGTATTTTATTAGTCTTTGTTTACAACTGACACAACCACGATACTCCCTGAAACGCCGTAGCATAGCAACAACATCAACTGTAATTTGACAAATTGACAAAAATTTAAAAAGACTCTGTCTAAACAAGCAAAATGTGAGTTGATTTTTAGAAATAAAAACCGCAAAAGTAAGTTTAAAGATATCGTAGACTTTACATGTAAATTGATAAACGTTTCTTGTGATTTTGTGCGTTCAAACATCGACACTACGATCGATCATTCCATATTTTAATATGCTCAAATGAAACTTGTTTTTGTTAACATTGTGAGAATGTTTCATTCAAAATTTTGTTGATAATTTGGCCAGTATTATTTGTGAAAAATTATTTGATATTCTTAAGACTCGCCTTTATGTTGATTTTTATGAAAAAAACTGCAGTAATGCAGTCTAGAGTATTGACAATTTATGGTGAACAACTTTGGTCATTTGCCAGAGCACATTTTTCTTTAAATTGATTGGCTAGTTAAATTCTATTATTCAATCTCATTGGTTGTTGTGGTGCAGAGCTTCAATCTGATTGGTTTAAAAATGTTGCGATACGCCATGTTGCTTAGAAACCTCGGTATTTTTTGTGCAGCGCCAACCGCGATACTTCAAGCAGGTAAATAAAAGGCCTCAATCATTTTCTTTGTATGTAATGCCAAACAAAAGATTATATTTGAAAAATTATTGTCAAAAGATTAAAAATTTTAAATTAAGTATATAACAAGAAGCATACACAGGAATTTTAAGTTAATTTCACCGGCGGACACGATGGGGAGGGGAGAGGGGGGAGGGGGCAAGAACCCCTCTGCTCAATATTACTGTTATCAATGTTTGCATATCTTACCAACTAAAAGGAGTCGGAAAACTGTATGTAGACAACCTAAGTTTGCATCCCCAATATATTTGCAGAACTGCCACATTGGTTACAGTTGAATATGTTAATACCTATAAAATCTCGCTGAAAACGCTTGCATTCTTCAGCCAACACTTCTAGGTCTATGAAATGGCTGTAAAACGTGTATATAGCTGTCTTGCCACGAAATGAAGAAAAATATTTCTATTGATTGATTGCATAATGATTATTGACCAAACGTTTTTCTCTTTGTTTGGTGCGTTAATGTTTAAAAATATGCAATTGATTAAAAATCGATCTCATACTAAGTGCGCAAGTGTTTTTAAAGGCGATATTAACTGAAACATTTTCTCCTTATCAGGTGCGCTAGTGGTTGCGGTTAATTATTATCTGAATATTGGTCGCATGATTGATTAAATACCAATTATTCACCAAACTGCCTAAGATTGCAAATGAGTAGAAACCGTAGGAGCCGAAGAGGAGAGGAAAGAGAGGACGGCAAGCAATAACATGGAGGAAGACGGTAGAGAAAGACTTGATATAGCAGCAGTATATATACCCAAAACTGTGCCGAGACAGTAGATAAAGCAAGCTGGCGAAATTTTGTGACTCGATGTTTACAAACAAACAGAAAAAAATTAACCAAATTTTTAACTGCTACGCTACTTTTTCAAGCTGGTTATTTTCTAAACATGGCCTTATATCTGATGCGCTACAGTCTAAAGATGATTACTAACTGAACACTCTAATCCCCTTTATGCATGTGCATGGTTGGCGAGTGTATAAAGATAGTTTTTACTATAATTATTGTTCTTAATTTATCTGGCGCATACACTGCTTTCTTTATTTCAACTTCCCTTAACTTGTACACTAGCGCATCTACAGAGACCAATATCTCTTTATCTGATGCACGAATGTTTAAACTAAAAAAAATTATCTTTTAGTTTAAACATTTGTGCATAAAATAAAGAGACAAATTTCCAAGTTAATGATTATCCATATCCTTAAACATTAGCGCAACAGATATTAGACAAATGTTCAGTTAATTAATAATCAGCTTTAAGAAATGGCGTAGCAAATGGAAGTTCTTTAAGTTAATAATTATCTTTATGCACTAGCGCACCACATCTGAGACCAATGTTCGTTAAATAATCAGACATCTCTAATCAAGCACTATAGCACAGCAGATATGAGACCAATGCGCAGTGAATAATAACTGAGCGTAAGCACTAGCACTATATCGTCTCTAAAAACACAAAGATTGATTTTCAATCAATAATCATCTTAGCGCACCAGACAAAGGGAAGACAAGGGAAGAATATTTAATCTTTTTTCTTTTGTAGCTGGGCAGCTATATAGACTCATAAATGTTGGCTGAAAAACTCAGGCATGTTTAGTGGATTTTTATGGGTTGTAATATGTTTGACTCCAACCAGTGCACGTGACAGCATTTCAAAATAATGGGGGTGCAAACTTAGGTTATCCACATACAGTTGTCCGACCCCTTTTAAGTTTGTAAGATACGCTAGCATTCATGGTTGAGAACAATAATATTGCGCAGAAGGGGCGTTGGTCCCCTCTCCCCACTCCCCACCTCCATTTTCTCCATCGTGTCCGCCGGCAAAACGAACTTCAAATTCTTTCGTATGTTTCTTCTTTTCAACCAAGTTTTAAAAAATTGCATTTTTGAGAAATAATTTTTGAATATATAATATCCTGTTTTGCACTACATGCAAAGGAATGATTTTGGCGTTATATTTACCATACTTTAAGCTGGACAAAAATACCGAGGGCTCCCTTTTTCCAGCGGAATTTCTAAACAAAATGGGGTTTGTAAATATCATTTGAAGATGACAGAAAAGGGTGTTGGACAAGTTCCGCCAAAATTTAGACCACCGACATCCGGAAATGGATAGGAAAGGTTTAGAAGAACATTTTATCATAAAAGGAAATTGTTCCTCGATATGGTGAGTTTTCCCCTCTATCTACCTGAATAATTGAGATAATACGTTAATATTTCCGGTATTCTCATACCATAGATGCTCGTTTTAGTGCCAGGGCGCTTATTAAATTTTTCTGATCCTGAGTGCGGCGCTTAATCGGGAGCGGCGCTTAACCGGGAGTGGCGCTTATTAAATAATTTTCGACTAAAGGTTCACTCCAAACATTGCCTAAAAACCTAACAAATTAACAAAAACTGTTATGTATTAAAGACTATTCAAGTATTCGTTTGTAGTTGGGACCCTTTCATTGCTAGTCAATAGCACGGTATAGCAAACTGTATGACTAAGACTGGTTTTCAAACTCTGAAAATTTCTGCATGATGACGATGTTTGCATGAACGCCTCTACTAACGTCAAACAACAAAACTGAAACGGCTTATTTAGTGCGATTATTTGTGTATCCTATCAAGTTAACGCCGCGCTAGCCGATTGCGGTAAACGTCAAGCCTAAACTCTTTATTACCCCGCTTAAGCGACGCACTATAGTTAGACAGGTGCGGCGCTTAATCGAGAGCGGCGCTTATTAAATTATTTTAATCCTAGGTGCGGAGCTTAACTGGGAGCGGCGCTTAACCCATGGCTAGAAATCCAATACAGTATGCGGTTTGACCTGCAGGCTCAAATTACATAAATTGTAGATTTAACTCATTTAAGCAAGTTCACAAATGTTAGTTCACTTAGGTACTAGGTACCATAGGATATTCACACGTTAGATGTAGAGGTTTCTTAGTACTACAATGCACGTACAAAGCTTTCAGCATTGGATAAGGAATATCTAAAGCCAAAACTATATCCTGTGTACGTTGAGCTTTATTAACATATGCTATTAATGAAGGGCTTGCAATTGCTAATTTCCTTTGCAAATAGCAATCCAATGGCGGAATATGAGACATTTTTAATACAACAACTAAGCGTAAAGATTATAAAATATATAAGAAACAATTTATATGTAAATTGCCTCTGTATTGATGAATTTCGCAAAGCGCAAAAGTTGATTCCCACAGAAAGTGTGTATTTACCAAGCCAAATCTCAAATTTAACGCGTATTTGGCTATTTTGACTGAGTATTTGCGCCTTAATTTCTGCATCCACGATCAAATAAACATTACAGCGGTAAACACTATGGAAACCATAACAAAAGTTCTAAAATGGCGACATGAACGAAGACAAGAAGCAACGTATTGGCGTATTGCTTCGATTTTCATGTCGTGTTCAGTGTTTATGTCGGCGCTTGGACGATCGAATTACAACTACTCGGCAGCACTTAAATCGTACTTTTTTATGGCGTTTGGGAACCTACTTAAAGACGTAGATACGTTCTAAAAAGCTTCGCAAAACAAATAATGAACATTGTCGAGTGTATTCAGACGTGCACATCACAGCTAAACCAACTGATTATTGCCAAAATAAAGGCTTACTTTGGCCAATTATTGGGATTTAACACTAATTAACAGACACTTGTATGGGGAATAAGAGGTAAAATCTATCGAGCTAGGGAACTCATTTAGCCTTATCGATTTGTCACGAAATTTGTTCTAGTTAATATTTGTGTTATATACTGACGTTTTAGACGTGCATATATGAGAATTTCTAAGGGTATGAAACAAAAAATGTGAAACATCATTTTTCCTCTATTAATTCTATACAGAGCCGCCATTTTGAATTAATTTATTTTGCGCTCTGCACGCATGCTTTTCCGCCATACTGTATTGGATTTCTAGCCACGGGGAGCGGCGCTAAAACGAGCATTTACGGTACCTGCTACGACAAGTTGATTCCTGCCTAACATGAATATATATACGGATTCTTGCAAGAGAACATTACTTGGTATCATAATAATTACTGTCAAGTGACAACTTCACATATATATTGAACTTCAAATGTGATCTCATGTGGTTGGGTTTACTTGTTACAAATTGCGTGCGGTATAGACGAAGGACATCACAAACTACTAAAAATACCAAATAACTTTTCTATGGAGTCGTTAGAATTGTTGCAATGATATACTCGGAAATTTACCTTTGCATGGAACAAAGAAAGCAATACCAATAATCCAGAAACAATCGTGAATCTGAACATCTAAAAGAAAAACCAAGTAGTTGTCAAGTTGTTATCAGGAGCAGTTCCAGTGGCCTCAAGATTTGATTAAATTAGCCATGGATATAATAACGCCTACTACATAGGAAACACGCGTGGTTAACAACTTTTAATTATGTGGAAAGTGCAATTATATCCGTAACGGTCGAGCTCTTTATCTCTAAGACCAATGTAGTAACACCAGAGTTAGAGTGGCGACCAATATATATGACTAAAGTAGGTAATTTTATGTTATATTTACAACATTGCACGGCGCTTTCTTATCTTACAACCAATACAGTTACGTGTAATGATGTATACGCATACACCCAAAAAGAAACTTCACCGTAATTAGCATTATCAGCGCAACCGCAAATATTAAACACACGGCCGCTACTCACTTTTGCTTCCCATTTTTGTTTTGCAGGAATACAACAACTAAATACACAGTTTTTAACCTGCCCGAGATGAAACACAGTGTAAGTAAAAGTACAAAGTTTGTAATTTTTTCGTATTCACGACGACAAAATTGAGAAAAACTATTTGGCGATAGACCACCGAAGAATAAAGTGAATAGCGGGACTAATTCCTAATTAAAAAGCCCTTCCTTTTTAAAATGTTCGACCTATAGTTCCCAAGCTTATGGTGAAAAAGACGGAACGCGGAGTACGAAATACAGAGTCTATTAAAATTCTGCACTTTTGTCTAAGCAGTCGTTTATTACACTGGCTACGTGATAATATGACAGTGTCTTAAAATGCCCAACTTTCTATTTTATTATTTTTTGGGGTGCCACAGATACTGGACATTCTACATAGTACGAAATGCTACGCGATTAAAAATTGCTGTCGTGTAGGAACGGGCGCCGGCAATCTGTATTAGGCAACATTTTCTTTTGTTTACTCATTAATGGTTCATTTTCTTTCAATTAAACCACACAGCTAACTTTAAATATTCGTTGTTTAGTTCTCGGCGTAATCAGAGCATGTTACATTTGGTAAAAAGGTGCGTTCGATTATTACGAGTTAGGACCTGTTTTATAACAACTAACAAGGTTTGAGATTCTTATATTACTTTCGCTTATTTTTTTGTATGTATTTTCTCTAAAAAACGCGACGACACCAAATTTCATGATTTAATTCATGATCAAATGGATTAAAACCCGAGCCTACAGTAGTAATTCCGCTTAGATATTCCGAGTATGTGGGCACATAGCGGATTACAAAGTCGTTCGCCATTATGTCATAAACCTTACGTCATGGAAGTTGGATGGTTTTCTACATTATGCGCGTACGCAAGTCCAGGTCGAGAGAAAATTGGTAACTAGCAACCTCATGATTGGCTACAACAAAAAATATTTTTCTATTGTATACGTCAGATAATTACCTGCTATCTTGTAAACATTTTCAAAAAAGTTTTATACTCGTGACATCGAAAATACAGACAAATAATGTGTGCCTTGTTAAAGTCAAATTTCACTTGTTAAAGTCGGCGGTGAAGGACAAGCTTTTAGAGTTTTGCAGCGATTTAAACAGGTAAGTGTATTTTTGTATACTTGGTATTGGCATCAATTGGCATGCTGTAGTAATTTGTGGATTTGCAAATGCGTAGGTCACTCGCGGTTAATACAAATAATACTGATTAAGCAGTAAATTAAGGTATTTAGCAACTGAAGTTCAATTTTGTATTTTGCTAAAGATAAATAGGGCGAAGTTAAAAGCAGCTGTACAAAAACAGCTGTGCGTCTAAAGGTTTTTTGAAACGTTTAAAGTTGAATTTTGTAGTAAGTCAAAGCTAAAATAATACATAACAAAATACCTACTTTATATTATTTAGAAATTGATAATTTTATATAGTTGAAAGTATACAAATCGGGTCACTATTTTATCATATTGTACAAAAGATAGAAGAAAAATATAGTGTTGCTTGCATGTTACCACGGTTACAGTGATCGACCGAATACTTAATGTTACAACAACTTTCGGGAGTATAGTTGCTAACTGTAATTTCTTGGTTCAGAATGGGCGAAGATTCTGCATTCATGTATTTCTATTATATTGTCTATAATATCGTCTATTATATTATTCTATACATATGTACTTCTGCGAATGCTAAAAGTAGATTTTATGAAACCCTTAATTTGAAAGTCACGCGCAATCTTCGCGAAAACTCCTCGTGGGCTACTTGACATGGGGGGCAATATTTTCACGAAACGCTGGTTCGCCACCACAGAACCCAGTAAATATATTATATTTATTGTATTTTTATGATTTATGAAAAAAACAATAAATATTTGCGTATTTTCTATTGTTTTTATCATAAATCATAAAAATACAATAAATATAATATATTTACTGGGTTCTGTGGTGGCGAACCAGCGTTTCGTGAAAATATTGCCCCCCCTGTCAAGTAGCCCACGAGGAGTTTTCGCGAAGATTGCGCGTGACTTTCAAATTATTTTTAAACTTGTGTCTTTGATTCTGATCCTAAATTTGTTATGGGAGGTTTTTCCTTTCAAGTACGACTATACTACTCTAGTTTTTCGATTGGGACTATTCTACAATGAACTACTCTTGGATACTGTAATCTAAATACATATGAAGACGAAGAAGTTGCATTTATCGGGAAGAGAAACGGCGAGGCATTGCAATGGCCGCTATTTGACGAAATATCGAAGGACACAATATCGAAGATAAAATACACTGCACTGCTTCAAAACTTGACGAAACTTGGTTGAAATACTCTTTTGCCATCTATCATTACGTAAAAGTACAACAATTGGATGATACTTGCGAGACTCGGCGATAAAAAGCAAACAAGACGGCAAAATATGGCTGAAATCGTGTTTTGGTGGGGGGTAAGTGAAATAAGATGTATTATATTTAAACAAAACTATGTCAATCCTTATGAAATCTACAATAATTATATTAAATTAAGCATAGTTTTTCATCCCATGATAAAAATTGTTAGGAAATAAGAAAATGTAATCTCTGCCAGGTATATTAGTCATTTCATGGATAATTAGCAGTTGACCTGGGGTGGTGCATGGTCATTTTCTTGTAACATAGTATACTTAGACAAATTTTTCCTTCCAATAACTACCCCTAAAAGCAACCTTCTAAACACTATAAGCACTTCAGAAAGGCTGTCGCTTCTGCTTTTCGGAAGTTAGAGCTATGTCGGCACTGCCGTTTCAGGGCGGGGTCATTTTCAGGACTTTCGTCCTGGATTCAGGTTTTGGCACATATGCCATGTTGACCGCCATGGTCATTTTACCCTAAAACAGTTGAGATTGCCTGTGGTAAATGAAACGCATACAAACTCCTATACAGGTCCTAGACTACGCTTATTTCTTCATGTTCTTGCTGAAATGCCAGTCAGAGATGTTTATCTTAAGTATTTTTTAGCCTGAAGTGCTTTCTTTGATTGTAATATAACTGTAACTTCGGTGATTTCGCTAAAACCCGGCGCCATGTTTACAATTTTGAGCGCGAAAACACTAGCCAATCAAAACGCTGAGACGATAATTCACCACATGTGGAAAAAACCGTCCGACCAATCAAATCGCTGAGACGATAAATTTCACATGTGAGAAATATCGTGCGCCGTGAGGATACGATTTTTATTTCACCTTTCTACTGCACGGAAATCTCTATACTTATATAATAACATATTATATTCAATAGAGGGCAATATAATAACATATTATATTCAATAGATTCATGAGAAATACTCTGTTCAATAAAGCGGGGTCTCTTACCCTGCTCTGTTGTCATGCTTTCAACTGATGTTGTAAAACCTTGTCAAACGTTCTGGGATTTAATCATAAAATTATTCAAAAAGCTTGCAAATATTGTTTTTTTGACAGAATGTTTTATCTTAATTTTTTTTATAAAAGTACTGTTTGTACAAGAAAGTACTTTTTATACATTTTAGTAATGCACTGACCAAAGGTTCTGTGGGTTTGGAGATGCAATATTCAACCCGGAAATTTCGTATCTCTGATCCATAACGTTTTCTATCTTTTAGTTAAACTTTTATTGCTTCAACAAACGAAGAATACATATTCTGGAGACTCGTTATATGTTCCCAAGTGTTTTGAAATCGTATGTTTTGTTGCGAAAAGGAAGTGACATCTCCGATTCAGTTACTTTCAGCGCACCAGGAAATACGGCAGTACTTGCGTCGTTAATTAAAGTTTGGTAATAGCCATAGATAACTCAATTTTAAACAAATCTTGTACTTGATGTAAGGCGAAGCAAATGTCAGGAAAGTATCCTCGCGTTGGCCTTCGTTTGCCCGTTAAAAACTACGTTATCCGCTGTCCATATGCCATATAAAGACCACGATATCTTCAAAAAACTCTCCTGTTTCTATATTTACCCTTCATCGCTGACAAAAAAACATCAAACGGACAGATAAAAGTTTTTCTATTAGTAACCCAATACTAGAATTTTTGCTAATAATTACTAATAATTGCCAACAAATTTCTACAAAGGCGTACACCTATCTCATCACGTGATATTTTTTCCTTTGAAGCTCAACATATTTTGCCGACCAACTTAACCATCTAGTTCTATTAACCGTGGTTACTCGAACAAAAATGTATATACATTTTTTAGACCTATCCAGGAGCAGTTGCGAAAAATGCAACTTCGATTCCTGCCAGAGGGCTTAAAGTTGCATTTTTCGCAACTGCTCATGGCTAGGTATATAAAATGTATATAAATTTCCGTTTGTTTATCATATTCCGTTTTCCTACAATGTAGCAAGGCATGGGGAAAACGTTGAAGCGTGTTGTTTATCGCTTGGCCATCTGTAAAGTAATGATCAGTTATACCTGTCAATCATGCTTCTAGAGGTTTCTGCCCTTCTATTTCAGATATGACGACACACGTCAGTGGCGTGCTGGCTTGTGTTCGCCAGGGAAGGCCTGCTGGAAATTTGGCGCCCCCTCTAGGGGGGTCAGGGGGCATGCCCCCCTGAAATATTTTGAAATTTAGAGGCCCTGAAATGCCATTTCTTGCGTTTTGGGAGGCGATTTGACGGAATTCTGAGAATTATAAACATCGTATAAAATAAAAATGCCCAAGAAACAACACATTCAGGAGTTTGAATAAATATATAATTCATAGAAGGACTTAGTTTTTTTCTGAAACAAAGAAAAGTAGACGGTGAACATTCATGAAGTAGACGGCAAACTTACCGGCCAGTGATCGTAAGCCAAATCACTTCACATTTCACAATTAACAATTTACATCCTTTGAGATATTACTGACTGGACAGTAATGCTGGTAGTTGTAGGTAGTCTGGTTAATTTTTAATCCTGGTATAAGTCGTATTCCGAATAACATAACTCAAATTAAGCGCGCCTACTAGCAGTCTAGCACTTTGAAAAGTGCTTGCGGCAGTGCGGTAGTAAGTAAATGCGATATTGCGATAGCCAACATTGCCAAGAAAACCTGACATATCGGAAATCAATAATGTTTATCGGATAAAGTTTTATCAGATAAACGACAATGTATCAATCATTAACAATCCCAAACTGGTTTTCTCTCGTTGGCTCGTCGGATCTGACAAAATTCCAATTTGGACTTGCGCTTTTGTGTGATTTTGTGCAATTCGGCGCCCCGTTTATGCTTTGGCGCCCCCTCCCCCCTGCCAGTACGCCACTGACACACGTTAACTCTCAAGGTCACAGCTAAAACGAGACATTAGAGACCTTTAGCATTGCGTTTCCCGCGAACCGCAAACCTCAAGAAATCACGTGACCAGTCCTTGGCGTCGCGTTTGATGTATTTTTTTTGGCGTTTTCGACGGCAGGAAGAAGGTTCTCAGGTAAGTCATTTACCTCAGCTTTTGTTTGCCTGAATATTGTTTTATCTCACATATACGTATCATTGGTGCACAGAAGAAAGTTTGTTCTTTCACTTATATGTAATTTGCTCTTGTAAACATTGCTCTTTGGTTTAAAATTATCGCAAACATTGACCAACACTCAGCATGAATGAAATTCAATATGGCGGCTATTCTCACAACAACAACAACAACAACAACAACAACAACAACAACAACAACAACAACAACAACAACAACAACAACAACAACAACAACAACAACGGTCTCGTAATTAACCTTTTATCAGTTTTTTAAATGATATGGTGAGAAGAAATACAGCAGTTTACAGTTATACAGTGAGAAGAAATAAAGCGCCATGCTAAATGTCGAAAGCTTGACGGAAAACGTCTGACGTCAAACTGCAGTTTGAGGTTTGCGGTGCCGTGGAAGTGACGAGAGGCTAAAGGTCTCTATTGGCATGGCAACGCGCGCAGATAACTACGTAGTTAACACCGCGCTTGAATACTGAAAGGTTATTACATGACCCCGTTTCAACTGTTGTTTTAATTAACATCCTGTGCTACGAGCACCAATATTTTTCGTAGCACATGATTTCAGTTGCTTATTTGATGTTCTTTGTTAGCATCATGCTACTATACCTTTTGACAGTAATTGTACCTCGCTCGTACTACGAAACCATTCATAATTTCTGATTCAGATGAATTTGCATATTTTTCTTGGAGAAAAGGGGATAATCTCTCTTATTGAATTCTACATACAAATGCTTACTGTTTATTTGTGTAAGCTATAAACTGAAAAAAATCGTTGCAGTGATTAGTAAACTTCACAACAATCTTCGAAAAATCAAGAAAATGTCAAATTAAATTAATGATTTTGTTGTGTCATACATTTTCATATTCCTCTGTAGTTCAATTATATATAAAAAATGAGTTTTTGTTATAATGATTTAGTCACGTTAAATGGTTTTAAACATTGCAAGGAGCAACAATCCGTTTGCATAATATGATTTCTCCGAGGAACCAACGCTAAAAGTAGTAATAATGCAGTGCGCAAACCCGTTCAATTGATGGACACCAATTATAGAGTGAACAACATGTTTACACATAAATTCTAAATGAGTTGAAACATTGTTCATTTTCGCAGAATATGGTCTATTAAAAATACCATCCATGAAACAGCTTTGAAAGTTTCTGGCTCACTGTATATGTATACGTACAGTCCATCATAAAATCTATGGCTAGCGTATCTCGTCTACAATCTTTGATGTTTCATGTAAATGTGTACGCTACGCTAGGGTTATATACATACGATGTACCAAATCATATTCATGGCCATGGCTAACCATTTTAATGATTTCTAATTAACAACCACCTATTACATTTATTCTAACGTAATAAGCTTACCTCAACGTCAATAAGCCAAAGGAAATGAAGGGAAACAAAACACGCCAGAGAACTCAAACACACGAACTGGAAGCGACTACTGCGCAATGCTTTATGTACGCTCGTTATCTTGATCTTCTATCATCGGCATTTAGTCAGAAATTTAAACGTTTCTTATTGGTTGAGCTGATCCTTTACAACAATCGCCGACGAATGAATTTCATCTCGATTTACTAATCCGGTCCATTTGTCGCTGGGCACCGGTTTTATCACAAACCTTTCATTGATATTGAAATAATTACAAGTACTAATTATCAAATTTTCCTATAAGAATTGCTAATAGCCCCTCAAATCGCACTTGTATTTGTAAATTCGAATAATCTTTAAACAGCTCCCTACAGTTTCCATTAAATATCAATGTCTTGAATTGAAAAATAATGGCGGAAAAATAATGTCGGTGACCTACTCTTTTTTTGCAGAAAGTAAATCATTATGAGATTCTGACTTTTCTCAGAATTTTTTTGGAAAATCCCAAGTATAGTTTTTTAAAAGCCCAAATTCAGTTTCACAAAAACTACACTAGGGATTTTTTTTAAATTTAAGAATTTAATAGAACCTAGTACGTTGTATACATAGTCAAATTTTGAGATATGGTCACCGGAGAAACGAACGAGAAAAAAGAATCTCAAAATGCCATTTTTTGCTCGCGAAACTAACACGCAACGCCTAAAAAAATACTGACCGATCACGATATAGTGTTTGCGGCCGCATATTCGAGTCACTCGCTGGCTGTAAAACAGGCTGTTTTTTTCGAATGGTTTACAATTGCGGGCAAAACTATCTTCGTTTTCTTTACCCTTGGCTTGTTGGACCCAAGATTGTTTGTTGATGTAGTGTGGTTTCTTCGCAAAAAGTCTCGCCAATAACTTCCCACGGCTTGTTTCAAAATTTTACCAGGTCACGAAAATTCCAAGCGTGAGATGCGAGGGTGACGTCTGATCTATATAGATCGTGTTTCAAACTGTACTATAACTATAGGGAGCCACCTTAATAAGGACTCAATAGTAAGCGGTAAGAGATCTTGCCAAATATAATGCAGATGAGTTTTTCAAATAATTCAAATAGCACGAGTCCGAACGGCGAGTGCTATTTGAGATCTTTGAAAAACTCGCGATTGCATGCTATATCCAAATTTCACGAGAAATGCTGCGAAATTTCACGAGAAATTATGAATACTAGGAATACATGCATGCAGAATCCCCTCGCCCATTCGAACCAAACAATTTACTCCCAAAAATTAGGCATGTAGTAAAATACGGACCACCGGAACACCGGAACACCGGAACACCAACCGGAACACCGGAACACCACCGGAACACCACCGGAACACAGGAACACCACCGAAATGCCGGAATATGGCTTCAAGTCATTCAGGCATTTCGAGTTCTTCTTCACTCGAAGTTAACGATATTGTTTCGGAGTTGGTGAGAAAATCCTTTTCTGCTTGGGCTACTGCAGTACTGCTGAAGAGAATATTATTGTTAAGCAGCGACCAACGCCAGATCTTTCGTCAAGAAAATACTATTTGACCGGCAGGGGACATATCTTCGGTTCGGACGTGCATGCTATGTAGATGGCAATACCACCGTTCGATTCAGCGTTTTACGATCTCTTTAGAGAAGTAAATTGTGTTTGTTTACAACGCTATGCGGCCAATTTAGCCGCTTTTAAACACTCTGAATTTTGTTTTGTTTACAAATTAACAATAATATAAACTAATTAAACTGATATTCATTTCGCTTTCCTACCTTTGGTTTACACGATACAAACTCGTAAATACCACCATTCGACGGATCTTGTGATATCTTTGAAATGAAACCATTTTTATTACAATACGACATAATCTAGCCCTTTTAGGCAATTCTCGTGAAAATGCGAAGCCGGTATTGTCGGCTGAGCGAAACAGTCAAAATTTAGATATTATTCTGAATGGGTTTTCCTATTTTTGTGTTAACCTTCATTATTGTTCTCTGAAATATGCAAAATTCTCAAAAAATTTTCTTTTATTAGGTCAAGCTATTCGTAGAAGTTGATGCCCAGATTACTGGCGGTGGGGATGAAGGTATATCATGGCATTGTCAATTCAAATGACACCATTTATGATATCAAATCTTTGACTTCTCACCCGGGCCCCGCCGCAGTGGCGAAGCCTGCCCGATGTGAGTGGTCATGCAACGAGCGTCGAAGGCGCGAGACCTGCTAGGGGAGACCTGCTAGAAAATTTTGAAATATTGACTCCCAGAATTGCCATATGCACCAGTAATCATATATGCACTGTCAATCGAATTCGACCGGCAATCGAAGCCAATTATGCATTTCAAATCAGGTAGGGCTTTGATTCAATTCAATTCAATTTATTAATCACTGTTTACGAAAACAAACATATTTACAAGTATAAAGAAATTAAAGTATATAGCCATTTAGCATATCTAGTTAGAGGTTAGTAAGTTTGTGAAGGACAACCAGAGGAGCAAAAGCTTTCGATCCGGTTACTTCAATGCAACAGCTAGCAATTGTATGCATAACTTAACATGATTATATTATATAAAAGATATTCAAACACACCGAGTTTATGGTGGGTTAAATAAACATGTTCCATAAATGAAGAGTCCCCTAGGGTAAACGTAGCTACATATACTCAAAGGTGCATAGCTGCGCATTCAAAGGAATTTATATGCTGCATGGTTAATGAAAATAGTAATCTATTCAGCAATGCTCGCCTCATCTGTTCAGTTGAATTAAGGTACTGGGCTGAAAATATTGGTCTGAACCGATGTGGCGAGGTTGAATGAAGCTGTCGGCGCACGAACCGTACGAATTTCCGGGCGGGTGGGATGGTGTTTTCTCTTTCGGTCCTTCTGTGTGTCGGCCGACGGAATTCACACTAAATGGTGCAATTCTCGCTAGGTGTGGTCCTTTAAATACCATGTATATACCATGTGATACATAATCTACATATATATGACCTAATTATGCCTTAATACCATTTACATATGATTACGAGCATTTCCAATAGTAATTTATTCAGCAATGCTCGCCTTATCCTTCCCTTTCTTCCAATCCTACTCCTTATTCCCATACCTAATCCCATACCTCATCCCATACCATACCTCATCCCATACCTCATCCCATACCTCATCCCAAACCTCACCCCAAACCTTAAATATATCCTGTCATTTAAGAAAGAGGCATCATATATGGCATAAGCGAGGCTTGGTCGGTTCGGTAGTGACAAATCGCACTTTACTAATCAGCGTTTTCCCCAGTATACAAGCGATCGAATAAAGTATCTGAAGCAAAATAAACAAATGGCTGAGACGATCGGTTATTCCAAACAATTTTGGCGTGGTCCAAGGCGTTTGTAATATTGGCCATTAAATACTCCCGTACAATGTAGGAAAATGTGGAAAGATGGATACTTTTCTCTTATCCACTGTAGCACCTATTCCTCTCGTGCTGTTAGATGTTCACCCACGATCTCTACCCACTGTTCATGATGATTATACATTTCGTTTGCGTGAAAAGAAGCAGAATCTTGATTTAGCATGATGTCATCTATAATAAGATTAGTCCGCCGACAATAGAATCCATCCAAGAAAATATTCTCTTAAATATCGACATCAATTGATGACCTTAAAATGCTTTACTTCTATACATAGCTACTCAGGCATGCCTCACCACCATAATTTGATAGTCTATATGTTGGTTACTAACTCCGTATGACTGAACCGTAACCAAACGACTCTTAATGAAGTTTTACTGTTTTATTATCACATGTCAGTTTATAGACCATCAATATCACACTAGGAAATATAAAACTGTGGTAATGTGATGTTGTATACTGTCAATATCTCAATTCACTCAAGCTCAAGGAACACTTAACGACCCGTAATGTTGTATTCATTATTCATTGACAATTATCTTACAACAATACAAGTTTTAGAACCAATTATCAGCTAGGTCATCAAGCCCTGTCATATACAAGTTCCAATCTTATGGAATTGAGTACAGTGTAACATATGAAAGCACTGTACTAACACCATATTTTCAGATAGCTCTGTTAATCTCTTGCGACACAATCATTATCCATTGTGGTAGCAGTCCAAGACATCCACTCCAATATATTTGGCGGGGAACTAGCTACATAATTTATATATGTCGCCTGCTCTGGTAGCTATAGGAGTAAGGTCTCGCATTTCACGCCATCCTGTACTGATTTGCAGGGCACTGTCATTTCAGACATCTATACAGTCAACATGGAAATCCAACTGAACAGCTCTGGTCTTCCGCGACCTAGCCTTCTTCCTGACGGGGCACTGACTACAACAACTTTATCACTAATTATTTGCAGCACTTCAAACCTCCCGTATCATATCTATTCACGGGGCACTGAATACAACAACTTTTATCACGAATCACTTGTAGCAGTTCAAGCCTCCCGTATCCTCATATCTAAGCACAGGGCATTGACTACAACAACTTCTTCATCAATCAGTTGTAGCAGTTCAAGCCTCCCGTATCATCATATATATTCACGGGCCACTGACTACAAAATTTTATCGCCAATCAATTGTAGCAGTTCAAGCCTCCCGTATCATCATGACTATTTACGGGGCATTGACTACAACAACTTTTATCACCAATCACTTGTAGCAGTCCAAGCCTCTCGTATCATCATATCTATTCACGGGGCACTGACTACAGCAACTTTTATCACCAATCACTTGTATAGCAGTTCAAGCCTCCCGTATCATCATCATATCTATTCACGGGGCACTGACTACAAAATTTTATCGCCAATCAATTGTAGCAGTTCAAGCCTCCCGTATCATCATGACTATTTACGAGGCACTGACTACAACAACTTTTATCACCAATCACTTGTAGCAGTCCAAGCCTCCCGTATCATCATATCTATTCACGGGGCACTGACTACAGCAACTTTTATCACCAATCACTTGTATAGCAGTTCAAGCCTCCCGTATTATCATAACTATTCACGGGACACTGACTACAACAAAAAAATAAATTTTGCAAGTCAAATAGGCCTAAAACAATTTTACACCATGCCTCATTTCAATACCAGACATGGATGATTAACAAACATCTATACACATTCAATTGTGCCAAACAACTCAAGTCATTCGTCGCATAATACACGGAGCGCTGTTATCAATCATATCTTTGCCTGTATATAACAATTGCATGATCACTCATAGCAGTAGCATATCAGCCTGCATTCCTACCCACGGGATCTTGAGACAATCTACGCAACATGTAATTATGCCTTTAAACAACATAAAATGACAAACTCCCGCCGTTTCGTCAAGTAAACTTGATTAGATTATAGTCAAATTAGAATTAGAGTAATCAAAGATTGATGTGAAACCACGTTCCTTACATTCAATAGCTGTATACTTTACAAGCAGTCACTGTCTTGTCGGTCACCATGATGGCGACGAGGTTGAACAATGTGCGAATTACAAAGCGGTAAATGGAACCTCAGGGTTTCAAATTGTACAGGGTTCTCCCCTGCGTAGCCCCGCTGATATTTTACGCAAAGTCAAAGAACTACAATTATGAAGCGACATATCTTTTAAGACCTTTCCTAACTACCTAATCAGACGTACATACGGAGAATAGCCACGTACTAAACTTATAATACGTTGTACATAGCAAGATTAGATTAAAGAAGTAAACCCGTATAGATTATAGTGTAAAAACATACACGAAATAACAATCCCTAAAGCTATGCAACAGTAGAAATATTTTATACCCCGTCGTGTGGCTGCATTTGCGACTCTGCTTCGCCGTTTTGGTGTAGTACGTGATCATCCTTATGTTCTGACTGTTCGCCACCTGGTGGCGGTGACGCTGCTGGTGTTGGTTGAATAAGACGTAGTCGCTTCTCGTCTGCCATAACTCTGGAAATTCGTACGGTTCGGATCTTTGTTTTCTCTTTCGGTCCTTCTGGTGTCGGCCGACGGAATTCACACTAAATGGTGCAATTCTCGCTAGGTGTAGTCCTTTAAATACCATGTATATACCATGTGATACATAATCTACATATATATGACCTAATTATGCCTTAATTCCATTTACATATGATTACGAGCATTTCGAATAGTATAGAAATGTTAAAGGTAGGTTACAGTCGATTCTGCGCATATGCGGTGAGTTTGTTATGAGTAGCCTACTCATATTACAATCATAACACGTTTCCAGTCCTAAAGCATAATAAACACACGCGCGGCCGCCTTATAATCAATATTCATTCGACTGTCGCCATTGGAAGGAGTGATGGCTGATTCCGACACATCAAGTACGTTCGGATGTAGATCCTTGAAATATAAGCCATCGTAGCAGATCTGAGGCTAGAAAAGAATACGACAAGAAAAGAGACGCATCTATAGTGTCGTTATTTGATGCTTTCGAGAGGTGGAGAGCGTTCAAAGAAGATCACAACCTCAAAACCGATCAGCATGTCGCAGAGTTTCTGCTCGATTATTACGCATTGAGAAACACGTTATGGTAAGCATATTAATGATGCAAATAAACCTTTGACCTTTTATGATGATTTTACGCTTTTTATTTACTTTCTTTTACGTATTCTGTAATGTTTTAGCAACGTAGAAACTCAAACAGAGAGCACAACGACAATGTGGCCATTGTCTGGCACTGAAGAATCATGTGGGGTACATTGTATTTGTTCTCCTTACTAGAAGACGCTCAAAAAGCAGCATGTGGTCGCCAGGTAATGAAGTTGTTGAATCTTTGAGTTTGTTATATAGGGTGAGTCAGAAAAAAGTGATGCCTTTGAAATTTAATACAATAGTGAACCTTTTGAATTTGAACTTCATATTTGCATTTTCTTTCAAAGAATCTATTGTACCCTATTGTATTTAATTTCAAAGGCATCACTTTTTTCTGACTCACCCTGTACATACTGTATAATTTATGTCAAATTCTGTGTTGTTTATTTATTTCTGTGGCAAGCTTTTGTGGCTTGCAGGCTAGCTACAAAAATAAATAAATAAAGTACTATGATAAGTGAGAATCTAAATATTAACATGTGAGCTTATTGTGTAATATTGTTATTATTGTCTACCCATTAGGCCGAGGGAAGTGAAGTCATAGAATACCGTCCTGATGATTTCAAAAATACATGAGGCTTTTTTTCATTATTTATTACTCATTATTTTTAGAAATGTGTTAAAATTGGTCGAACGTCAATAGACCCATTCAGTAATATACCAACAATCTTTAAAACTAGGCTTTATATAGCCAATATTGCAAAATATAGACAAAAATATTGGCTATTTAGATTATTTTTTTGCGGCAGCATTTTGGACATGCGGGCGGAGGACGGTATTCTATGACTTCCATTCCCTCGGCCTTATACGCATGTTTTCCAGTCTCACTCATTTTCTGGCACATGGTGCTTTGTTTTTATCGCAAATAAATTTAGCCTAAGCAATTAAGAAGCTGATTTGAGACTCAATTCAGTCTTGCAGATTTAGTGATTTTACTTGCAGATTTAGTAGCAAGTAATTGCATTGTTCGGTATGATATACAGTATTAAGATTTTTATATATGAAGTATTTACAATTTACCAGATTTGATCAAAATCCTATTGGCGAAGAAACCATGTCTGCCAGTAGTGGAGAAAGTGATGATGACTTTGGTGATGACATATTGGATCTGACTATCCAGCCACCAAACATACTGTCTCCTACTGATGATTTTCCTCAGTAAGTATATGTAAGCCATCAACACAACCCTTAAAAGTCTGTTGTCAAACCTGTATTAAACAGGCACCCTCAGGGAGCAGGTTAGTGTCTGCTGAACAGAGGCTGTTAGGGTATTATTAAAGTGGCATAAACTGATAAAGAGTTAGTCTATAATGTAATTAGCCTTTCTCACACAGCAAATATTCCCCATTTTTGGGTACATGTTTTAAAAAACTTGTCTTTATATACCATATGATTTATGTATGTACAGTATTACTGTACATGCATGCAAGTAATACATACTTAATGCACAATTTAGATTGGATCCTGCTTTTGATGAACCGTTAATAGAGGACGTATTAAATGTAACTATAAATGGGCATGATGGAGATGAGCATGAAGATGGAGATGAGCCTGAAGGTGGAAATAGCGAAGGAGGAACCAAGACAACGACATCATCAGAGTACATCTTTACCGTAGAAGATGTTACCCTACAAGAAGCCATAAAGATGGAAAAGTGTATTGTATTTACAGACACTCTTATGTCATTGATTACATCTATACATGGGAGTGTTTGTAAACGACCAGATTGTGGCCGTTCATTGATTTATAGAAAGATGTATCGGGGAACCTGTCTTGTGGTATCCTGGGGGTGTCAGTCTGGCCATGTTGGTGGGAGATGGGCAGCTCAACCCAATAAGTTAATTGTTTCCATACTATTTTTAGTATTGAACTGAGCCACTAGTAAATAACAAAAAACAAAACTGCCTGCTAGAACTTCTTGTTAATAACCACATGCAAGAATTTGTTAACACAAAGGCTCTCCTCTTATTTATAATTCCATATCCAGCAAATAATGGAAGTAAACCCTAACGATATAGCCTGTGAACAGTCTATACATAGATTTTGTTACCTGTATTGACTGTGAATCGGCAAACAATAACTTGTTCTGATTATGTGAGAATCAGGGGGAAATTGTGATAGGCTGAACAATAATTATATAGAATAATATGACACGATAGACTATAAATCCGAAATTATGCACTAATAATATGAAGATGTGACAGAACAATTATCTTTTGTTTGTCGATTCTCAGTCTATACACAGGAAACAAAATTTATGTGTACACTGTGCACAGGCTACTAATTCCATAATACAGGCAAGTTAAATTGTCTGCTTTTAGACAAAATAGAACATAAATAAAGGATCATATGCTTAATATCTACAAGCGTGCAGGCCTATATCCTGTGTACACACCATTGGGTGAAGGGTAACGAGCACGTATGGCAACAACACAGCAGCTTGGAACAACCCTTCTGGTACCCCTTCCCAACCTTCCATGTTGCCATAGTACATATTGTCTATATGCTGCATGGCGAAAACTTTGATTATCTCTGACATTGTTCAGAACGAGAACATCCTCCCTGTATCTCATTGCAATCTCCAGAACATTGCCATCAGTAACTACTTGTCTAAATACATTTGTTCTGTAATGCATGGATGTCTTACTGTTGCACAGCATTTGTTCTCATCCTGCGTTGGCATAACAATGCAGTGGCCACAATTGTACCACTCAGGGGTTTCGTTGTCGGGATCTGGGCTTGGTGGTTGTGGTTGATCCGTGCCTGCCAACTCAACTTATATAAATATAATAAAAGCCGACATATAGTTTTCTTACCACCAACTGCTGTTCATGGTTGGCTTGATTTTCAGCAGCATCTGGCTCTTCATTTAAACGCCCCCTTCCAGTTCCACGACCTCCTCTTCCACAACCTCCTCTTCCACAACCTCCTCTTCCACGACCACCTCTTCCATGCCCTCCTCTTGTTTGACCTCTACCTCTTCCCCTAGCATGAATTCTAGCTCTTCCTCTGCCACATCCTCTCCTATCTCTTCACTTTCTATCAACTCCTCCTCTACCTTGCTTTCCAGTTCTTGCATTGAGAAATCAGAATCCTAAAAAAGTAAAGTGTGAAAGTGAATAAAACTGTTCTTATATTAATGCAAAGAAAAAAATAAGTATTTTATTCTTCTATCGATCTGAGGGTGACATCAGTGAGTTACATATTTCAGATATTTCCAGGCGATAATTGCAAATCATACATAATTTTTGTATATAATATACACAAAAGATTTGAATACTTACTGTGTCTTCACTGTCACTCTCTTGGGCCCTTCTGTTGTTCATGCAGCATCCAAAATCGTCTCCATGGCACGCGCTAGAACAAAAGCTTTTACACGGACAATAATTCCGCCCTTTTTCGCGAAGACAGGCGCCGCGACAAGAACATGTAGTGATATTGTTGTCTACATTGGGCACTGCAGCAACACTTTCGATCACACTTGTTTCGAATTCGTCAAGCGAGAGGCTTTCTTCCAGTACTTCTGCCATGACTGCAACAACAACTCTGGCAACATATTTCGAACGAGAGATACCACATGAAATATTTTCATGATTATACACATTTATAACACTTCCAAGTCATTAAATTCCAAAAGTAAACACAAATATTTATCATTCAATGATCGAACTCGCACTTTCGGGATTTCGCCGCTCTGGCTGTTGCCTTTTGATCTAGCTGACCACACAAGGTTCAAAGCGGCCTCTTTATTCACGATTTTTCAATTAAAAGTCGTATAAAGATTTAAAAGTGTAGAAAAAATTCAGTGAAGTACAAATTGTGAAACATTGCACTCCTTACGTCGCAAATTATGTCGATGTACTGAATCGTGTTCCGAACACCTGTTATATACTTCATGTTATATATTCAATGTGGTTCAAAACAAAAACAAAAAATGTAAACACAGCCCGCGCATGCGCAGAATCGACTGTAACCTACCTTTAAACTGAGAAACTATTTACTTATTTTTGTTGAATGTATTTAGAGCACTACTCAGTGCACTTAAGTCATGGCTCCAGCTCATTTTGAAAAAAATATACAAAAATCTGAATTACACGAAGCTCATTTGAGCAGCCATTTGAGCAGTGATTTGTTAGATCAGCCTAATGTTAACAATTTTGACACATTGGCTGGACATGGGTCTGGAAGCAATGTCACGGATTGAGATTGTCTGAATTAGTAAGCGTTTATATTGATATTATTGAGTCCAACTGGAATGGGCGTCTCAAATAAAAAATTAAGAAGCAAAAGAAAATTGTTTTCAAAATTAGTAATTTTTTCTATTTTCTTTCTCTATTTTTTGTACTTTAATGGTTTAGAGGACACCCATTCCAGTTAGATCTAAAATAAACAGCTAGAAATTAAGTCATCTTCATGTAGAAAGTAAGTAGACAATTCCAAAAAAAAGTACGTCTCCCAAGTCTGTTTGAATCACATTGAAGTACATTTTATTGGTCACGTACGTGTTTCACATAGCTTTTTTACCATTTTCATCTACAGTATTGAAAAATCTAGTACAATAGTGAAAAATCTAGTGCAATAGTTGAAAAATCTAGTGCCCCAGTAGCGACGCTCCTGCTTTTAAGTAGTGCTTCGGATTTTCTTGCTTAGTCTTTAGCACATTGGCGTTGGCATTTGCGAGTTTATTTAAAACAAACATTATGGAAATGACGGAGTCAAGTAAATATTGAATGGTAAGCCACGTTTTTGCAGAACCCTTCCCCACTGTCATAGCAAAAAGTCGATTGTCTAGTGCAGCGTGAAAACACTTTTCGCCAGAAACAGTCCTCTGACATTATGCCTACTGCATATACTAAGTTCTTGAACGTGTTATAGCTGTAATAACTAGCGTGTTGTTTGTATCTCTTTGTCGATCCACAAAGTAGTAATATTGATCATGTTATAAGTTGTTTATGCGATTTGTTTCGCAGATATAATGATAGACGCATAATCATGACAGACGTTATCTCAAAGTCACAGCTAAAACAAGACATTGGAATGGCAACGTGCGCAAACAACGATTTGAACACCACACTTTAATAATGAAAGGTTATTGACCCCGTATCAACTGTTGTTCTTATTTAAGGTTCCGATCCTTTACAGTATATTGGGATGAAAGGGTGTAAAATAGAAAATATTCCAAAGAATTGCATTTTGAAAATCTAAGGTATGGATTAAGATCAGGAGTAAGTGGAAATGTTATTTTAGTTTGTAGCCCCAGGTTTGTAAACACAATTTTCGTTTTCGATCTCTGATTGAATGTCTACCAGCTGATTAAAAATTGTGCTCAAGTGTAAATAATTTCAAAACGAGCCAATCGTTTTTTTTCAGAAAAAGAGCTTGAAATCGTTCTATGGGTAGAATGATAGGATTACAAACCCCCCGGATATTTTTGTTTCAGATTCAAATTTCATGCTGTTTACATTAATTTTCAGATTCACACTCAAACAGCGTTTTAATCACTGCAACACGTTTAAAGCAGCCCTTACCATAAAGAAATTCATTCTGCGTGGTTTTCATTGCGATTCGGCTATTCGTGTTCGCAGGAAAAATCGTAAAAGATTGAGGTCTTTGTACATTTTGACATGGCTTGGCAAAACAAAAATATCCGGGGGGTTTGTAATTCTATCATTCTACCCATAGAACGGTTTTAAGGTTTTTTTTTGAGAAAACAATTGGGCTCATTTTGAAATTATTTACACTTGAGCATAATTTCTAATCAGCTGGTAGACATTCTCTCGAAGAAAACGAAAATTGTATCTACATTCAGACTGAACGAACTTTTAGAAAAGTTGAGAATGCCATCCGAATTATTTACTAAAGCAATATAGTTGCGTTTTATGCATTTTGCAGCCGAAACAGCAAGTTGTTTGAAGATAAAAAGTACATCACATTATTTTATGATAGTTGTAGATGAATGAATTTGGAAGAAACGGAGTAATTCCACATTGTGTACATCAAATGCCCGATTATTTTCATATTTCATCTGAATGTGAACCTGAATGTGAATCTGAAATTGTAGAGCCAACGGTAAGAAATTTAACCGGATGTTTATAATTAAGTTATTTAAAATGTCTTAATTTTCTGGTTTGCTTCCCATGAACAGAATTCAATTTGACCCTAGCGATTTGACCCTGCTTTTAAGCACCGCATGAAATACTAAATAATATTTTGCAGGAGGGGGTACTATGTATTAAACGAGATATATTCGACACGTTCCATGGCATTTTAAGTAGCTGTTTTTAGCGATCGATCACTTAACTGTATGAAAGTCTGATAGAGATTTCGTAGCTAAAACGGCTTTCGATAAACATGAAAACTTATCTGTTTATGTTTGGTAAGGAGCATAAATAATGCGTATCAAAATAGTATAATTAATAAAATAATATTATATATATGATTTAACGGACCTATCTCATTCCACGTAGGCCTATGTGGCAAATCCAATACTGATCGACTGTTCATGCCTTATCTACTTTTTGTTCAGTCTGCGTGGCAGGCGTTCTAATTGTGGGGGAGGGAGTTTTGTTTAGGGAGCAAGTTTTTAGGATAAAATAGGGGGGGGGGAGATTTGAAGGGGGAGGCGAAATGTACGCCTGCCAAAATCCTATCATAAGCGAGACTTTTGTGTCCTTTTGTGTCCCATTGGTAATGTGCGTTTCGCGTCAACACTCGGTGAGATCTGTCAACAAATCAGGTAATAAGCTTAAAAAATGTTAAAAACAACTGCAAGTTTACCCCATGGTGGGCAAACTAGATTAAGTGTTGGAGCAGACTGTGTGTGAATTACCAGAGCGTTTGGATTATGAAGTTATTCTTAACCCGGGATAGCAAAAATCAGTTACCGAGCTGCTTTTTTTTCAAGACGTGCTTGCTGTTCTTCCAAATGGGCTTTTAAAGGGAGCGATGTTCAGGCTCAATGTCCGGAGCATTTACACTCAATCGTCATTAATTTCGAAGGGTTTTTTCTTTCGTTATTTAAAAGGTGTTATTATAATTTCCAGTCGTATTTGTTTAAGGATTGTCTCGTTTATGAATCTGATTTTGTAAGTGTTATTTCCTTCCTTCAAATTTTCTCTTCCTCCCGGATTTGTTTCTCGACTCGCGCGCGCGCTCAAAAAAGCGCGCTCTCTAAACAAAACTCACTAGCTCCCCCACAATAGAACGCCTGCCAAGCAGGAGCGCTACTTTTTGTTAAAACTTGACAGTTTTCTTTACTTTACTGAAACAATAACAGGAAGCAGGAAGCTGGTTAGTAGCCCAAATCTAAAGTGAAAGCATTCCTCAGTAGGGATTAGTTCAGCAGGGGATTGTTTGTGGGAATGAGTTCAGCCAATGACAATAAAGGATTGAATATCACAGGAAAATACTATGCGCATTACGCAGTAAATGCTTTCATTTCCTGTTAGAGTTTGCTGGAGCGCTTTTTGTCTTTCTTTTCATTTGGCCTATTGACACAAGGTAAGCTGATCAGTATAATAGAATATATTTCATACTATGTAGTTAATTGAACGTAAGCGGTTTACCATGGGCATTTTAAATACATTTCTCCCGCAACATATACATTCACAAAAAACTTAATTAGTGGGATGTACTCGAGATATGCAAGGTAACTTTCATAGAAATTTAAAATGCATTGTACTTGGCTACTACATTTCTATAACGTATGATTCTTATCTATTTCCAGAAGTCATATTGCGCAAATGAAATATGCCATGTTCAATGCTATATTTTAGCGTTATCATATCATCAGAATAGACTCAATCTCACGCATGATCTATTATTTGAAACACGCAGGAATGTGTATTCGAGAGAGACGAAATATTGATTCAATTAAGCATATCTTTACTTTTATCATCTTTGAAAAGTTTATCGCTGCAATGATGTGTTTCGATTTTACAGTTTAATTTGTGTAATAGAAACTAAGCATTTATACACACAGAAATGGAGTTCGAGAATCGAGAGATTATGGCTGTATTCCAAAAGGTGTTCGCAATATATAGAAAGGATGTGGGGAGGAAAAATTTAAAGAATAATGGCTTTCTAGAGGTGGTAGAGTAAATTTAGTACAACAGTAAGGGCGAGTAATTAAGAACGAGCATATACAGAATGCTAATCGTGAACCACAGTTGAAACGGGGTCAAGTAAAACCTTTTGTTTTTAAGCGCCGTGATAAGATTATTGTATGCGCACGTTTCCATGGCAATATCTTGTTTTAATTGTGACCTTGAGAGTTAATGTCGGTTATTATATCTGAGAATATACGCATTAACCTCTTATAGCATAATTGACAGTTCTAAATAACTACTTGGCAGATTGGCAAGTCGACAAGTACGCTAATTTGGTTGTAACTGATCCTTACGAATTTAACGCGTTCGATTGTTTATGTACTAGATATAGGCATTGGGGAGAGATTACGGCGTGCGTTCGTATTTAGTTAGGTTAATTGTAGTATTGCAAAAAGAAAATCGGAGGCAAAAATGCTCAGTATTATACATTCCACAAGCAGTTGGTTGTTAGCTTTGCGTATTTGTAGTACGCCTGGCTAGCGTAACTGACAAGTTTTCTCCTTACTCATGCATTGCCAATTCAAATACATTCAGGGCCAAATGAAACTGCATGATTGTGACATGAAACATATTTAACCTGAAATACATCATTGTTTTAGGATGTTTAGGTTTACGATTGTTTCTGGAGTGTTGGTTTTATTTTCTTTGTTCCATGCAAAGGTAAATTACCGGGCATGCTATTACAACTATTCTAAAGACCCCATGTAATGTTCAATTGGTAATTCAGTGGCGTAGTCAGGGGGGGAGGGGCGACGACGCCCCAATCGCCACCAAGACCATTATCGCGAAAAGTCTAAATCCGTCTGGAAATTGTGGGGGGGGGGGGTACATGTTATAAAAAACCCAAAACCCAAGTATCAAATTGTAAAAACAAGACAATGGTGCGCCACTCGCAATAAAATAGCTTTGACACTGCCACTTACACCAAGAAGAGCCCAAAGGGCATTCTCGAAGCTAAATCCTGATTAAATCTCGACTGAGGACAACCATGAAGCAAGAAAGGCCATCAAATCTTATGTTGTATGTCCATTGAAGCAGGATTGACCCCAGAGGAAGCATTTATGTTTTGGTAACGATCTTGACAATTCTATTCTACCGCAAAGTACCCTCAAAAGCAGTAAATTCCGTTTCAGGGACTCCGGGGACCATGTGCCAGAACCCCCCTAGGTTGAACAACAAATTAAACATTAGACTACCTCTCAGAACTTAGCCCCTTCGTCAGGGAATTGTTTGCCCCACCCATGCATTGAAAACGATTTATTGGAGGAGCTTAACGTGGAAAATCGCGTTAAAGAGTGTATATATCGTTCCATGAAGAATGGGTTTAGTTTAGATTTTTAACTGCTAAATACATGTGCGCCATTATTAAAGAACGAATATTTACTCTCATATTCAGTATATATCTTGTGAAAAATTTTGCAGTTTCAATCTTCTTAAAAACCCGCTTGAAAAGGTGTCTCAAACAACCTACAATTACCTAAATGGAAAAATTTCCGGGGTAATGACTGTCTAACCCCTTTTAACCACTAACCACTTTACACTCTAGCGTCATTTGGGGGGAACGCATGAGCTGACACATCCAGTTCTCCAAGGTAACTTTTCCAATTCATTTTATTCCGAGGAGAAATGTGAGATCATGAAATATCATGTCTTTCATTCACTTTATAATCTTCGTAATTCTGTAAAATCTCACAGCCAAAATGCTGGGAATGGCATTTCAGGGACTCTAAATTTCATATGCATGGCAATGGTTCCAAAGTAGGTGTAAATTTCACTCTTATTCTTTGCTCACATTATCTTATTATTCGTACAATTCGTAGGCAAATTTAAATTCGATAATCCTGGTCCATCGATTTTGTACACTAAATGCAAAAGTCGTATGTAATTACTGCGTGTAATAATAAACAAATCAAATCAAAATTGAGAAAATCCTTAACTTCTCTTTAATTTTTATCAAACTAAGTCTTGAATTAAATATAATGTCTTGAGTTTAGTGCTTTAGCGGCAACAAAAACTGTCAAAACAAAATGGCCGTAGTTCCCTTTTATACGTTCGCCGCCTGGTGAACCTGCGCACGAAAGCCGCAACCCCAGTCGTGACGATGAACAGTAGGCGAATATGGTAGCCATTAAATTTGCTTAAATGCCGAGATGCGCCAGAGATTCATTTACTCAAAATCCTTTGTAATGGGAACAGTACAAAATATCAATTGAAATAATTACAAATCTACCGACGCCAAACACAGGGATGATAGTTAAAATTACATGTAGATCCACTTTTTGGCGCTAAACTCCCCATAATATTCCAAAATCTTAACCTCTGAAATTCTCTGAAAGTGTTTATGAATATTCCAAGTTGATGACGTTGTTACACTCCCTGACTACGCCTTTTCTCAGACTTTGTTACCTCTCCCTTTCTATAACTGGGCAACATTTCACGACTTAACTACAGGAAATGTCTTTTATTTTAGTGATTTTACTGAATTGATTAAAACAAAGTTATTTTACAGTTTGTAATACTCATGATCCCGGAAGCTGTTCAAAATCAAATCATGGGAAATTGATATTAGCAAAATATCGAGAAAACACGGATACCATATTAGTTTGTACTGAAGATAATCAAGTCTATAGTTGGAAGACAACAGACAGTAAGTTGAGTTTACCGACGTATTAGTTCTATATCGATAAAAGTTTTATACACAGTTATTGTGAACTTCCTGCCAGAGTAAATTTGACTATCTGGGTCTGCTCATTTAACATATTAATATTGAATCAACTTTAGATTCCAAACCGTCTGGAGAATATTTCAATCCTGGCTTCGACTGTCTGGATATTCTAAACAAGAACACTAACGCAAAATATGGATATTTCTGGGTAAACGTCAATGGAGGTAGTCGACCAAAAAAGGTAACCCATATATTTCTAAGTAGACTCAGTTTCTCCGTTTAGTCTCCGAGCCACCGAAGCGCGTGTGCGAGGGTACTAATTCCGTTCGCGCGACGTCTACAGTTCATCAAGTATCGTGGGCGCATGGCTATGGTTCAAGGTTGGTCGGTGGCAGTGAACTCTAAGGGGACTGGAACGATAACTTGGTCGCCATCTTTGAAGCCACTCATGATGGTCGCCATGTACGTACGGAGTCGGAAAATACACAACTTGGAAAACATGGATTTACTCGTTCTGCAGCAGTTACAGCAATGACTAAAAGCTCGAAATGTTTTAAAGTAGCTTTTATCGAAGTTAAAGAGCTAAGTGTGCTTCGCCAAGTTCATACATTTTCCATTTTTCGTATACAAAACTGTTACCCTCGAATTTTTGCCGTAACTAAGTATTGAACAATGAGAACCATGCAGGAAACCAGGAACGGTTATTTAAATTGAAGCCTTCGGGTGAAAAAGGAATTGTCTTGCCTATTTTCGCTCAAAAACAAACTTTTGACGGAATTTTCCAATCCTCGAAACTCTCCTAGTCTTTTGAAAGTGCATTTTTCTCGAGCGGTTCCCGCTTTTTAGCTTCAAATTGGCTTCATCCAATCATAGGGCTTGATCATAGGAGTTAACATTCCAGTTAATGTAGAGTTCACTGGTCGGTGGTCATCTCACTGATCTGAAAAGTATGCCGGATTGTCAGGAGTGGAATGAGTGAGTAATTAAAAACATATGAGAAACTGGTTTGAAGAAATTTGCAATAAAGGACTTTTTCTCAGTTACTTCAAAATAAGTAGTTAAGTATCATGCAAGAAGTCAAATCACGGCAAGAAGCATTAAGTAGGCCTAAAACAAGAACATAATTACCGTTCATTTAAAAAATATATAACAAGGTCAAAATTTATAGCAAAGCGTATCAATGAGAATCAATTAATTAAATTATATAAACATTTCAAAACCTTTAATCTTATGAAAGAATCTATTTTCCCACTTTTTTGCTGGAACTTTTGCATTTTTAGATGATACAAAAATAGAATTTTTTGGGAGTCCACTACAAAATTTTGAAAGAAAATCCTATTTTGAAATTAGCCATATTATGCATCATTAATGATACCTTTTTCGTTTTCTTGTGTTAATTTTTCTATTTGTTTGGCGTAAAATGGATAAATAGGGGAAAATAGCAGGTTGTTTGAAATTTTGTCCCGTAGCAACCACCATAGCAACGACATGTTATTGGAAAATCGCGAGCATTGGAGCATTTACTAAAAAAAATTTTCCTCCAAATGAGTACCACCTACCCCTCCCTAGCTATACAGTGATTTTAAACGATTTTATTTCAAATTACACCAAGTACAGGTCGGTTATATTTAGGCGTTATAATGGCGTGAAAGCAAATTGTTTTCGTGCTATATATTTTCTCTAATTACGGTTCCACTTCAAGGCTATGACTGATTGAGGACATTATGTAAAGTCCGACGAAAGTCGATCTGCCATAACCTTTCAAAGAACCGAAGGGTTAAACATTGGTGTCTTTTTAAAGGCGGAAACGGCGGAGGTCACAGCTGGGAACCGAACTTAGGTTTTGAAATAGTACGTGTTAAGCATTTTTGACAAAATCTAGCATGGCATTTTCATGATATATATGCCTACCTCTCCCGTTTAGGATGCGTTTGGCTATTTGATTTCGACCCCGAATTAGTCAACGTATATTTTGTTAGCATATGAAAATATAGGGGAGCTCCATGTCGAATTTTTCATTTGTGCGTATAATATAAGTAAAAAAGTTTCCCAATATAAGGCGCATACACTTGCAAATATGTTGTTTATTTAAACTGACATATACGAATATAACTTTTACATAATTTCCAAATATCTATATGGGCACATTTATATACCGAATATATAAACTAGGCCTATAATCAACTATGTATCACTAAACATTGTAACACTAATCCACAAATTGTATAACAGTGAGTGATTTTGTGTCAGCCACCCATATTCTAGCACTAAAAATTGTAACACTAATCCACAAATTGTATAACATTGAGTGATTTTGTGTCAGCCACCCATATTCTATAATATTAGAGGAAAAATGAGGAAAAAAAATAGTTTTCAATGTATAAGACCACCTTAATGTGACGATCATGTTGATAAACCGAACATTGAACTTTAAATGCATTTTTCTCGAATTAAAAATGCCTCCTTGTCACCTTTAAACCACATTATTATGCCGTGTCAATACACAAACAGTCCATCCATCTACATTGTATTATTCAACCTAAACTAAACACTATTGTTTCGAACTATATCTTTATTATATTAGGTCTATTGCGACATGTCAACAGATGGTGGTGGGTATATGTTGATTGGTCACATGAATGACACAGTGACATGGAACGTTCCAACAAGTAACAAAACCGTCGAACCATTTGGATATCCACATTGGTCTAGTGATTTCGGTGATGTCTCTGTGCTCGATTTCAGAATACAGGTTGCCTCAAATGATAATTTTGAAACCACAAAAGCTCACTGGTATCTAATTATATAACTATATTTGACGCTATATTTAAGCTTTTTCCCAATAACACAGAAATGCAGTGTTTTGTCATGTTTCTCCTTCTCACTAAGTACGCAGAAAATCATTTCGTTCATAATAATGCCTGAATATACCTTTCGTCAATAGGGAATCTGGTAATTAAGGCGAAGTGGCGAACTTCAAGAGTTGTCTTAGAGTTGCTGCTTTCATGGATCCTATTCAAAGCATGTACGCAGCAAAAACGCATTTGACCATTAAATGCGTATTTCTTATATCGACCATTATACATGCACATGTACATTACTTATCATACCGGACTAAATTAATAGATGTTCACTCGTTATGAGGGCCCTAGGAAGATAAGCTTTGCTTACTAGGTGTATTACCCTCTTGAAATAAAGATTATTATTATTATCATGTATTTAAAAAAGGAATATTATTTACCTGGGTTTGACAACTAAGTGTTGATTTTTCCTGCTTTGATGCATACGTGCATCGCTCATTAGTTAAAAGATAACACCGTCTTGTCTCGTCCTTTGAGATATTATATTCTGCTTACCTACAATCTAACGGAAGAATTCATTCAACTTTTCTTTGTTATCCTTAGGGCATATCAGTTTAAGAACAAACGGTTCTTGAAGAATTTGATGATCGTCAATCACGGTGGATGTTCACATAACTTTCCAGGTGTTGGAGATGTATCATATGTCAAAGATTTGATGACAGATGAAATTGTGTCAAGAGACTTTCCTTGTTCAATTTTTGGAGCATATTCTCACCCTATAGCAAAAATTGGTTGGGTGAGTAGTTAAGATATTCTTATGTCAGTACCAGCTACAATTTATCAAATTATAAATTCGAAAAGAAGCCGTTGGCCATACATCTATTTATCGTCGACCCGACGCTTCGACCGAAGCGGTTCGTAAGAATGTTCGTAGACAACACAACGTTTGTAGAATTTTAAGATTTAAATGTTTTCCCCTTTAAAATTTATCATTTCCCGAATATTTTAACAGTAAGCCCTTCAACCTTTATAAAAATTTATCGTATTCGTTACGTTCTGTTATATAAACAGGATAATACGGGATTATATTGTTTACTTACATTTCCTAACATATATAGACTCTCAACATCATGTTTGTTCCTAGCAACTGCAAATGTTCCTAGCAACGGTCAAGCAGCATGACCGAGAATATCTCGGCCGTTTGACTCCGTCTATATTACATATCCCAACCTGTCTTCGCGCGTGTGATTTTAAATTTCGGAGTTGTTCGGTGCGGCTTTGGAACGCCATCGTAAAAATTGATTATGTATTCAAAATGGCGACATTAAAACATATTATTGAGTAAATCGGTCAGTAAATCAGAAGTTATTTCTAGCGTGCTCCCTTGATTTGTGTACTGATTTGAATAACAAAATACATATTTTATATAACTATTTTATGTTTTACTATATAGATGACCATGATACTAAATTGCTAATGAACTGTATTTCAAATGCATTTTTTGATAAAGATGAGTTGCCTGCTTTTTGCATATTAACCTCAAACAAAATAGATTTTTGTATTAATTACAAATAGGATATCAGCATATAGAGGCGAGGAGTTACTGCATGTGCATTTTGCAGTATTCTTCACAACTTTTAAGTGCTTCAATCAATTTGACATGAGTTTATTAGAATACCAAAATTTGCCATAGTCGGTTTTGCTCTTTATCCCACCTCTTACTAATTGTTTGCTATTTGTTTTCGCATATGTTTGTTAATTTAAATAGACAATGATGAACCTTTGTTTGGAAAGGCCATGTCGAAAAGGATTTGCATATCATCCATTATACCCGATCCAAGTTGATTTCTCAGGAGGATTCAGGTGCGTATATGACGAAGTGCCAAATTATGAAATAAATATGTTTAATTTGTTGTCCTTCTAGTCAATATCCATTGTATTCAAACGTTATAAATGAAAAATAAATGCTAAGAAAAATGTTTGAACGTTTCTCTTCATACATGGGCTTACATTTCTTCCCAAAATATATCAATTATTGTACAGGTTAAAATAGAAATTTTTGAAAGGGATTTATCTCCGATAATATAGATTGAAGACAAAGCCTGGTACGTTCGTATTTAGGGATTGAAAAGGCCAACTTCACTTTTGTTCTTGACCCTAAACATGTCTTGAATTCCGCGGATCGCCATGGTAAATTCAAATTTCATAAAAAGTGTCTATTTTTGTTTCTGATCTGTTTATATAGCTATATCGTCACAGCAAACAGTTCAAAAACTAGAAGTGGGGCAACAGCATTCTTCGGATGCAATAAAGGAAAGGTACTAGTAAACAATCATGTAATTCAGAAATATTCACGTTAAATTTTAATTACTGATTAGACTTTCACCTCTCTACCACTCTGTTCAGGATTACGAGGTGAGAACCTGATTTCAGTTCAGTTCAATATGTCGTAGTCCTCAAATTTGAATGAATTTGCTGAAAAATGTTTTAATAGATTATTTTATTTTTACTACTAACACTTTCTACTATTAATCCTATCGAAGGACATGCTGAGAAAAATCTTGATAAATATTATACTACCCGTACTAGAATCACATGATGTTTGTATCCACAAATATGCGACACAAGTAACCTTTCTAATCATATTTACGTGATATCATTTTTAGTGTTGTGCATGTTATGGACCGCCTGGTGGAAGAGATGTTTACTGTCTTGGGAATGTCAACCAAGCAATGGCGGTACAATAACAAAACATGCATCTCTTGGTTTTGGGTGAGATTAAATCCTCCGCGTAAGTTTGGGAGAAATGTATGGAGTATAAGAGTGAAGAAGAGAATGGTGACAGTGCTTGGTATAAACTGGTTGGAGATAGAAATATACCTGTCAAAGTAAGTGGGGGAATATAAGTAACTGTAAATATTTAACAGAGAAGAAATTGAAGGAATCAGTACAATAGGAGTGGTGACTCTCAAGGATGAATCTCGTTTATTGTTTCTTTTATATAAGTCAAAGGTTGCTGTAAATTGGTTTCAGTTATATATTACATTGCAAGTATGATGGAAAACGAAATAACCCAAATGCTACGTTGATTTCTCTAGCAAAATTTTCTTAATCGTAAATGGTGACAAACCAATTGTAAGAATATAAAGGCTCTCTGACCAGAAACTAAACTCTATAATTATATTGAAACGATTGATTTTGCAGATTGTTTTGTCTATGGAGTAAAGGACTGGCCAAAGACAAAATGGAAAAGCATCTTTTCTTTGACATTTCCTATAGATATTTCCCGAGATATCCTGACATTTCTGTCCTCTGACGATATATATCACCTGAGTATTAATATCCTATAGGAAATTACCTCCTTTGCTTGGCAAGCATTCAAGCCTGAACACTAGAGCGAGTGAACAAACAAATATATTAGTCATTTAATTTTAAACCAATTTTATTTATCTATTTTCGTCTATTCAGGGAAGATGTGGAAAGAATGAACCTCTTATGAATGATGGCGTAAGTATAATAGAAATAATTAAGCTGTTAAATTATGAAAAAATATCAGAAATATTTAGAGTAGAACTGAAAGACAGATTTTCAAGCAATGTCGTATCAAATGCCAATAGTCTTGAAATAGGTTTCTGACGTCAGAACGAACTTTATCTGACAGTCTCCATTTGAATGAATAAAACCACTCACCATTACATACGATAGACAATTTGCCGGATATTTTGACACAAAAATGGCTAACATCGGCGAATGGGGGGACTATCGGAAATGTAGAATATTTTCTCGCTAGTAAAAATGCTAGTAAAGATAGAAGTTATGCGGTGATGATCCATAATTTAAACGTCTTACTGACGGCGTTACTTTTTACAAAATGAAGCATTTAAGCTAGCCAACGGGATTGTTTACCCTTAAATGCTTGTCATCCACTCTTATTATCTAACCTAACCATTTTCATCTGACAGGCACATAGGTATAAATATTTATCTACATAACAGGCTTTCGAATGAACACACACATAAATTGGCAATGCACAACACTTATTAGAGTTAAATTTTGCAAAAATGTGTTTATGTACAGTATTTTCATTCTGTATATGGATTATTAGTGCGTGCCTAATTTCAACAGAGTGGTGGTCTTAAGAAGATAGCAGAGGAATAAACAATATTCCAGCAGTCAGTGGACTGTTAGTTTATAGCAAAGAATAACCAAACTTTTTAGCACCTATTAGAAAGAGAACTGACACATGGAAAACTCTGGCAGAAGAAGAAAAGGTACCATAGGAAGTAATGTAATTATGTTGCGTATATTTATGCATTATACATTGTACATGTATTCTACAGAATATAAATGATTACGATAACGGTGGAATAAGGCTTTTTATATTGGAATCGCTTTACACCCAAAGCATGACAACCAGGGACTGATTAGAGAAACGTCATCAATGAAGTTTCCAGATCAGTTTGGCCAGAGATACTGCGGATGCTGATATTAAGGCTTTATACACTGAAGGCAGCTCTCTTTGTATCTCACGATTAGAAGTGAGGAACCGAGCATTGTAATGGCATGGAATGCAACGTTGTTCTTGACACGAAAAGATAAAACGTTGATGAATAGTTTTACAAGAGAACCAAAAATTATTTGGAAATTTCACGTATGCTTCTAAAATCGCTTTTAAGGTGCACACTTTTTGATAAGATATTCCCTTCTTTTACTGCATGTATCTATATTTTTGTAGATCACCCCATGATTCCTAAAGACAATATCACTAATATAATATATACCTTGTGAAGATGCAGTTTTAAGTAAAAATCAAATTGACATATTTGATTAGAACTCAACTTTTAGTATATGACGTCATGCTTGATTCTTTTTGGGTGGAATCTGCTGACCAGTCGCTCTCGTTTGAGAAACTGCTTACAAGTGATTTGTAAATTTCTGTTACTTGTAAAACTTAACAACCAATAAAATCCTCACTATTCAGAAACATCCTATCTATGTGGTTTTCTAATCACGGTCGGAAAGTAACATTTCAATGCATATTTATATAGATTTTTGAAAACGTTTCTCAGGTTATCGAGCAATTGGCGAAATAAACCGAACGATTGGAGAACGTGGAAATTGGTAAGTCATAAAGATTAGCAAATCTTAACTTCTATTGACGAAAAAATATAATAATCAGTATCTCTTTAACAACTAGAAACGACGAAGGGTTCGGAAGTCTTCAGGTTTGTTGAAGGTAAAAAGCCTGACCATTACAAGAGAAGAGAAGCTATTGAACGTATAGTGTAATTATAACTCCTATCCAGATATCTTCG
>JADLSH010000386.1:4425000-4610589 GCA_016169945.1 Trachythela sp. YZ-2020 | reverse complement strand
TCTGCTTGTAGAGTATATAGCTATGCGTTACACTTGGAAATTCAGTAGGGGCCGACAAGTCTCTCAGGTTTCGTCTATGGTTATGGTTCATGCGTTCCAGCTCGACAGCTGCTGAGTTTATTTTCCCCTGTAATTATTAGTTACAAATCGGGCGATAGGGGCCTAAACGTTAATACTGTATCAGTATTCAAACATCCCAAGTTCAAACAGTTGCCACGTAGTGTGTAGAGGCTACACACAACCTATACAGTCACAGAAATTTGTGTCGTCAGACTCATACCGTTTGTTTTCTACCCAGACCAGTTTGTAAAAAAAAGAATGCTCTGCCCAACCATTGTTGGAACTAGGTGCGGGCGTCTAATGCCTTTTATGCCCTTAGGGGCTGCCTAGAACCGACAATGGAGTGGGCGATCGATCCATAGTTGGTCTCGGGTGATTATTTCACTTGGTGTTTAATTTTCTTTCCCATCATATCCCTTTTGACATAAAAGCACCTGAAACAGAGTGATCAATGGTGTGATTAACAGGGCTAGATCGTCCACTAGTTTTGTCGGCTCTAGGCCGTCTCAGGGTATGGTGTCAAGTGGCCAGGTTCTAGCCACTGTAACGGGGTGCAATCGTCCGCGATCATTATCATTTTTCTCCGCGGAACTCGATAATCATTGTCAGGAAACGAAACATTGTTCCTTTAGGCCCTTTAAAAGCTCATTTGCGTGACAGGACTATGATTCAACCTTTTCCCCTGCATGAGAATACCCGAATAGCCCGTACTGTGGGAAATTCCAGAATCGGATTGATTTTTTCCTTCTGTAACACCTAGTTGAGATGTATAGTTTTGGGAAGGGGAGTAAGTTTCGGGATAAGGGAAGAGTTTTGGGATTGGGTTTGAGTTACGGGTAATGTTGGGATAGGGGTTGAGTTACGGGTAATGTTGGGATAGGGTATAGGCTGTGCCCCGGAGATTACCCGGTTTGATATGAAGGAGGTATTGTCCGGCGACAGGGCTCGCATTTCCCAAAACTCTCTGCCTGTAAGGCAATGGGAGCAGGAGTGCAGTCAGAATAGATTACTGGGAGTATAAGTTTCGGCTTGCATTTTTCTGCAATCTCCAATTTCCGTGGATGGTCACAAATGGAATACTTCATGTAAATAGAAAATAGTTAAAACAGATAATTCAAGATGGCGACTGCGAATGGGCTATTCCAATTTTAATCCGAGCCCCCCCCCCTGTTGAGGAACCTTGGAATTCCTAGGGGGAGGGGGTTAAATTTGTTTTGGAATTTCTATGGGGAGGGTCTTAGAACAATTTGGAGTTTGGTGGAATTTCCATGGGGGATGGCATATTTTCGTATTTCCATGGGAGATACAATTCCAGGGGGACTGAACAACTTTCATCGGAATTTCCTTGGAGTAGTAGTCAATTCCACCTAGGAATTTCCATGGGGGGGGGGGGGGGGCTTTAGTTCTTTGGAAATTCCGTGGGAAGGGTGCAAAAGAAAGGGGTTCCTCAACAGGCGGGGGTGCGTTTAAAATTGGAATAGTCCAATAACGTTTGTATGAATATTTCAATAGCCGCAGCGACATAACGGTCATAAAGCGTCTTGTTGTCATGTAAATTGGTGTATTCCTCCTGAATTTAATAATACGTCTGTTGGACCAAGATCATCTGTATCATATCGAATAATTAAATGATTCATATATTCATATGGGTCTAGAGACGACGATTGAATATTTTATTAACATTTAAATATTAATTTCGTCCTATTTTAAGGTGGTGGTAGATGGAAACGTTCCTACTCGTCATTTCTATTTTCCCTGCGGAACAAAGACAACCTTGCTCCATTTATTGCCAACATCAAGCAAGGTAAGGAGCAGTATGCAATCTACTGTCACTCTGGTCATGGACTACGCTTTGGTCTAGGTGCTGATCTGCTCATTTATGACAAACCTCAAGTTGATCAATCATCATCCAGCAATTTTGGAAACACATATCAACTTCCCCCTGGTTATGTCTATGAAAGTGAACAAGCAAATAACCTTCTTGCTGGTCAGTACAAGTTCTTAACAACAGAAATTGAAGTCTTCAACTGAAAAGTTTCATTGGTTACTTACATTAAGCAAAGTATAACATTACATTCACCACCGGCCTTAATAATCATTAGTAAAATTACATAGGTGATTATTGAAAATTCTCAATGCTGATTTGTTGCGCTACCTCGGATTAATACGCGATAATCACCTAAAGCGGTTTTAAGCCGTTTTTATCGTAAATATTCAATTAAAATATTTTTGAAATGTACATTTTTTATTTTTTCCCAAATAATCACCTATATGTAATTTTACTAAAACAATTATTCGCCTCAGGCTCGGTGAATAACCTCGCCTTCGGCGAATAATTGTTAAATATTACACAGTAATAGTGCATGATTTTACTTGCATTACTATGAGGTGATTAGAATGAAATAAATTTTAAAATGTAACAATTTAAAAAATTAACATTGGCCATTATCCCCTGTAAATCTTCTACCTTACAGTTACTAGAGTCAACAAATGAATGGCCAGAAAGTTTGTCATTGGCCATTAACCTCCGTATAGCATTAACCTCGTAGCCCGTTTACAATACGGTCGATTTTTGGCACGGTACGGATAATATAGTACTCGTACCAATTTTACCCGTACTAAGTAGTCCTCGCACGGGTAAAATTGGTACGGATACCATTTTTATCCGTGCCGTGCCAAAAATCGACCGTAGTGTAAACGGGCTTTTAGACTCAGCAAGTGAATAGCCTGGGCGAAAATGAGCTTACAAATCACTTTGATGCCAGAAACAATATAAAGTTACGGAGTAAAATTTCTTTTCCAAGGATTCTGAAAAGTACTTTTCTCGTCAAAAATATTTTTTGAATCCTCTAGACATTTTTCGCAAAATTTTGATTAAAAAGATCAGTTCAAGGTTTTCAAAAATGTTCAATATTTTTGACATTATTAACGAGTTTCCAGCCAAATCTAAACCCAATATTCTGCTGACGTTGGCCGACATAGCATGTTGTAGTCTTGTTCTGTTGAGTAACAACTGTTATAAATTCTACATAGTAGATTAGTACCTTACGGCTTGTGCACAAGCATAAGGTACTAATCTACCATGTAGAATGTATGTTATAGAATAGAATAGTAAAACATTAATAATTTTATGTAAAATTTTATTATAAGATATCTCCAACATTCTGCAATAATATATATACGGTTACACGAAATATGAACTTGTGATAGAAAATAGAAACTTTGTAATGTCGAGTAAAAAAAAGTAGGAACTTAAATACATATTAAAGCAGTTTGTGCACATAGGTAGTTTCTATTGAGTGAAAGTGATTATATGATCCCGCCGCTTGTCCTGCCTAGACGTGATCCCGGCATGTCCTGTGACCAGTGAGAATTTCGGAAGTGAGAATTTCGGAATGAGCATTTCTGAAGATGCATTTCTGAAAATTTCTGAAAAAAAGGAACATTACATCACGCTATACCTGCTTTATCTTAACCCGGCAGTGCGTGTACTTTGTCCATGTATATGGACACGCCATGCCGTCTAGATGGATTTCCCGGCTTGGCGGGACTGAAACGTCTCGACTCGATCACCTTGCCCGGATCATATAAAAAGGCCAAGAACAGCAACTAAGCTTATAGTAATTTCAACATGAAGTTATTTTTGGTCAGAAGGCGGGCAGTTGTGTTTTTACATGGCAAAAACTACAAGGGCCGGTTGTATAAAAAAGTAGTAAACGTTAACTATAGTAAGTGTATTTTAGTTTAATTTATTATGTTTACCACTCGGAAGGTGGACCGGAAGCCTTAACTGGTTTTGCAATTCCCAATTGACAAAGGTTTCGAGGGTTTGTTTATGTTGACTGTGTTTACCACTCTGAGGTGGACGGAAATCCTTAACAGGTTTTGCAACCCAATTGACAAAGGTTCCGAGGGTTTTATATTTACTGTGTTTACCATATGAGGTGGACGGAAATCATAACAGGTTTGGCAAGTGACAAAGGTTCCGGGTTAGTTAGTGGTTAGTGCCTGAGATTTAGTTCTGGGGTTTGACGAAAACCGGAGTACCCGGGTACCCGGAAAAAAGCGCAGGAGAGGGAGGAAAGAACCAACCAATCTCAACTTACATGAGTTTATCAAGGACACTGGCGTTACCCAACCTGAGTAAATCCGTGCCCTCGACCTGCCGTATAGCAGGCTTAACTCAGAGGTAAGGGCAGCGCGCTAACCGCATCTGCCACCCGTGCTTAAGGTTAGTGCCTAAGGATTAATTTTAGCGAGGGACGAAAAAGCATAGGGGAGAACCAACCAATCTTAACTTACATGAGTTAATCAGACACATGCAGCAGGGACGTTACCCAAACGAAGTAAATCCTTGCCCTCGACATACTATATAGCCAGCTTAACTCTCAGGTAGGGGGTAGCGCGCTAACCGCATATGCCACCCGTGCTTCCCTAAGTGTCAAAGTTCACCAATCAGAGTCGCGTATTTTATAGTTAACTACTATTTAACTACAAAATGGGTAGTTAAAATGTAGTTGACTTTTACACAACCGGCCCCAGAATCTTGCGCCAAAATGGATGTGCTTGAACTACAATTAACTTGGGAAATTAACAAAGTATATGCTAAAATTGCGCTAAGTTCATTGGGATGGGAAACTCAGAGAGCTAGTGCAGAATTGATGCGAAGGAAAAATAATGTCCAAATGGTTTTATAGGGTGATATTTCCAAGAGGACTAGACCCCAGAGTTGACGTGCAAGAGATTAATTGAGTATTCATTTTAATTCACTTTTGAATGGATAATGTGGAAATCACCCCACTGAGAATAGTTTTAAATGGTCCTTTGTATGGCATAACACTTGGCATGACAATTGTGCCATCCAGTTACGTTTCAGTGATCGGAACAGTGATTTATTAAATCATATATGTATATATTGATTAACTATCTTAAGATAAGGAAGATACGGACGAATATCCGTACATATCTAATTCCACTTCCTACAAAACAAGGCCTTTTCGTAATTGAATTAAAATTTACATGATGATGTAAGAGCAATTGACGACCAAAGGAATTAGCGATATACTTCTTACACAGAGATAGGATGGCCCGAGCGGCAATGTTATCCTTGTACACCAGTTGCTCTAGTTATTATGTTTGTACGTTACTAGAGTGACCCTAAGGGTTCAGACGGAGTTACCCTATCAATGGTGAAAATGGTATGTTTACAAAAGCCGTTAACGCGTCAGGTAGGGTACAGCCCTATATACCAGACGGATCATGTTTATCTGCTCTCGTTGGTGCATTAAAACACAAAAATACCATGACATTGAAATACAGCAGCCAAAGAACCAAGACATAAAATACCGTAAATGAAGAAGATTGTATACGAGTGAAGGGTCTTATAAATATATACGGGTACAATGATTGGACCAGGTACTGGTCCCCAATTGCTGCTAATCTTCTTGTTATTGTTGTTGTTAGGGGGCGACGCTCCTTGAAAAAACCCTAAGGCTCCGTCATTACTTGTCCGATCGGAATGAAACTTGACATAATTATTCTTAGCAATATTTCGCATCAAGCAATTCTTGACTGTATTCGTTGCAAATAATATATACATATCATAAATATTCAGCAAATACATGTATATCGGCAGACGGAAACGATAATTAAGAAAGAAATTAATTGTCTTCTCTAATCCTCTATTGTTGTGAACACAGTCACACTAGTCTAAAGCTTCCCAAGAATGTGAACGACTATTAATTATAACGATTAACTATAAGCGTTTAGTTAATTGACTAAAGGCACACGCTGGCTTAGTTTCTGAAAGCGCAGAGGAGTAATACTCCTTCTGACTACATTATAATATTCATAGTCATAGAAAACCGCATAGAAAACGGTAAAAACAAAGACATGTCAATTTGTGTTTTTATGAAGCCATGATCATACCATGACTAAGCGACATGAAACTGCATGATGAACCTACCAACAATTTAAATCATTTTTTACCTTATAGACGGCCAGCCAGCCTCGAAAAAAGTGACTGTCGATGGCATTTTTTGTTACAAGCAGGAAACCACACTAAATGTCATCGGAGTGTGTTCACTTTGACGGTGAAAGTGGTTGCCCTCCGTAATTATTCTATTTATGTAGCGAAATTGGAAGGTTTTTATAACGACATTTCGATAGATGGGATTCCATTTAAAAGCAGTTTTCGATATCATGGATTTATTGTAATTGGTTCACTGCCTAATTAGCATGTGCAAATTTCTCCTTTTCTTAATTGTCATAACTCAAAGTGACATGCTAATGAGAAACATGGTATTACTGGCACTTGTTAAAATACCTGTGTGGAGGCAAGTTTCATTATAAAGATGGATTTATTAGAACGAGTGGTTACCCAAAGGCTTAAATTCGTAAATTATTGCGTTTTATTTCGAATATTTACCGATTTTGAAGGTCTATGTGTTATAGTGAAACTACGTGTTTGCGCCAACATGCTGTTTTTCAACCATTTACATTCCAAAACTCGACTGGCTCAACAGAAGTATATTGTGTTACACGGGTGGCAACCGGGCGTGTAGTACCGATTCGTATGTAATCTAAACATATGTGATTGTTGCCTGTCTGTAACACAACAAAAACATATTGTTGTGGCTTCTTTTTGAAAGGTCGTGTTTTGATGTATTTGCGCCATGTTTCTTATTAGCATATCATTTTGAATTATACGAAAGAAGATTATCCAAATTTTACAAATGTTAATTAGATAGTCAGCCAATTAAAATAAAACACTGATATAAAACACAGCATTCGAAAAAATCCCATCCTTCGAAATGTTTTAGAAAACCTTCAAATTTTAGCACATAGATAAAAAAATACGGTTGGCAACCACTCTCACCCTCAAAGTAAACACTATCCTGAGACATTTTGCGTATTTTCATGCTTGTAACAAAAAATGCCATCGACAGTGTTTTCTAGACACTTTTTTCAAGCTTGGCCGGTCGTCTATTAACTTTAGCCCCGTTTACACGGCACATACACTACGGTAGCTCCAATATTTTGGAATGGCACGCACGGCATGGCAAAATTTGACGTAAGATCAGAACTCGGCCACGCATGCAGTACCTGGTCCACTATAGCACGATCGTGCTTGTTTACTCTAAATTATAACATAGCTAGATAGGGAATGAAATTAATGAGGCATCGACAGAAACAGCATTTTCCTTAAGCAATTACAAGCCCACGTGCTTATATAGGGGGGTATATTGGTATGGTCTGAGCGTTAGTGAATAATCAATAATGACAATCAATAATATTGCATGTTTTGATTCAATTTTTCCCGACGCAGAACGCGTCATTTGGATGCGCAGTCGAAACTTCGAACTGGCTTATAAGTTATATGGTGGTTTGTACACAGGGTAAGGATGAGTATATTTGGCCGCATTTTGGGGAAGCGTACCTATATTCGGAGATTTACGGTAATACAAAGTGCCACTAAATTTGTTGTTTAAGCGTTTTCAATACATCCAGATTAGTGACCATGCAATAGGCCTTCCAGTCTTTTGAATGGAGAGATTACCTTCATGAGACAACAACAGAAATGGTTGGGAGAGAAGTGCAAATGGAATTTTTGTTATCGTGCTTCTAGAGATGGTTGGATACCCAAGATTTTCACAGACATTGTGAATTGTCACAATGTCTGTGAAAATCTTGGGCATCCAACCATTGAAATTTATTGAAAGGGCCGACAGTAGTTTTGGTGAAAACCAAGAATTCCATCTTTGGTGGATACACTGACCAACACTGGGAATCATGTATGTATAGTTTATGTATTTATATTTCTAATACTTATATTTCTAATACATGTATTTATATTTCTAATACATGTATTTATATTTCTACACAGTCATGTAGAACTATATATATTCGTCCTGCAAACTGGTGTACTCGTATTTATATGTAAATTGGATCAAGATAGTCCAGGCTCATATCTAAAAAGTAAATTAATTTATCGTATAATAATAATTCCATTTTAATTCTATTTAATTAATGTCTATAAGTGCAGTTCTACTATTTCAACATAAAATTATTTTTGGTCTGGAGGCGGGCAGCCTGTACACATGCATGGCAAAAACTACAAGGGCCGGTTGTATAAAAGAGTAGTAAACGTTAACTATAGTAGCTAAGTGTATTTTAGTTTAGTTTATTATTTTTACCACTCTGAAGGTGGACCGGAAGCCTTATCAGGTTTTGAAAGCCAATTGACAAACGTTTCGAGGGTTAGTTAGGGTTAGTTTTTAGCGATGGAGAAAAACCGGAGTACCCGGAGAAAAACCCTCGAAGCGCAGGAGAGAACCAACCAATCTCAACTTACACGAGTTAATCATGCACATGAGGGACGTTACACAACCGAAGTAAATCCCTGCCCTCGACATGCTGCATAGCCAGCTTAACAGGGCGCTAACCGCATATGCCACCCGTGCTTCCCCAAGTGTCAAAGTTCACCAATCAGAGTCCGTATTTTAAAGTTAACTATATAACAAACATACTTGCAGGGAGGTGAGTCCGGGATTTGACGCACCGAGGGTGGCTGGTAGCTGTCCCGAAGCTACCGAGCGAAGTACTGAAGAAATTACGCATTTTAGTATATAATTTCTTGTTTGGATAACGAACATTTTAGCCGCCAACATACGTACTACGCAAACAAACAAATTTAGGCTTAAATTGAAGCTAAAAAAATTATCTACAATACTCCCTTATTCTTGAAGAGAGAAAATGCACACATTCTGCGAAAACATTGCCAAGGTTTATGAACCTGCCGAACAAATTTCGGCGGCCGTCTTGAAAATACATCGATCCCGAACCCACCTCCTAAACATACGTCAGCAGGTGGGCTCGGGATTGAACGCACCTCTTCGGAGCCAATAGGAAAGCCGCTTTTACGCTAGGTATGAGATAAGCATTTAACTACAAAAGGGTTAGTTAAATGTACTCGACTTTTACACAACCGGCCCCAGAAGCTTGCGCCAAAATAGATTTGTTTGAATCATAATTAACTTGAGAAATTAACGATTGAAGTACATGCTAAACTTGCGCTAAGTTCATTGGGCGGGGAACTCAAAAAGCGCGGAATTAAATGCGCAGGAAATTATTAGGGTTTTATAGGGTTATATTTCCAAGAGTATTAGATCCCAGAGTTGGTTGTAACTTTAAATTTCATGAAATTATGCAATCTTCAGGCAACTGTATCTTAATTGTTTGATTCAGTCCGTTATTATTTGATCACGCGCTATCTCGTTTGCTGACGCGTGCATGGTGCTTGTTCGTTGCGTGCGTTAAAATTTTCCCGCGTGCAGACATTTGGAAAACATTTCAGATCTTTTATTTACCGTATTTACTTTTCTTGTTCAACAAACACAATTTTTCCTCTAAACACATTTGTCACCTGCTGAAATTGTTGAGGCATGCTTCAAAATGGACCACTTGATAGAGAATTCCTTTTTCCTTTGATTTCCATAAATTAAGTCGGATTGTTGGGATCATTGCTAGACTCAGGTATTTTACCCCAAAGCACGTCTTAGGAAAGATTTACTATGCCTTAATGCACCCCTATTTGAATTATGGCATTTCTGTTTGGGGTTTCTGTATCACGGTATGGCATTTTGGTATGGCATTTCTGTCAAGCCTCGGCAAACGAATTTAAACCATCTTCTTGTACTTCAGAAACGAGCTGTTCGTCTGATGAACTTCAGTGGTTTTAGAGATCATGCTATACCTTTTTTTATTGATTCAAACATTATTCCAATAAACTTTCTGTATTTTTATAATATTGCTTGCACTATGCATGACATCATCAGTATAATAAATCTCCTATAAATATTGCCACTTTATTTACCAGTATTGCTGATAGACACAATTATAACACTAGCTAGATCTGCGGCTCGTCGTAATCTTTATCAACCTTCTTCAAGATTGCACATCCGAGCTAAGACCTTCTCTAGAGTTGGTGTAAAAGTTTGGAACAGTTTGCCACCTCCTATTCGTACGCTAAATAAATCTTGCTTTTCCAAAAGATGCAAGACCTTACTTTTTGATGTTAATGTTGTTTCTTGTGATGATTATGTTGATCTTGTCCAGATTGTGCAAACAGTATCCAAGTGAAAGTAGTGTTTGTTCGTTTCTTTGTTTTAGTTAATCTATTTTTTCCCTTGTGCTTGTTTTATCAACTGTTTCACATGAGATGTTTTCTCTTTAATTTTTTAACTTAATATTCTTTAATTTACCTCATATTAAAAAGTGCAGCCGACTTTGGTGATCTATCCGTAGCAGTCAGTTCTGCTATGGATTTGACGTTTTATGCATGATATGTGCGTATGATTTTATAATAGTGTAATACCAGACGTGATGGTAATGTAAACGTTAGTTAATAGTCTAATAAGTTTGTAAGCTTGGTATATAGTGATTAAAAGTTGTTCTCAAGCATGACTTGACGTGTGCGATCGCGCGCGAGTGGTCGCGCACGAAAGTGCTCCGCAATTTAGCGGATTTTAACCAACTTAATAACGATCTTTGAACAAAATATTGTCTGTAGTGCTTGGTCTGACTACAAGACTTTCGTCTGCAGGAATTTAAGGTTTGCATGTCGTTTTGCCTGTTTTTGAGCTGGTTTTTTGTGCTTTTTGTTGTTCGTTTCGTCGACTTTGGATCTAAAATTACAATAAGAGACGGTTGCTGTACGCGTGTGAGAGTAAATTCGCCCTCAATATGCTGACGACAGCTAGTAACTTTAAACGACGAAATGGTATTCGTGCGCGTGCATCGGTAATTGATGGAAGAAAGTGTACGCAATTCGTCTGGAAATCTTTTCAAACTTACGCTGGTGTTTCGACCGGATAAGGGAGGGAGTGAAATGCTTTTTGCTTCTCGTGACAATTCTCTGGCTATGTTTAAAATTAAAACCTGATTATCTTCATCAAGAAACTACTTTAAGTGGGATCGTTATTAACTCTGAACTTGCAGTTTTACCGGAAAAATTGTGCCGTATTTGGACTGCTACTCCTGATTTTAGACAGAGAAAACTCAATTACCCCCGCAACCATCGCTACGGAATTGAACTTTAATCTTTAATCTTTAATTAAAAATCTTTACACACGGTAGCCTATTCAGTGGATAAGTATTTACAGTACTGGTTTTCAAAGGGCTGTGTATATACTAAACTATGAAATACAAAATATATATAGACAAATAAGTAAAGACTATTTACAAAAGTATCAAACTAATCGTAAACTAATCGCAAACTAATCGTAAACTATTTCACGTTATTTTATGCATTTTACTGGCTGGTGATGTGGCAACAAATCCTGGTCCTTGTTCTTCTTTAGCTACCTATCAACCGAACAGTAAAATGTCTTGCTAGAAGTTTAACAAGCTTTCATCAAATTGATTACCACCAACTTGAGGAATCACGGCTTTCGTGGTAGTTCTGACGTCGTATTTAACAGGCCGCTGCCAGCGCGTAACAGTACTTGGTGTTACCTCAAACACACTTCCTATATCATCAGGTGTCCCGCAAGGCTCTATCCTTGGACCAGCTCTGTTTTTGTTATACGTCAACGACCTGACGATACGAAGTTATTCTCGGCTATCAAATGTCAAGACGACGCTATGTTACTCCAAAATGAACTTAGAAACTTAGAACACTGGTCGTCTATATCCAGTCTGACGTTCAATGGATTAGAGTGTAAGCAGCAACGAATAACAAGAAAGATTACACCAATCACGTCATCTTACAAGTTAAACGATCACCAACTGGATACAACCACTGACCTATACTAAATGGACTGAGTGCTCGAGGTAAAAAAGTGTCCACACCGTTGCTGACGTCATATAGGTCCTCGCATCGATGAAAATTACCGCATACCGATATTTTCCTAATGTTATTTGTGCTCGCGGGCGAATTTGTGTTTTTGAAATTTAACGAAGTTTGTTTTTAATTTTTTTTCAATTCTGTGTTGTTTTTTTGCAAACTTTGCTGTTTTTGGTAAATATTTACTACCTTCGAGTTGAGAACAACCTTTTCCAAAATAGGAGTATATTTTCCTGTTGCAAGTTTGAAAACAAACATTTTAATTTTAAATAAAATGATGGCTTCGGTATGTTTTTATGCACGACCACAACAAGAGCTTCGGGCCATCGATGATTGCTGGTATTTATGCTATAGTTTTTCCATAAAATTTGTCGTGTTATGTAAGTATTAACCTTCTATTGACATGAAACTTTTTGCCGACAATCTTTTCTGGTATTATACTGAGTAAAAGACTGTGTTTGTGGAGTTTTCTACGACTATGTGAGATTTCTTTCTAAACATGTATACGGCTTTAATTGAGAGTTGAAAACATACTTGACAGCCCGCCAATTTCATACAGATCACATTTAGTATAAACTGACTTACTTTCTACAATGATTTCGCAGCAATTTCTCGCCTCAAAAACACAAAATTAACAATTTTTTTGAGTTTGAAACAATAAAAATATAGAACCGAGCCGTTTTTATCAACGCATTTGTAAGTCAGCGAATTTACGCATGAGAGCAAAGACCTATATGACGTGAGCAGTGGTGAGGGCACCGAGCTCCTGATAAAATAGATTGCGCGCTCAGTCCATTTAGTATAGGTCAGTGGATACAACTGACATTGAAAGAGATCTTGGAGTATGCGTATCATCAAACCTTACGTGGAAAACGCAAGTACACCAACAAGCGTCGAAAGCAAACAAACTGCTAGACTACATCAAAAGAAACACCATGTTCGTAACAAATATAGCACCACTACGAACATTATATCTTGCACTGGTTCGCTCTCATTTTGGCTATGGCTCGCAGATTTGGGCACCGCAGTCGATTGAACTCATCAACATGTTAGAAAGAACCCAGAAACACGCAACTAAATATATTTTAAACCTGCCATTTTCGACAGACGTGGAACTTACATCTTCTTCCTATATCGTACTGGCATGAATACCTGGACCTGACCCTATTCTTCAAAATCACACATGGCTTCTGAGAAACGTCCGCTCTTCCCATCATCCGTGCTACACACAGAACGACACGATCGTCATCCAACAATACTGTAAAATATGTTACCTGTAAATACAAAACAACTACGTACCAGCAATCATTCCTCATTAGAACTTGTCGATTATGGAACAGTCTTGTAGATGAACTAAATTTTGACACGGGCAGTCTTAGCGTTTTCAAATCAATCTTACTGAAATATTATAAATCATTAGAACTCAATTATGACCCTGATAATCCTCGAACATTTAAAACTATATGCCTGAAATGTAACTCTGTGCGTTGTCTTGCATGTCCACAATCGTGTTGTTATTAGATCTTGAAACTTATTTCATTTAAATTGTTAGTAGTTCGTTATAGCAAATAAGTTTGTTAGTTTGCATGTTCGTTAGTTTGTCTGTTTGTTTTTATTTCTTCATTATACTTAAACTAATTATTGGGCCCGCAGTATATATTGGCGAAGTTAATAAATAAATAAAAATAGGATGACCTGAGCGGCAATGTTATCTTGTACACGAGTTAAAAATTACTCTATGTTTGTACGTTACTAGAGTGACCCTAAAGGTTCAGACAGGATTACCCTATCAATGATGAAAATGGTATGTTTACAAAAGCCGTTAACGCGCGAGGTGGGGTAACCATGTTTTGTCCGCCATCTCAGATAAAATAAGACACAAAACGACTATGACACTGAAATGCAGACGGATCATGTTTTATCTGTTCTCGCTAATGCAATGAAAAGATTATGACATTGAAATGCAGCAATCAAAGGACCAAGACATAAAATACCCTAAATTTTCAGGCCCCTGCGCTGTGCGTTAGTAAATAATCAATAATAATAATAATCAATAATAATAATCAATAATAATAATCAACAATAATAATCAATAATAATAATCAATAATAATAATCAACAATAATAATCAATAATAATAATCAATAATAATGCATTTTATGGTTCAACTGCAATTTTATCCCGACGCAGAACGCGTCATGTGGATGCGCAGTCGAAACTTCGAACTGAATTATATAATTGTGGTTTATACACGGGAGTAGGGAGACTTGTATTTGCCCATTTGGGGGAAGCGTATATTTGGAGGTTTACGACAATACAATTAAAGTGCCGCTAAATTTGTTTAAGTGTTTACAAGAGATCCAGATTAGCGACCATGCAATAGTGTAACCTTGCCTCAATTTTAACCCTCTTGGTATGGTCACCCGAAGAATGAGAACATCCTGAAATGCAAAATATTTACTAATACAAGAGGAAGAACTTGTCATGAGTGATCGACTGAACCTGATATTGGACGTCAGTTTGCTGGGAATGATCGTGTAGAGACAGAGTCTGTTTACAAACATTTCGATTTGGCTTCACCAATTTTATGATATTACTCCAGTAATGTATTTAGGTCAGTGCCGTTGCCGGTTCGCGGGCTAAACTGTTAAAATTTCAGGATTCCAAAAATTACATTTCCGGGAATTTCCAACAGACCAACACAATTGACAAATGCCAACACTTTCACTTTGGCAGCATTTGTAGCAAGATATTATGCGATCATTTCGTTGGACACAAATATGTTATCTAAATTGTGAGGTAAGAAAGTTTTAATTGAAATGGCAAGTGCTTCATCAGACTGTGGTCCTGTTGATGAAATCAAAGATCTGGTCAGATGCTCGTTATGTTCAAATACTTTACGTGATCCAAGAAGCTTACCTTGCCTTCATAATTTCTGTAAAGGATGTTTAGGTACGTATATTTTCTTTGTTTAAAAGATCTACTTGGGTGCGTTCTTGCATCAATCTTGAGAGTGCGAAATTTACATTCATATAATTGTAATATTAAATCCTGCTTTCCATTTGGTTGTGGTTCAGTTGTGACCATGTAAAGTGGACATTAAGTACTGACACATTCACATTGGCAGCGACGTACCATGACTTGGTCAGACAACCATGACCAAATGGAAAGCAGGCATAGCATAGTTAGATTTGTTCTTGCTGGCTTAAGTCTGGTCTAAGTAAATATAAGTGCAAAGCCCGGTCAAATTCCATTCACGATCCGACATTTTGATAGTGTCTTAAACGGGGGTGATCTGAAGTCGCAATGGAGCTCCTTGTTTACTTGAGGGATAATGTTATCAGCCAACATCAGGGAATTGGCCAAAGCATATTTATTCTTGTTAAAAGTTGCAGTTTTTTGGTAACTTCATTAACATTAAGTTACTTAATTATATATAACAGTCAATAACAATCCCCCTTCAACTGGTAATTAGTGCTGTGAATTCAGTGGGGAAAATGGTGATTAAGTTTACCAACTGTATCCATGGGGTTGTTATTAAAGCAACAAATACAGTTCACAAATTTTGTATCTTAATTTAGCCATGCAAAACATAATACAAAACGTGCAAAGATTGTTCTTGCTATATCGCTATACCCGACATGCACTGGGGGCCAGTGCAGCAATCTATTTCTTTTACTGACTCTCTAAGTCAAATTCCCCCCACTTTCACATTTGGGGGAAGCGGTATTTCAACTGACTCAGGTATAAACTGGCATAAATTATTTTCTATAATATACTTTTAAAAATTAACATAATTGTTAAGTAGATAACAGTGCACTATAATGATAATATATGCAAGAGCATATATCACAAAACCAATAATTTGCATATTTTAAACATTTCCTGGCTATTTCCAGCTTCTCATGATTTTCATTTTACAAACTCTGATATTGACCTTCATATGCAGTTTGTACTGATAATAACCATATATATATATTAATAAAATACATTAATGCAAACCACTTGCCCGATAAAATTGTCTAACTCGTTAACACACTCACTCACTCTGGGGATTGAACCTATTCACTACAGTCCCAATACGGTCATTAGGTGAGAACATGCAGTTCAATTATCCCCATGATCTTCAGTGTGGTGACTTATTACAAGCCATCTACCACACTGCATTACATATTTACCAGTGTGAGCTACTGTTTCATCTGTGTGTGGGCAATTGGGGTTGCCAACAATTTGCCAGAGAGTTACAACATAACCAACCTGACCCCTTTCAAGTCTAATTGAATAAGTGATATACCCTCCTAAAGTTGAGGTTGCCTTTCATGTTTCCCCCACCCTTCCCTTTTCCTCCCTGTAATGTGTCTATCTGAAATAGCTGCATGTATACACAACCACTAATTGGGGACACCTACAGTAATATATAAATAAAGTTTTACACTATGCCTAATAATATAAATTAGTAAAAATATAAATATTACAGAAGCCAAGATAATAAATAATTATGGATAAGTATGAAAGATTTAATATTAGGTTTGAAAGACCAGAGCATGTGGAATTCGATCTATAAGGATGAATCTTTCAGGTCTGCTAGTCTTAGACAATTTAAAGGAAGAATAAATTAGAATTGATCAGAGAATAGAGTAATATTTTTCAGCCTTTCTCTCTGCTGTATTACTCTGTTGTATGTTAATGTGCGTTGTTGTTGTTGTTGTTTAGGAAAGTATGTTGAACGTCTCCGTGGTGCAGGCAAGAACATCGAGACATTTCCATGTCCTACATGTCGCTCAGAGTTTACGCTCAAATCAAACCAAGATGTCACTGACATGGAAAGTAATTATTTCATCAAGAATATGTTGGAAATCATGGAGATTCGACAAAAAGCGAAAGCGTCTACCGCATGTTCACGATGCCAAAATACTGCCATTGGTCACTGCGCAACATGCGAAATATTTATGTGTAAGAAATGTTCAGAGTCGCATGATAGCTGGTCAGTGATGAAAAAACATGATGTGTTATCTGTACAGGAACTAAGCAATCCCGAAAGTCAAGCTAAAATGAGAAGAAAGCTTTATTGCATGAAACACGAAGACAAAGTACTCGAAATATATTGTGAAACATGCAAGGAACTTTGCTGTATACATTGCATGCTGTCAAATCACACAAAACAAAACCACTCATGTGTGGCAGTGTGTGAGATTGCACAGAAGCAAAGAGAGACATTGCAATCAAGCAGCGGAACAATCGATAAGAAATTATCTGAAGGAAAGGAAGCTTTAAACAACATTTGCGAGGTGATGAAGACTCTTGAAAAGAATGCTAAAACTGCTAAAGATCAAATCAAAGAACAAAAGGAAAAGATCTTGAAGATTGTGGCAGAAAAACTTGATGAGAGAGCAGAGAAAATGAATGAGGAAGTGGACAAGGTTTATGATGAATTACACAGTGAACTGAGCAAACAACATGATGAAATTAAAGATTATCTTGATAAAGTCCAAGCTTCAGTGTCCTTGCCAAGAAATCTCCTAAAGAGAGGAAGTATCGAAGAAATTCTCTCGTCTCAAAAGCTGATTGATGAAAATGTTGAAAAGTTGAGAAATGAACAACCAGAGAATCTGGCTGCAGTGAATGAAGGGGATATTCAGTATGTACCTGGCGACATTGGTAATATAAATGTTGATGAAATTGTTGCTACGATGGGTTTTACAGAAGGTATGTTCGATAATGTAATACAATACAGGCGGACCTCTCTAATACGGAAACTGAAGCAATATGTCCCTATTAATTATAGAGTTGTTAGTTTGATAGAGGATAATATTACCAAGATCATATCAATTAAAGGATTAATGTCAGGGTCATACATTGCGGGCATGTTGTTTACATCTCATTACCCTGAGCGGAATATACTTGAGCGGAATATATTTCGAGTATAGATCAATATTGCTTGAGTGTCCCAAAAGCAACAAATAATGGTGAAACACTTTTTAGTACATTTACAGTAAAAGTCAGTTAAAAAAGCAAGAACTCTAAAAGCTTAAGGGTGGTTAGAATATATATCAAGAACAAGAAACAAATTTTTGAATGTGTATGGCCGCTCGCATGAATTTGAGGCTGCAATGCATGGGTGTTACACTAATGCTTCAAAACCTTGCTATTGCATAATGGATATATTTGCATGTTTTTCAACCCAGAATTCATTGTTTAGGTGATCCATTTGTGCCTGTTAATTTAAGAAAGTCTTCCAGTATTTTGAAAGGAGAGATTACCTTTATGAAACAACTACAGAAATGGTTGGGAGAGAAGTGTAAATGGAATCTTTGTTACCGTGCTTCTAGAGATGGTTGGAGTGCCCAAGATTTTCACAGACATTGTGACAATAAAGGACCGACAGTGGTTTTGGTGAAAGCCAATAATTGTATCTTTGGTGGATACACTGACCAACACTGGGAATCAGGTATGTATAATTTATTGATATTTCTACATGTATGAGCTATATATTCGTCCTGCAAACTGGTGTACTCGTATTTATATGTAAATTGGATCAAAATAATCCAGGCTCATATCTAAAAAGTAAATTGATTTATCGTATAATAATAATAATTCCATTTTAATTCTATTTAATTAATGTGTATAAGTACAGTTCTACTATGGTCTATGGTTGATTGAATGCGTCAAATGCGCTTGTCAGTTTATCGCAAAAGAGAGAGCAAAGCAGAGATGGAAAAAGTAGCGGATCCTGGGAACCTAATTCCCAGAAATATTTTTGGATCTGAACTTTTGCAGAAAATTTTTAACAGAAATTTATAAAGTTAATAATTAACTGATGAGTAATAACAAAACTAGAGTATGCTCTAGTCTAGACTAGTAATTGTAATGCATTTTGTTTCACTTTTTCAAATTGAACACCACTGAATATCAAGAAACAACACTCCAATCAGTTCAATGTCAAAATCAATCAGTGATCATTGAACTTCATTAATTATTAATTTTGAGTCTGAAACCCAGGTTCCCAGAAAGAAAGAAACTTTTTCCACCTCTGGAGCAAAGGTGAAATGAAATGAACTTAACATTAAGAGTCTGACACAGTCTGCAACAACTACATCACTACATGCAGTTGTCGCAAAAAACATTTGTGTTAAGCTTTATTAGACTTTATCTTAAGTTTTGTTGCACGAAAATATATAACTAATTTGCCCCAAAACATTACTGTATCGTGGGTGTAAGTCGAACCCTAGTGTTTAATATGCTTCAGAGACTACTGAATATCGAACATTCTATACATTTTGCTCGATTTTAAGGTGTTGATGGTATATATAAACATTCCAACTCGTCATTTCTATTCTCGCTACGGTCGCTTTCCTTATTACTATCCCGAAATGACGTCATAAGAGTTGTGTTGGGGTCAGGGCATATTTTCAGGATTTCTAAGTGGGGGGCCATTTGTGAAAAAGGGCCCTTAATCTGAGTGCTGAAGGCGCGAGCCCTTCAGCCATAAAACAATATTTCGTTAAACACAGACAAATCATTTACTCTGTAAACGACCCAATGTATAAAGGGCCATCAAGAGGGCCTGGGGGGCCAAGTGGCCCCCAGTATATAGTTGCAATATGTATATAGTTGTCATGTAAATTGGTATACCCGTCAGGTATTTTGAATAACGTCAATTGGACATTGAAAATTATCTCGATCGTATCCAAAAATTAAATAATTCATATATTTATAAGGGTCTAAGAAACTACTATAATGAAATATTTTATTGACATTTAATCATTAATTCTGTCCTATTTTAAGGAAATGGTACATACAAACGTTCCAACTCGTCATTTCTATTTTCCCTGCGGAACAAAGACAACCTTGCTCCATTTATTGCCAACATCAAGCAAGGTCAAGAGCAGTATGCAATCTACTGTGACTCTGGTTTTGGACCAATCTTTGGTAGATGTCATGATCTGATCATTTATGGCAATCCTCAAGTTAATCAATCATCATTCAGTACTTTTGGGGACACATATCAACTTCCCTCTGGTTATGTCTCTGGCAGTGAACAAACAAAGAACCTTCTTGCTGGTCAGTACAAATTCTTAACAACCGAAATTGAAGTCTTCAACTGAAAACTGTCCTTGGTTACTTATATTAAGCAAACTATAACATTACATTCACCACCAGCCTTAATAATCAATATTATACAGTGATAGTGCATGATTTTACTTGCATTAGTATGAAGTAATTAGAATTAATTTAATTTTAATATATGACAATTTAAAAAATTAACATTGGCCATTATCCCTGCAAATGCTCTACCTTACAGTTACTAGAGTCAACAAATGAATGGCCAGAAAGTTTGTCACAGGCCATGAACCTCCGTACAGGTACGGTAGAAGTTATTAGAGTCAGCAAGTGAAGAAAATGGGCGTACACATGGTGCTAAAAACAATGAAAAGTTACAGAGTAAAACATTTTTTCAAAGATTTTGAAAAGTCCGTTTCTCGTCGAAAAAAACCTTTTTTGGAGTTCTCTTGATATTTTTCGCAAAATTTTAATTAAAAAAGACAGTTCAAGATCTTCAAAAATGCCCAAGTGTACATTGAGCAAACTATGCCATTACATGCACCACCGGCCTTAATGCACCCAATCTATATTACACAATTATGCAGTGATTAACCGTTAAGCCTAAAAGTTACCGATATCGGCTTCCACCGATACAAAAACGATTATCGGCTCGTCCCTAATTCATTTGTTGATTTTAGTAACTGTGAGGTACAGCATAATTAACAGGGGATCATGGCCAATGGAAATTTTTTAGATTGTTACATTTTGATATTTAATTGACTCTAATTACCTCACAGTAATGCAAATATCTTTGAATATCGGCTCTTCCGATACTTAAAATGCTTCCATTTTCAGTTGTTTTCTCCTAGTATATTTATAACACTTGCTTCATTTATGAAGAAAAACGAGTGACATTCTACTAGACGCATTTGGTTCTAACAATAAAACTATCAAATTTAGTTCGTAATCAATTCCATTTAGCAGATCGCACATTAGCAAGCAAAACTTGTCGTCATGATAACCTGCACGTAGGGCAACGGCCCTATACCAGATCGATTATGTTTTCTCTCGTTGATGAAATAAAACACAAATAGACCATGACATTGAAATGCAGGAACCAAAGGACCAAGATATAAAATACTCTAAAACAGACGAGATTGTATACGTGTATATTATATGGGCGATTGAAGAGTCTGTAATTATATACGGATATAATTATTTACTCAGAATTATGCGAAATAGAAAGCGAATTAAAGCAATTATAACATTCCTTGTAAAATTAATGAACCTCGACAGCAATGGGGGTTTCCTTATGCAATTTGAAGCACATGCGCTTATATGGCGTAGGGGGTATATTTGGTATGGTGTGAGCGTTAGTGAATAATCAACATTTATTATAGTAAAATTACATAGGTGATTAATGAAATTCTCAACGCTGATTGGTTACGCTACCTCGGATTAATACGCGATAATCACCTAAAGCGTTTTTAAGCCGCTTTTATCGTAAATATTCAAATAAAATATTTTTGAAATGTGCATTTTTTATTTTTTTCCAAATAATTACCTATGTAATTTTACTAAAACAATTATTCGCCTCAGGCTCGGTGAATATCGGTGAATAAAAACCGAGACTCGCCTCGCCTTCGGCGAATAATTGTTAAATAATCAATAATAATGCATGTTATATGGTTGCAGTAGGAAGTATAATACTTGCAGTAGCAGTTACTGAAATTAACAAATGAAAGGCCAGAAAGAGAATGTGCCAAGTGAAAACTGTTTTTGTTTAGTGACATTAGAAATCAAAATAGCATTACATTACATTGATCGCTACCAGCCTTAAAAAACAATTTTAGCCAGTGATCGTTCATGAGCTAGTGTACCTGCAATACTTTAAGGGAAGGTTCTTGGGGGAGGGGGCTGGTAGTTTCCAAAATTTAAACAGCATATTAAAAACGACCCCCCTTTAGTGCTTACCAAAAATATACGGACCCCTCAACAATGTTTACAAAAAATATAGCCCCCCCAATGCAATCCAATTCTAATATTCTATACGTGTAAGATGCAAGGATTAATCATGTGTAAAGGCTACTTTATTCTATTCATTCAACTGGTTGATAATATAAATAGCATTCTTCACTTTTCATGCACATTTTCACTTATAGTGAGTTCTTGTATAGCAACAAGTATTTTTGTGGAATTGCACTATATTTAGGATTTGATCTCTGTATTTTAGAGACAAGGCTACTCCTTACCTTTGCCGCTTAACTGATAAATAGTTAGGTCAAGGCACCTAGAAAATCTATTTCCATGATATGGTCTGGTCATGGATGAAATGATACTTTAGAAGACAAATATTGCAAAAATTGCCTGATGAGATATTATTATTAATATATTATTATACTCGGCTTCCTTCTGAGTGCTTTGATAGTTTTCTCCCTCTGTGCACTCCCTTTGATCATAAATTTAAATGGCCTTAAATATTCTCCCCCATTAGCAATGCTAAAAAAGTTTGACCTCCCTATTTAATCTAACAAAAAATACTTGGCCCACGCCATTTTTCACCAACCCCCCCAACGCATAAATAATTAACCTTCCCTAGGGTATTAGAAAATCAATTAATATGAACTTTTTAGGTCATGTAACACTTGTATGAATTAAGACTGATTCTTAGGCTTAGTACAGGAACTGTACCAATGTCTACTGAAAACTGTTCTTGCATGTTTACTGACAGTAGAAACCAAAATAATGTTACATTGATCACCACCGACCTTAGTAATTTTCACATTTGAAGTGCACGACTGTACTTGCAATGCTGTAAAATGTATTAGGAAATTAATATGAACATATTTGGAATGAAAAATTGTGTACATCTCTTTGATGCTAAAAACAGCTCACGGCACAGAGAAAATACGTTTCAGCTTTCTCGTCAAAAAGGATTTTTCGAGTCTTTCTAGACATTTTTAGTACAAACACGAAAAGAAAGTGAATGTAATGCACAGATTTGGACTGCTCGACGATAAAACTTCGTAGAAATGTTTACACGAAGATAGGATGGCCTGAGCGGTAATGTTATCCTTGTACACGAGTTACTCTAGTAATTATCTTTGTACGTTACTAGGGAGACTAAGGGTTCAGACAGGGTTACCCTATCAATGGTGGAAATAGTATGTTTACAAAAGCCGTGTTAACGCGTGAGGTGGGGTAACTATGTTTTGTCCGCTTTCTCAGATAAAAAAAATACATAAAACGACCATAACAATGAAATGCAACAACCAAAGGGCCAAGTATAAAAGAATACAACTTGACGTCAAAAACATATTGTCTACCATACCACAGTAGGATAAGTCCACCTGATATAAACACTCATTTTAATCCTCTGACACCATTAACCTTTCAAGCAAAAGTGTAACCCTGGGAGATGGCCTATGTTTTGGTTACATGTTTAATCTTCTTTCGTTGATGCAATAAAACACAAAAAGATCATCACACTCAAATGCAGCAACCAAAGGACCAAGACTTAAACGGGGGGAGGGTTTACAATTTTATATACGCACATAACTGATGTAAAAATAGACAGGAAATGCAAACAATTATTTATTTAACTTTACCCCATAAAAGAGAGTGGCAGGGTCACCACAACAGTATAAAAACCAATTACTGTGGACCCTATTTTACAAATACTATATAAATATACAATTACATTAACTACCAGGAACAACAAGAGAGCAGAGTAGCAAGACTACGAGCAATCAATCAATCTGTTTAATAAAACCATATTGCAGTTTAACAACTGAATTACATGGAAAGCTTAAAATTATTAGATATAAGACTAATTAAGTTAAAATGTTAAGTATAATTATTAGATTAAAAGATATATATGTGTACTTATATATGAATATATAAATATATAATGACATAATAATTACTGATATAATTATACTAATAATATTTTATGGTAACAAAGTTTTTGAAACGTTCAGACATTAATGGAGGGTTCTGATCGGCATTCGACAGTTCGTTCTGCAGGACCTCGGACGAATTTCCATAACTTTAGTTAAGGGGTTTGCAGCTGAGTTTTCACGACGCAAGGATTCAATAAATTTCCTACACGACACGTCTCTTCGTGTGCTCAGCCGTTGGAGGTTGGAGATTCCCAAGGCCGCATCGTAGGATAAATCTGGATAAACAATCCTTAAGGCCCTTTTTTGTACTGACTCAAGGAGGTCCGACGAGGTTTTAGATATTGACGACCAAACTGGAGACGCGTATTCAATTCTGGATCTGATGAATGAGCAATAAATTTGAATGATGTCTAAAACGCAAGGCGTATAGACGGGAGTTTGCTTTCTTCAAGACTTTATCTACGTGGACATTCCACAGCAAGTCATTTGATAACCATATGCCAAGAAGTTTAAGACAAGATACAGTTTCAACCGGGTTACCAGCAACAGTAATTTGTTGATTTGTGCCTGGTGCTCCATATTTAAGGAAGCTTATCAACATCTGCTTGCACTTTTTTGGGTTTAATTTCATTCCTCGATCATTGGCAAAATCCGAAATATCGTTAACCACTAATGGCATTAAACTTGCTGAGTATCGCTGTACCATCTCAAGTGCAGAGGAGTCATCGACAAATTTTATTCTGCCAGGCCAATCTTTAAGTAGTGAATTTACAAGAACAGCAAACAGTAATGGACCTAATTTTGTACCTTGGGGCAAACCACCGTTCGTTTTCTTCCAAGATGAATTTGAATTTCCAACCCTCACACATTGTTCTCGGTTGGAGAGGAAAGCTTTAATCCACCGAATAGTCACTGGGTGTACTCCAAGATTAGTAAGCTCGTGGACAATAACATTGTGATCTACTAAGTCGAATCCCTTTTGGAAATCATCAAAAAACAGCCGGGCACTGCAGGAACCTCTCTCAAGGGCGGCCAAAATTGAATGTAGGAGATACACTAGGGCATGAGTTGTCGATTTCTTAGGCAGGGCAAATTGTTTAGTGTCCATTTTATTTACAACTTCAGGAAACACATTCATTGTCTAAGGTACATCCCTCCATGACCTTTGCAATTTGCGAGGTCAATGAAATTGGGCGTAAATCATCCTCGATATTTGAAGGGGGGAGAACCTTCGGGACAGGCACAACAACAGATCTCTTTAATCCTCCCGGGAAGACACCTTGTTTCATAGATGAGTTATAAATATCCGTGATGATCGGAGCAAATTCAAAGGCAAAGGACTTCAAAATTATATTTGGTATTTTGTCTGGCCCAGGGGATTTCGTGGTTTTAATTTCCCGGAGTTTCTTGAAGACCTGATGGGAGTCGACAAGGAGATCATTTGGTACTTCCAGGTCCACCTGATCATCGTCAGACGGAAGAGGCTCAAAATGAGACGTAAGGCCAACAAGGAAGTTGTTAAATGTTTCAGCAAGGTCGTTGCAGCTCGGGACATCATCGGAGAGTAGTTGGCGGTACCAAGAATTTTTAGATGACAAACCACTTAGCGCTTTCACTTCCTTCCACCATCTCGTGGGATTTGAATTTTTCAATTTCTCAACTGATCCAGTGTAGTACTTTGATTTCTTCCCACTTTCATGGAGAGCTCTTTGGGCGTTTGTAATAGCCGATTTAATTGATGACGTCATCCACGGTTTATCGCTTTTCCGTACTTTAGTCCGTTCCAGGGGGAAGAATTTCTCAATCATCGCACTAATCGTCGTGTTAAATTTCTCATACTTAGAATCGCAATCGTGTGTACTAAAGATGGCAGACCAATCAAATATAGTAATGTACCGGCCGAATGGTCGTATCTTACTGTCTCTAAGATCCCGTTTCCATATTGGTGTGTTGTCTGGTTTTGGAAGCGGATTTTGGGCTTTCAAAAGGATTGGATTATGATCACTCGATCCAATAGGAGGAAGTTGGATTGATTCAAATATGTTGGCTTTCACGTTGGTTAAACACCAGTCTAATATTGCCTCAGCTCTCGTAGCTACCTTAATTATATGGGTCAGGCCAGCTATTCTTTGGATACGCTTTGCATCAAATCCAGTACTTCTAAAATTAAAGTCCCCAGTAACCAGCACTAGAGCTTCAGGGTGAGATTGTAAGAACGTGTCCACGTTGGACTGGATATGTGAATATAATTCAACGTTTTCATCTCGACCGGATGAGGTAGAATGGTAGATAACAGCTACCAGGATAATCGAGAATGAACGAGGTAGCTTCTTTGGCCTTACTGCCATCCAGAGAGATTCAATCAAGGGGGATTCAAATTCAGTTATCCGCTTACAGTAAATACCACTATTAATGTAAGCACAGACACCTCCGCCGACAGAGGACAAACGGTCTCTCCAGGGATATAGCACTGTCGGGAACATAGCCAGGATTCCGTTATACAAATTAAGTCAACTTGGTTAATAGATACTACGGCAGAAAGTTCATCAAGCTTCGGTGAAAGGGAACGCATATTACAAATAAGGAGAGTTGGTAAAAAGGGAGGGGTATGTGGGAAAGAGGTCTCACGATTTAGTAGACGGGGAATTTTGTCGCGAGTGACATGAGTGGTGGGGGTCTTGTCGGAAAAGACATGTGTGGAGGTATATACGGGTATGGGAACGGCTGGAACAGGAAATGAAAATTTGGGGGTCGAAATGGGGGGTAGTAGTTTAGGTCGAAAGGAAAAGGAAATTGATTACTGAGTTGAGGTTTGTTAGGAAGGGGACTAGGTCTTTCATCACACTTTGGTTGAAATTTCGGTTTCCATATTCTAGGCAAGACATTCTTATGTAAGAAGTCACATCTGGGTCCTTTCAAGCAATGACCTCGCCTTTTTAAAAATGGGCACGGCACTGAAGCTTTTCCATTTTTTCCGTGTTATCAGGACCAATGTTGTTTATATTCGGGTCAAAATTACAATAGTCTCGAGATGGGGTTTGTTTAGGTAAGTCATTATATCTGTTTGCTTGAGATTGATTTGATTTAGCAGCAGTATTTTCAGATATAAAGTCAGTTGAAACTTGAGATCTAGTCAATCTAGGGGTGCTGTTATTACTTTTCGTGGGTGGACTTATCAAATATTCGTTACTAGCATGATCACTGCTGTTTAGTGAAATATTATTCTGTGAATTCGCATATCGATTGCTGCTGTTATCTTTTTCCTGATATGTATGCTTATGAGCAGTGATACCTGGAATTGGAGGCTCACTTGATAACTCTGTTTCTATTGTACTTCTATTATGTCTATTTTTATTTTCCATCGCTGGGGCTTCATGTATGATTGTGCTATTGTTGATGACAATACATTCGTTGTCTTCATAGTTGAGGTTATTTAATAGAGTATTCTCCTTTGTGTTTGATATATTAGAATAATTATTCAAATTTTCGCTATTTACCAAATGACCAAGATCAACAACAGACATATTTGATCCCACACGGGATTTGTGTGAGTTTAAAGTCACACCCTTGCTTGCTATTGTGTTACTATTTTCCTCATGACAAGGTTTTCCCAACATGGAGGCGTTTTGGCGGTCCAAATTTGAATGTTCGACAACTTTTGATGAATATTGAATTATGTGTTGGTTTTTTAACAACTGTATTTCTGTCCCAAATATATCAAACTGTTGGCTAATAGTATCGAATTTTCCGAGCACTTTATCAAGGCTTTCTTCTATATTTTTAATGCTATGTTTGTTGTCACGGATTTCTTTGAGCAGCGTTACATTTGAAGCAGATTGATTTCCAAGTAGTTTATATTATTTTATAGCAGTAGTGTAATATCTGTACTGAAGTAAAGATTTAAGCGAGACTATTGTTTAAGTTCACAAGGAAGAATCCATATTCTTGTTGTTCGGTGGATGAAGAAGGTCTGATAGGTTACAGTCCTGCATTTCTTATTACGGAACAAGATAAGGTCTGGATTGCTTGTTGCTCTCGTTTTCCTTCCATTGCCAAGATTTCTTGCTGGTAGTACCTCTCTGTTTGCATAGACCAGTGGCCATTGATTATTTTGAAAAATGTACCAAATCTAAATATTCGTGCCAGAAGCTACCTGGTAGTAAGTAGGAGGCTATTAAACGTTCTTTGTAGGGTACTTCGCTGTAGAATGGTACGTTAAGGATAAACTTCGTCGCACGACACTGCACTCTTTCAACTCGCTTTATCAGCTTGATTGTTTGAGGAGCCCAGATCTGGGTAGCGTAGCCAAGGTGAGGTCGTACAACTACGAGATATAAGCATCTTCTTGTTACTGAGTTTCTTATCTCCCGAGATTATCTTCCCAGAACGCCGAACAGTTTGTTTCCTTTCGAATCCTGCTCAATAACTTGTTTGTTCCACGTCACATCACTCGACACCCAGACACCAAGATCGATCTTTTTCATGACTCACAGCACTAAGTGTTTGACCATTAATTACGTACGGATATTCAAAGCGTGTTTTCTTACATGTGATACGCTGTCACTTGCATTTTGTTTTGTTGAATTTCAAACCATTCTCTCTGGCCCACGTATTGACGTTGTCAATATCGTTTTGAAGACCAACGGTATGTTCACGGTAGTTAACCTGCTTTAGCTGGTGTCATCGGCGAAACAAGCCACCTTTGATGTTTTTACTGTCCGGGCCAGATCGTTCACATACAGAAGAAAAAGAACTGGGCCAAGGATAGAACCTTCGGGAACTCCAGATATTACCTCTCGTTCTTCTGATGTTGCACCGAGTACTGTGACGCGTTGTTTTCCCCATGAAGGTATGATGTGAACCAATTTAGCAAACTTCCACAGATGTTGCAGTCTAGCAAGGATGAGGGAGTGTTGGACTTTGTCAAATGCTTTCGACATGTCTAAGTATATAACGTCAGTTTGTTTGCCGGAATCTAGTAAAGCGCCAAAGTAATCGATAACTTCAACCAACTGGGTGACGCAAGATGTGCCAGGAATAAATCCGTGTGGCGCACTATCTAAAATTTCCAAGAGGTGGCCACGTAGTCGGACAAGAACACACCGTTCTAGAACTTTTGAGGTGATGGTAAGTAGTGATATTGGCCGATAGTTTTCCACATATTCTCTGTCGTCTTTCTTGAAAATCGGAAAAATGTTTGCCAGCTTCCAATCATCTGGAAAAACGCCTGCCTCTAGTGATTTGTTAAACAGTAAAGTTAACGATGGAGCGATTTGTTCAGATGTCTCAATCAAAAGTCTTGCAGAAATTCCATCAGGTCCTGATGCTTTGCTGACATTAAGTGAACGAAGTGCGGAACTGCGGATGCCACTTCGAAGGACGTGAGGAAATCTCTGAAAGGACTTGACCGCTAATGGGTGGTAATTGCGTAGTAGACTCGACCGGGTCACTAGAAAATACCGACGTGAAATGCTGTTAAAGTGTTCGGCGATCTGAATGGAGTTGGAGATTAATTTCCGATCAACTTTTGCATTCGTGTCCGTATCTTTGGTGTCGGATGGTATTGACACTTGCGCTGGAACACTGGTTGCTTTCTTGCTCATTTTGAAGACGGACCAAAATCGTTTCGGGTTTGTTACAATATCCGGTTCTAAATTCTCGAAGTATTTCGCTCGACTGTCGCTTATCATACGCTTGACTGTGGACCGCAGTTGTTTGAATTTGGCGATCAGATAAACTGAAGACGACGTTCTCAACTTTCTGCGTACCGATTCCTTCTTTATAATATGTAGAATATCTCCAGTTATCCAAGGTGGTGAATTATTTCCTTTAATCTTTCTCATAGGAACAAAGTCGCGTATGGCAGCTAGATACTTCTCCTGTCATTGTGACCAGACCAGGCGACATTCACATCTGTATTGCTTTCTATAATATTGCATGGAACATTCCTTGTAAAATTAATCAAACCTCGACAGAAATAACATTCTTCTTATGTAATTTCAAGCCCACGCGCTTATATGGAGGGGGGGGGGGGGGTATTTGGAATGGTCTGAGCGTTAGTGAATAATAATAATTATTATTATTATTTTAAAAATTCACATTTAGTAGCAAATCAATATTACTAAATTATAATGCGAAATACAGTTAAAAAATGAAGAGTATAAATCCTATACACTACTCTATTTACAAAATTTCTCATGAAATAAATAATATTGCATGTTATGATTCAACTGCAATTATATCCCGACGCAGAACGCATCATTTGGATGCGCAGTCGAAACTTCGAACTGGCTTATAAGTTATATGGTGGCTTGTACACAGGGTAAGGATGAGTATATTTGGCCGCATTTTGGGGAAGCGTACCTATACTCGGAGGTTTACGATAATACAAAGTGCATGTTTCCAACATTTCTATTTTATTCACTAATTTTATGATATTACTCCAGTAGTGTATTCAGGTCACTGCTCTAGCCTGTTCGCGGGCTAGACTGTTACAAATTTCAGGATTCCCAGAATTTCATTTCCGGGAATTTCGCAATCGACGAATCCAACCCTTTCACTTTGGCAGTATTTGTAGCAAGATTTTATGTGATTATTTCGTTGGAAAGAAGACACAAATATGTTATCTCAATTGTGAAGTAAGAAAGGTTTAATTGAAATGGCAAGTGCTTCGTCAGACAGTGGTGATTCTGTTGATGAAATCAAAGATCTACTCACCTGCTCGTTGTGTTCAAATACTTTACGTGATCCAAGAAGCTTACATTGCCTTCATAATTTTTGTAAAGGATGTTTAGGTACGTAATTTTCTTTGTTTAAATTAAAAGTTCTACTTGGGTGCGTGCTTAATACATTATTTCTTGAGAGCTAGTGCGAAATTTACATGATAATGATGATATTGCAATATTAAGGCCTGGTTTCAATTTGATTGTGGAAGCTGACTGGCTGGCATGACATGTCGAGGTGACCGATGTAATAAAGTGTCAATATATCTCAGCAATCATTTAAGACTGATATGGATACAGTACATTAAAGATAATATATATAGGCCCCTATATAGATCTGACACTTTCACATCAGCGACCATGACGTGGTCATGACAACGCTGATAAAATGGAAACCAGTATAAAAACCAGGCATAACATGGTTAGACTTGTTCTTGCTCATTAGTCCAGTTTTAAGTAAACAGTCTGTCTAGAACAGTGTGTCTTCATCAGGGATGATCTGAAGTCGCAATGGAGGGATGATGTCATCATGAGCCAACACAGATGAGATTAGGCCCTTCCCGATTGTGCTAGCATAATTTTCAGCATAATTTGGCTTAACGAGCATATTTTTTGCATTTTTTCAAGAAAAGAATTGCTAGCATAATTTAGTAATTTTTCGCTAATTCATCTGAATTTTGGGTGTTAAAAAGCAAATATTTTCACATTTTTGGTGTTCATGTGAGTTTAGGAAAACTATATTTCATCTTTTATTTCCCCATAAAGCCAAAATAAAGTACGTTTTACTAATTATATTATCTGATAATCCGATACGGTCATACGGAAATACAAATCTGAAAGTGGAAGCACTGGCTAATTGAATTTCAAGTTCATACTGTCCTGAGGACGGAACATAGTAACGGTGGGATCCAAAAAAACGATTCTCTATACACATGATATAGAAATTACACAAAATTGATGTGTTTCTTCTAAATAAAGCCAAGCATTTTTTTCAACCAAATGAGCATAATTTTGAAAAATGAGCATAAATTTGAGCATAATTTTGGGAAAAAACAAGCATTGCTATGTGCATAATGTGCCAGTTTTACTACACAATCGGGAAGGGCCTAGATGAGATAGCCAATGTCCAGTTGAGTTTTCCAATGACATCATCCCTTGAACATATAAATTAGAGCTGCACACATTGCGAATTCAGATAATCCTGATAAAGACATTATAGACCAGCCAGTGAGAGTAGTAAGTATAGTGAGTGAAAACATATGTCTGATGATGGTGATTCATTACTATATCAGTCTGCTATTATTACAGTATATGCGAATTGGTTCTTAAGACAGTGTCTTTGGCCATTATAAATGATTATTAGTGGTAATTATGAGTCATCCCATACAATTGCATGTTTCGTTCGACACATGTGATTGGCCAAAGCAGATTTTCTCTTGTTAAAAGTTGCAGGTTTTTGGTAACTTTATTAACAACAGTTACTTATATAAATATACGTACCAGTCAATAAAAATTTCCCCCAACTGGTAAAGTTCTGTGAATTCAGTGGGGAAAGTGCACAGGGATACTGTTACAGTTATTATATGACTTTCCCCAGGAAATATATTATTGACTCAAATTCCCTCCACTTCCACATTTGGGGGAAGCAGGGAAGTTTTCATTTCACTTCTTCTCCCTGTCATTGCCATGGTTCATCTCTCATGACAAATTTTCCCTGGTATCAGAGGCATCACAGTTAAAAATGGCTCATTCCTTATCTTAGTGATCGACAGCAAACGGTTGCTGTTAATTAATGTATAACTTCTGATCTTCTGTTTATGTTGTGGTGTAATTTCCCAGAGATCTGTCCTTGGTCCAATCTGGTCTTTATTGTATATTGATGATTTCCATCTTTGTTCTTTACTCACTTCATTTTCATCTTTTTGCAGATGATTGTAATCAATTCTATTATCATAATGATATATATTAGCACAATGCAACAAAATATCAATTTTAATAATAACAAACTTTATTTAAAGAAGGTAAATTACAAAAACCAGTTTAGCAAAGCTAATCTTACACTGGGCCTTAAATTTTTGAATGATTTTAAGTACCTACTTTTGCTCCGCTCTGACAGTCTTCATCTAATATAGAAAAGTCTCACTTTAACAGAGCTTAATATATTAAAACTGTACATACTGTATATGTTTGAATTTCATAATCAGATATTACCTCTCTTCAATCTTTAGTTCATTCTTTTTCCCAATCAATAACACTGATCTTCAGCGATGGAACAATTATTTTCAGTTATCTTACAAGAGCAAGAAAAATTATATAAGATTTAATATTAGGTTTCAAGGCCAAAACGTGTGGAATTCTAATGATGAGTCTATCAGGTCTGCTAGTCTTAGACAGTTTAAAGAGGGGAAGTTTAAATTATAATTAACTAGAGAATGGAGTAATAGTATGCCTGTTTTGGTTATTGTTCTATTTAATTCATTCTGCTCTATTATATATTTGTGCGTTGTTGTTGTTTAGAAAAGTATGTTGAACGTCTCCGTGGTGCAGACAAGAACATCGAGACATTTCCATGTCCTACATGTCGCTCAGAGTTTACGCTCAAATCAAACCAAGATGTCACTGAAATGGCAAGTAATTATTTCATCAAGAATATGTTGGAAATTATGGAGATTCAACAAAAAGCGAAAGCGTCTACTGCATGTTCACGCTGCCAAGATCCTGCCATTAATCACTGCGCATCATGTGAAATATTTATGTGTAAGAAATGTTCAGAGTCGCATGATAGCTGGCCTGCCAACAAAAACCATAACGTGTTATCTGTACAGGAACTGAGCGATCCTGAGTGTCAAGTGAAAATGAGAAGAAAGCTTTATTGCATGAAACATGAAGACAAAATACTCGAATATTATTGTGAAACATGCAAGGAACTTTGCTGCATAGACTGCGTAGTGTTAAATCATCAGAAACCAAACCATTCGTGTGTAGCAATGCGTGAGGTTGCACAGAAGCAAAGAGAAGCTTTGCAATCAAGCTGCACAGCACTTGATGAGAAATTATCTGAAGGAAAGGAAGCTTTAAACAACATTTGCGAGGTGATGAAGTCTCTTGAAAAGAATGCTAAAACTGCTAAAGATCAAATCAAAGAACAAAAGGAAAAGATCTTGAAGATTGTGGCAGAAAAACTTGATGAGAGAGCAGAGAAAATGAATGAGGAAGTGGACGAGGTTTATGATGAATTACACAGTGAACTGAGCAAACAACATGATGAAATTAAAGATTATCTTGATAAAGTCCAAGCTTCAGTGTCCTTGCCAAGAAATCTCCTAAAGAGAGGAAGTATTGAAGAAATTCTCTCTTCTCAAAAATTGATTGATGAAAATGTTGAGAAGTTGAAAAATGAACAACCAGAGAATCTGGCCGCAGTAAATGATGGTGGTATTCAGTATGTACCTGACGATATTGGTAATATCAATGTTGATGAAATTGTTAATAAATTGGGATATGTAAAAGGTATGTACAATACTGACAATAGAATACAGACGGACGTCTCTAATACGGAAACTGAAGCAAAATGTCCGTATTATAGAGTTGTTAGTTTGATAGAGAATAATATTACCAAGATCATATCAAGTAAAGGATTAATGTCAGGGTCATGCATTGCGAGCTTGTTGTTTACATCCTGACAAAAAGTTTGAGCAGAAGATATGTACATATATGCTTCCGTAGATAGACTTTGCTAATTGTCTTGAGTATTTAATGCGACTCGTTCGCATGCGGCGACCAAATAATTATGATGTCAAACGCTTCGTTGAAGGTCTACACACATCAAGTATAGTCAGGGCCGGATTAACGTCGCACGATGCCCGCGGTAGATTTTCAGCGCGAGGTCCCCCCCCGTCGTTATGAAAATCTTTGAATTCAAAGACACACAAAATTGTTAAATAATTGTTTTTAATTTTATCCGCAAACCACCGCAATTTCGCAGCCAAGCTATCTCCACCAGGATTTCTGAATAATTTTCCGTTACGTGACAATGGCCTGCCTGGCCCAGTCCTTGGCTCAACAAGTATAAACCGGATCATATACCAGCTCAGCGCAACTGGAGATTACATGCATACAGGTATATTGCATATTTTCCTGGGACCAACTGCCAACCCTAGGGTCCCTAAATTCGCGAGGCATCTAAATTCGCGAGGCACCTAAAATGGGCGTGTCCCAAAAGAAAATGGGCGTGTTCTCGTAAAAATGGGCGTGGCACAGTAAAGCGCGAGGCCCCCATAACCGCGAGGCCCGCGACATATGCCGCATCTGCCACGTGGTTAATCCGGCCCTGAGTATAGTTATTGCTTGTATCAGTTTATGTGGTCCATGAATTACAAATATCGGAAACAATTTTTCGTTTGATGCGTCTATAATGGTTACAATACATGGTTACAATATATCACAGATTGATATGGTCGCAGGCCGCTCACGCTTAGTTGAAGGTCGAAATATTTCAAAATTCAAGTTTAGATCAATATTGCTTGAGTGTCCCAAAAGCAACAAATAATGATAAAAAAACCTTTAAATTTTAGTACATTTACAGTAAAAGTTGTTAAAAAAGCAAGGATTCTAAAAGGATGGTTAAATATATCAAGAATAAGTATCAAATTTTTCAAAGGTGGTATATTCGTCCGATGAAATAGCCGCCCGCATGAATTTGAGGCTGCAATGCATTGGTTTTACACAAATTCTTCAAAACCTTGCTATTGCATAATGAAGATCTTGGCGAGTTTTTCAACCTAGAATTAATTGTTTAGATCCGTCTGTACCTGATAATTTAAGAAAGTCTTGCAGTATTTTGAAAGGAGAGATTGCACTTATGAAACAACTACAGAAATGGTTGGGAGAGAAGTGTAAATGGAATCTTTGTTACCGTGCTTCTAGAGATGGTTGGAGTGCCCAAGATTTTCACAGACATTGTGACAACAAAGGACCGACAGTGGTTTTGGTGAAAGCCAATGATTGTATCTTTGGTGGATACACTGACCAACACTGGGTATCAAGTATGTAAAATTGATTAATATTTCCATCATTTATGTGAGTTATATATTGGATGACTTTCCTTATTACTATCCCGAAATGACGTCACAAGAGTTGGTTTGGGGTAAGATTTGTTAATATGAAATTGCTCCTATAAGTTAGATGTGCAGTCATGCGTAACAATGGCTATAAAACAATATATGAGATCTCAATAAGTCGGGATCAGTTTGTTAAACGCTCTGCCCGGAAGGTAGTTCAGTCAAGACAGAAGAAGCTCAAGTACCAAATGATGTTCAAGTCTTGCCAGCCGCCCAGCCGAAGTTGAAAATCAAGTCAACGAACAAGTGGCACAAAACCAAGTCCGAGCGCAAGCTCAAGACCATTGACCCTGCATGTTGAGGTCTGTATTTGTTTTATGCAAAAATCGTAATCTCTTTGTTCCTCGGTTGGGGCCGAACGATTTGGCAGTTTTCGCACCCGCTTTGTGAGATATTATGAACGATCATGCTGAGTGTTAAGGCGGTGCGAGTACTCGCACGAATGTCATTCCGTTGCCACCACACGCCGTTTTATGATTGGTTTATTATTGCGAACTCTCGCAGCGAGTAAAAAATAGTTCAAAATTTTGAACTATTTCCCGCGAGCGGCAAAACACTCGCAGAACGTCTGCGAGTACTCGCAGCGAGCTGCGAGGAGCTTCGTGCGAGGACTGGAAATCCGCCTTAAGGATGAAGTGGGTCGTGGCCCTTTCACGAAATGGTTAGCTAAGCCTAAAGGCTCTTTTCCACTCATCGCAAAACCAACTCACAAACTCGCTGCGAGTTCTTGCAGGTAATTAAAATAAACTGTCGAGCATTGTGATTGGATGAAAGTACTCGCACCGAGCTTGCGATTTGGTTTTTGCGACGAGTGGAAAAGAGCCTTAAGGCATGTAAAGCATTCTGTAGGACTAGGCAAGTTAGCAAGCGGTCGTAAATAGGACTCATCAGACGTGTTGCTTCTTTTGCCCACAAGCCACATACATATCCTTGCGGTGGCCAAGCGTAGCGTCTAGCCTGTTCAACTCCTAGATGCTTTAAATTTAGGCTTTGCATCGGTTTAGTTTTCATGAATTAGGCTTTTAGTCTTTTACGTGGTGATATACTGTATTCACATGGCGGTTAAACCTGGTTGGGCCAGAGAGACAGAATCGTCTATTACTGTATTAGGATTTTTGTAACTGAATTTGAATTTGGTCGGCGCCAGAACAAAGCCGATTTTCAATTGTTTTATTCCAACGCTAATTGATGTCTTAGTTGAGGCCAATGTTTATGTGGAATACAGCAGGAAATTCCCCACCGTTTTGAATTGCTTTGCATCGAGGTTAACACTATATACTCATAGGAGAATGCTTTGATAATTTAATTGTCGCATCGTCTTCCTGTCACAGAATTACTTTTGCCTATTACTATGCTTTATTAATGGTCGGTAGGTGCCGAGAAGTCAATTTAGCCCATGGAGTATAAAGTATAGGAAAAACTCGGCAGGGGCCGAGAAGTTATTGCATGTTTCGTTTTTTAGTTATGGCATGCATGTTCCTTGCAAATGACTAATTGGTCGCTGCCGAGAAGTAAATTTTTGCTTATACGTACTGTATAGTTGTGCTGTACAAAAACTTGGTAGGGGCCGAGACGTTCCTGTTTCGTGTATAGTTAATATGGCTTATACCTTAAACATGACTCGGTAGTTGCCGAAAAGTTCATTCTTGCTTGTAGAGTATATAGCTATGCTTTACACTTGGAAATTCGGTAGTGGCCGACAAGTCTCTCAGGTTTCGTCTATAGTTATGGTTCATGCGTTCCGGCTTGATAGCTGCTGAGTTTATTTTCCCCTGTAGTTATTCAAACATCAGTATTCAAACATCCAAAGTCTAAACAGTTGCCACGTGGTGTGTAGAGGCTACACACAAGCTATACAGTCACAGAAATTTGTGTCGTCAGACTCACACCGTTTGTTTTCTACCCAGACCAGTTTGTAAAAAAAAGAATGTTCTGCCCAACCATTGTTGGAACTAGGTGCGGGCGTCTAATGCCTTTTATGCCCTTAGGGGCTGCCTAGAACCGACAATGGAGTGGGCGATCGATCCATAGTTGGTCTCGCGTGATTATTTCACTTAGTGTTTATTTTTCTTTCCCATCATATCCCTTTTGACATAAAAGCACCTGAAGCAGAGTGATCAATGGTGTGATTAACAGGGCTCACCCACTAGTTTTGTCGCCTCTAGGCCGTCTCAGGGTATGGTGTCAAGTGGCCAGGTTCTAGCCAGTGTAACTGGATCCAATTGTTCCTTTAGGCCCTTTAAAACCTCATTCGCCTGACATGACTATAGACCACTTTCATAATTCAGATGAGTTTAAATATTCTTTTATGTGCATCTTAATAAGCCTTATCAGCCTCGTTTCTGTGACTGAAATTGAATAGAATTTATTAACCTGGACGAGGTCTCTCGCCTGTAAGCCAATGGGAGCAGGAGTGCAGTTAGAATAGATTACAAGCCGAAACCTATACTCCTATAGTAATCCATTCTAACTGCACTCCTGGTCCCAATGGCTTACAAGCAGAGAGTTTTGGGAAATGAGAGCCCGTGAGCCGAGAAGCTAGGGAGTGAACGGTCTATTTTGGGAGGGGAGGTGGGGGAAGAAACGATGAATACAGTCAACCCAACCTGTGATACACAAAATTATTACAATATCTTATTTCTCATCAACTGCGTAGATAAGTATACTATTTATGGTTTCGGCCCAAATATATACAATCACACAATGATATATGATATTTAATATATTAGCCCGAATGGCCAAATGACTAGGTTTTCCCAACTACACGCCCGGGCGCCTCGTTTAACGAATTGATCCCGACTTATTGAGATCTCATTGTTTTATAGCCAATGTTACGCATGACTTAAAATAGCATTTTTTTGCAATCTCTAACAACAGTTGAGCCAAAGCGAGTACAACTTTGAGTTTATATTAGCAGATATTTAACGGAAAATCTCGTAGTCGTAGTCGTTCTCGTAGCCGTCGTCAAGTCTAAAGTATCCTAATATTTTAGTTGCCGCAGCGACTTAACGGTCATAGAGCGTCTTATTGTCATATAAATTGGTGTACTCCTCCTGAATTTAATAAAACGTCAATTGGACCAAAATCATCTTTATCGTATCAGAAAATTAAGTGATTCATATATTTATAAGGATCTAGAAACTACTATAATGAAATATTTTATTGACATCTAATTATTAATTCTGTCCTATTTTAAGGTGGTGGTGGATCGAAACGTTCCAACTCGTCATTTCTATTTTCCCTGCGGAACAAAGACAACCTTGCTCCATTTATTGCCAACATCAAGCAAGGTCAGGAGCAGTATGCAATCTGCTGTCACTCTGGTTATGGACCAATCTTTGGTGGAGGTCATGATCTGATCATTTATGACAATCCTCAAGTTAATCAATCATCATACAGCAATTTTGGAAACACATATCAACTTCCCCCTGGTTATGTCTATGGCAGTGAACAAGCAAAGAACCTTCTTGCTGGTCAGTACAAATTCTTAACAACAGAAATTGAAGTCTTCAACTGAAAAGTTTCATTGGTTACTTACATTAAGCAAACTATGACGTTACATTCACCACCTGCCTTAACAATCAATATTACACAGTGATAGTGCATGATTTTACCTGCATTACTATGAGGTAATTAGAATTACTTAAGTTTTAGAATGTAACATTTTTAAGAATTAACATTGGCCATTATCCCCTGTAAATGCTCTACCTTACAGTTACTAGAGTCAACAAATGAATGGCCAGAAAGTTTGTCATTGGCCATTAACCTCCGTACAGGTACAGTAGCAGTTATTAGAGTCAGCAAGTGAATGGCCAGGACGAAAATGAGCGTACACGTCACTTTGATTGCCAAAACAATGAAAAGTTAAGGAGTAAAATTCCTTTTTCAAAGATTCTGAAAAGTACTTTTCTCGTCAAAAATATTTTTTGAATCCTCTAGACATTTTTCGCAAAATTTTGATTGAAAAGAGCAGTTCTTGACATTAACGAGCTTCCAGCCAAATCTAAACCCTATTTTCTGCTGACGTTGGCCGACATAGCATAATGTTGTAGCCTTCTTCTATTGAGTATCAACTGTTATACAGTTATATGTTTACATAGTAGATTAGTACCTTATGATTGTATTTGTTTTAGAATAGAATAGTAGTAAAATATATCTCCAACATTCTGCAAAAATATATACGAATTACACGAAATATGAACTTGTGATAGAAAATAGAAACTTTGTAATGTCAAGTAAAAAAAGTAGGAACTTAAATACATATTAAAGCAGTTTGTGCATGTAGGTAGTTTCTATTGAGTTGAAAGTGATTATATGATCCCGCATGCAGTTTGTCCCGGCATGTGTTGTGGAATCACGTCTGACCGAGATTAGAAATTTGGGATGAGCATTTTTGAAAAAAGGAATATGACATCAAACACTATACCGGCTTTGCCCTCAACCGAGAGTATACATTTTGTCGATATAGATGCGTTTTCTGGCTTGGCGGGACAGAAACGTCCTAACTCGCCTAGCCCGGATCATGCATATAAAAAACAAGTACAACAACTAAGCATTTCAAAATAGAGCTATTTTTGCATGGTCAGGGAGCTGGCAGTCTGTGTTTGTACATGGCAAAAACTACAGGGGCCAGTTGTATAATTAAAAGAGTAGTTAACGTTATTTAGTTTACTAGAGCGTTTAGAGGTTTAATTCCTGCCAGAGGGCCTAAGTTGCATTTTTCGCAACTGCTCCTGGCTAGGTCTAAAAAATGTATATAAATATTTGTTCGAATATTTCATCTACAAACACCTTCTACTATTTTAGTTTAGTTTATTATGTTTACCACTCTGAAGGTGGACCGGAAGCCTTTAACAGGTTTTGCAATCTGAGAGTTTGGCCGGACAACTACTCATTTTGGCCGGACATTGTCCGCTGACTGGCCGTTATTTCGCGGCTGTGATGACATCATCCCTTGAACATATAAAGAGATGCACAATTGTTACGACTTTAGATCATCCCGGATAAATAGGGTGTATCAATAAAAACGCAACCTCGGAATTTCCCAAGAAATCCACTTTGTTCTTAAGCACAAAAGATTTTAGGCCCCTGGGGAATTTAAAATAGTAATACGACCTATTAGTAATTCGACAGTTATGCTCCTAGAATACGATTAGAAGCTATTTTAAATTCCCAGGGGCCTAAAATCTTTTGTTCTTAAGAACAAAGTGGATTTCTTGGGAAATTCCGAGGTTGCGTTTTTTTTGATACACCCTGTATACAGGGTGTACCAAAAAAACTGCAAATACCATAATTTGTATGCACGAGATCATACATTAGAATTTCAATGGCTGTGCAAATAATTACGCTTCTGGGATTTGAAAATACGTTTCCACGTGCAGTACTATCAAAATAAGCACACAAAGTTAATTAAAATTAGTTCGATTACGAATGGCTCAGCTAACAACAGAGCAAAGAGTATTGCTTGTTTTGATACCCCTGGGAAACAAATCCCAGAAGCGTAATTATTTGCACAGCCATTGAAATTCTAATGTATGATCTCGTGCATACAAATTATGGTATTTGCAGTTTTTTTGATACACCCTGTAGTATACAGGGTGTATAAAAAAAAAGTGAACCCTTAACACTTATACTCATAGGAGAATGCTTTGATAAACGGCTTTGAATTTAATTGTCGCATCGTCTTGATCTTCCTGTCACAGAATTACTTTTGCCTATTACTATGCTTTATTAATGGTCGGTAGGTGCCGATAAGTCAATTTAGCCCATGGAGTATAAAGTATAGGAAAAACTCCGTAGGGGCCGAGAAGTTATTGCATGTTTCGTTTTTTAGTTATGGCATGCATGTTCCTTGCAAATGACTAATTGGTCGCTGCCGAGAGTAATTTTTTGCTTATACGTACTGTATAGTTGTGCTGTACAAAAAATTGGTGGGGGCGAGACGTTCCTGTTTCGTGTATAGTTAATATGGCTTATATCTTAAACATGACTCGGTAGTTGCCGAAAAGTTAATTCTTGCTTGTAGAGTATATAGCTACGCTTTACACTTGGAAATTCAGTAGGGACCGACAAGTCTCTCAGGTTTCGTCTATAGTTATGGTTCATGCGTTCCAGCTCGACAGCTGCTGAGTTTATTTCCCCCTGTAATTATTCCTTACAAATCGGGCGGTAGGGGCCTAAACGTTAATAATGTATCAGTATTCAAACATCCAAAGTTCAAACAGTTGCCACGTAGTGTGTAGAGGCTACACACAAGTTATACAGTGACAGAACTTTGTGTCGTCAGACTCATACTGTTTGTTTTCTACCCAGACCAGTTTCTAAAAAAAGAATGCTCTGCCCAACCGTTGTTGGAACTAGGTGCGGACGTCTAATGCCTTTAATGCCCTTAGCGACTACCTAGAACCGACAATGGAGTTGGCGATCGATCCATAGTTTGTCTAGGGTGATTATTTCCCTTGGTGTTTATAGAGGGCTAGCTCGCCCACTAGTTTTGTCGCCTCTAGGCCGTCTCAGGGTATGGTGTCAAGTGGTCAAGTTCTAGCCAGTGTAACGGGATGCAATTGTTCCTTTAGGCCCTTTAACACCTCATTCGCGTGACATGACTATGATTCAACCTTTTTCCCTGGATGAGAACACCCGAATAGCCCGTGCTGTGAAAAATTCCAGAATCGGATTGATTTTTTTATTTCTGTAACACCTTTGAAGGGGGAGTAAGTTTCGTGATAAGGGAAGAGTTTTGGGATTGGGTTTGAGTTACAGATAATGTTGGGATAGGGGTGGAGTTACGGGTAATGTTGCGATAGGGTATATGCTGTGCCCCAGAGATTACCCGGTTTGATATGAAGGAGGTATTGCCCGGCGACAGAGTTCGCATTTGACAAAACTCTCTGCCTGTAAGCCAATGGGAGTTGGAGTGCAGTTAGAATAGATTACAAGCCGAAACCTATACTCCTATAGTAATCCATTCTAACTGCACTCCTGGTCCCAATGGCTTACAGGCAGAGAGTTTTGGGAAATGCGAGCCCGTGAGCCGAGAAGCGAGGGAGTGAACGGTCTATTTTGAGAGGGGAGGTGGGGGAAAAACGACGAATACAGTCAACCCAACCTGTGATACACAAAATTATTACAATATCTTATTCCTCATCAACTGCGTAGATAAGTATACTATTTATGCTTTCGGCCCAAATATATACAATCACACAGGGATATATGATATTTCATATATCAGCCCAAATGGCCAAATGGCTAGGCTTTCCCAACTACACGCCCGGGCGCCTCGTTTAACAAACTGATCCCGACTTATTGAGATCTCATTGTTTTATAGCCAATGTTACGCATGACTTAAAATAGCATTTTTTGCAATCTCCAATTTCCGTGGATGGATCTTTATAACAACAGTTGAGCCAAAGCGAGTACAACTTTGAGTTTATATTAGCAGATATTTAACGGAAAAATCTCGTAGTCGTAGTCGTTCTGGTAGCCGTCGTCAAATCTAAAGTTCCCTAATATTTTAATAGCCGCAGCGACTTAACGGTCATAGAGCGTCTTGTTGTCATATAAATTGGTGTACCCCTCCTGAATTTAATAAAACGTCAATTGGACCAAAATCATCTCTATCATATCAGAAAATTAAATGATTCATATATTTATATAGGTCTGGAGACGACTATTGAATATTTTATTAACATTTAATTATTAATTTCGTCCTTTTTTAAGGTGGTTGTGAATATAAACGTTCCAACTCGTCATTTCTATTTTCCCTGCGGAGCAAAGACAACCTTGCTCCATTTATTGCCAACATCAAGGAAGGTCAGGAGCCGCATGCAATCATCAGTTATGGACCACGCTTTGGTGCAGGTGATCTGCATATTTGTGACAATCCTCAAGTTAATCAATCACAGAGCAATTTTGGACACACATATCAACTTCCCCCTGGTTATGTCTATGACAGTGAACAAGCAAAGAACCTTCTTGCTGGTCAGTACAAATTCTTAACAACAGAAATTGAAGTCTTCAACTGAAAAGTTTCATTGGTTACTTACATTAAGCAAACCATAACTTACATTACATTCACCACCGGCCTTAATAATCAATATTACACAGTGATAGTGCATGATTTTACTTGCATTACTATGAGGTAATTAGAATTAATTAAATTTTAAAATGTAGCATTGGCCATTATCCCTGTAAATGCTCTACCTTACAGTTACTAGAGTCAACAAATGAATCGCCAGAAAGTTCGTCATTGGCCATTAACCCCCGTACAGGTACAGTACCAGTTATTAGAGTCAGCAAGTGAATGGCTACGACGAAATTGAGCGTACACATCACTTTGATGCCAAAAGGCATTTTTCGCAAAATTTTGATTAACGGAAATTCAAGATCTTCAAAAATGCCCAACATTTTCGACATTATTAGCGATCTTCCGGCCAAATGTAAACCCAACTTTCTGCTGACCGGTTGGCCGGCGGCATAGCATGTTGTAGTCTTGTTCTGTTGAGTAACAACTGTTATAAATCGTACTTAGTAGATATTTGTTATAGAATAAAATAGTAGTAAGATTTTAATAATTTTATGTCAAATTTCTTTAGAAGATACTGTATCTCGAACATACGAAATATGAACTTGTGATAGAAACTAGAAACTTTGTAATGTCAAGTCAAAAAGTAGGAACTTAAATACATATTAAAGCAGTTTGTGCATGTAGGTAGTTTCTATTGAGTGAAAGTGATTATATGATCCCGCCGTTTGTCCTGCCTAGACGGGATCCCGGCATGTGTTGTGGGTTCACGTCTGACCGGGATGAGAAATTCGGAATGAGCATGCCTTTTGAAGATGCGTATATCGCGGCATTTCTGTAAAAAAAGAACATGACATCAAGACAAACGCGGACGAACACCCAAAAGTGCCCCCCCAAGAATTGAGAGCCAGCTACGGGCTTGCTTATACCAGATGGATCATGTTTTATCTGCTCTCGTTGATGTAATAAAACACAAAAAGACCATGACATTGTAATGCAGCAACCAAAGGACCTAGACATATAATACCATAAGCGAAGAAATTGTATATACGGATATAATTATTTACTCTAAATTATGTAAAATAGAAAGGGAATGAAAGCAATTATAACATTCCTTGTAAAATTAATGAAACATCGACAGAAATGGGATTTTTCTTATGCAATTTGAAGCCCATGCTCTTATATGAGGTAGGGGCTCTCTCCTTCGCAGAGGCATGCGAGTAATCATGGTGAATGCTCGCAGGGGATCAAGGGAAGACCTGTCTACCCGCATATACCCGAATTACGCGCATGCCTTACATTTTCCAGGTATGTAGCCTGCGTGTTATTATTATTATTATTGTTATATCGTTGATACATGTTCCCAAGATGAGCTTCTCAACATGCATTTACAATGATTAAAAGGCTAACAACATTAAAAGGTTATGTAGATAGAACATTACAACGGAATTACTAATTAAATTAACTACTGAAAATAAGAATGCAGTTTCAAGTCTTTTTTAAATTTTTGAAAGTTTTCTTCAGATTTTAAATTACTATCTGAAGTGTTCGATAACTTAGTGCTTCTATAATTGAAAGTTGCAGATCTGTATTTAGGAATATTTAGATCCTCACTGTGTCGGGTACTACGTCGATGAATGCTAGATCTTTTGCAAAAATTATCCGATAAATAGGAATAGGATAAATAGGAATAGGATCCATTTACACATTTAAAAGTCATTAAAATGTCTCTAAAATTGAGCGTTTCCTTTAGAGGGGACCATTGAAGTTGTTTTGAAACTGGAGTTTTATGATCAAACTTGCGACCGTCAGTAATAATCCTAGCCGCAAAATTCTGCACAAGTTGTAATTTTTTAACATTTTTATTATCAGAAGAGTTAGCCCAGATCGACGAGCAATAAAATAATTTGCTTAATACAAGAGCATTAATTATCTAGATCCGAATTTGTGTGTCAAATAGATGTTTTATTCTATTGATTTGACATAAACTGGCCATACAAGATGAGACAAGGTTTTTAATATGAATATCATACTTTAAATTGGAATCCAAAGTTACACCTAGATCGTTAGCGTAGACCACTTGTTTCCCTAACAGTTCAATTTGAAAGGTATTGGGAAGAATTCTCTCTAACATTTGTCGGGTGCCCAATAACAGTAGTTTCATCTTGTCGGGGTTTGAAAGCAAGCAGTTATTGTAACACCATTTTACTACTCTCTGTACGTCAGCCTCCAATTTCTTCATGTTAACATCCAGGTCAAGTCTTGAAAATGATAAAATAACTTAGAATCATCTACGTAATATTCAAGTGAAGAATTATGCGTAACTGATGGCAGGTCATTTATATAAATGTTGAACAGTAATGGTGAAAGAATACAACCTTGAGGGACTCCATGGGTTAAAAGTAACGAATCTGAGATACTGTTTCCAATACGCACTGCTTGACTTTTTCTGGACAGGTAACTTCTAAATCAACTGAGTGCAACTGAAGATACACCAACACTTTCAAGCTTGCGTAATAAAATCTTGTGACTTAGGCTATCGAATGCTTTAAAGAGATCGAATAACACTAGGGCAGTAACTTCTTTCTGGACCATAGCTTTGAGAATCGAGTCAGTGGTATAAATATTTAAGGTTTCCGTCGAGTGGTACTGACGATTACCACTTTGATGACGGTTAAGGCGCTTATACTGGGGCAGATAGAAAGTAAACTGTTGAAGTGCAATTTTGTCGCATATTTTTGCAACCGAAGGTAATAGTGACAATGGGCGATTATTAGTTGCTTCTTCGTGGTCGCCATTTTTCAACAGTGGTATGACTTCGGCATATTTCCAAGCTTCAGGATAAATACTACTAGTGAAAGAACAATTTACAATATCTGTCAGTGCAGGTAAAATATGACGTAAGAAATCCTTAATGACCCGCATGGAAATTTGGTAAGGTCCTGATGCTTTGTTAGATGGCATTGACATAACAGCCTTGCGCACTTCATCACACGATACTGGTTTGAAATGACCAAAACGCCTCTGTGGCGATACTGGTTTGAAATAACTAAAACGCCTCTGCAGTGGAGGAGAGAGGGTATATGTGTATATTTGGTATAGATAGATAGATAGATAGTTTATTAAACATAATTACATTAGCAGCCCTGGGGCTGAATTGCGTAATTAATTTACAATATGAATATAATTTAATAACAATATAATAGTTAAAAAATGTATGCTATAAAAACTAAAGTGTATCTAAGAATTATTAAAAAGATTACACATCGTAGGAATAAAAGTTTTCTGGTAACGAAGAGTTTTACATTTAACGTTAAATGTTCTTTTATGCCTAAGGTCATAATTTGATTGGTGTTCTGGCGGAAGTAATTTATACAACTTGTGTGACTCATCACATATTATCTTACTAAATAAGTTGTCACACAAGTCTTTTCTTCGACTTTGTAACGTTGGAAGTTGGAATTTTTCCAGATTGTCTTGGTATGAAATCCCAGGAGATAAGATTGAAAGCACACGTTTTTGAATCCTTTCCAAATCATCAGATAAATACTTTGGAAGCGAGTGATGAAAGACCGGAGCACAATACTCAAGAACTGATCTAATACAGGTACAGTAAAACAGTATAATATCTTGATCAGGCACTCGAGCTCGTTTGAGTAGGACAATAAAATATAAGCGTTTATTAGACTTTTTTATAACTTCGTTAATATGTTCGATCCAAAGAAGATTATTGGACACAGTTAATCCTAGAATCTTAGCATGGTTGACAACGTCAAACTCCCTCCCCTCTATGGAAATGGCGTCAAACGAATGTTTTTGTTTCTTAAAATCAATGATCATTTCCTTGCACTTTTCAATATTTAATTGCAGCTTGTTTTCGCATGACCAATTCTGGACAAGTTCGGCATCACTCTGGATCGTACTACAATCCCCTTTATTTACAATTTCTGCAACATTAGTGTCGTCCACATATTTCCATTTATTTGCACTGGGAAACGTGAGATCGTTTATCATCAACAGAAAAAGCCACGGTCCAAGTTTAGTACCTTGGGGGACACCTGACAGTATATTACCCCATTCGGAAACACAATCATTGGCCAGTTTAACCCGCTGTTTCCGATCTTTCAGAAAATCAACAACCCAGCGAGCAATTCCTGGGGGGATGGGTAGGTCACAGATTTTTTTTGCTAAAATGGCATGATCAATAAGGTCAAAGGCCTTCCTATAATCTAGGAGCATGATCCTTACAGCAGCACCAGTGGCATCTGTGGCTTCAGCCCACTTATGTATCATTGAAATTAGAGCATATTGGGTAGAGGACTTTGGGATAGCTCCAAACTGGTCGGGGTCGATAATGGAAAGGATGGCAGGACTGATATATGTAACTACAATAAACTCCTCTGCGACCTTTGAAAGTGCAGGTGTGAGTGATATTGGTCTAAGGTGCTTACTGACGTTTGTCACAGGTTTCGTTTTAACTAGGGGAGAAATGTTCGCTAATTTCCAAGCTGACGGGAATTTTGGTTCGGCAAAGGTACAGTTCAGTACGGTGCGGACAGGTTGGGCAAGGATTTCTGCAAATTCGTTTAGCAACCAGTTTGGCAAATCATCGGGACCTGACGCTTTACGGGGATTTAGTTTCTTTAACGCACGATAGACATCATATTCGGACAGCACAGGGGGGTCAAACTCATCGTCGTAGGGGGGAATGGATTGTAGAGGTTGATAAGCTTTCATAGGCTCCAGGAAGGCGTCGTTAATAAGATTAGCAATTGCAAGGGAGTCAAAGTTCTCAATTTGGTCAAGTTGGAGTTTAGATCGGAAATTCTCAGAACTCTCAGTAGTGGTCATACCTGCAATTTTTTTAACATCATTCCACCACCGACTTGGTTTGGACTCCTTTAAATGCTGTACTTTAGATGAGTAAAATTTAGCCCGACAAAATTTTCTTTCTCGATTTACACGGTTTCGATATAAACGAAAGAGTTCTATATCCCCTTTTACAAAAGCTCTTTGGCGGAGTTTGATCAAGTTTTTGAACTCCGGAGTGATCCAAGGTTGGTCATTTACGTGTAATTTGGATGTTCTTAGTGGCATGATGCTATTAATTCCGATTCTCACCAAATCTGTGAATAATTTTAACTTTTCCTCACAACTAGCGAGAGAAATCAGACTAGACCAGTCACACGAATTAAGATACCTGCCAAGTTCATCTCGCCTACTACGTCGCATATCTCTTTTACATATGGTTCGACGACTGGAGGTTTGGGGTAATCTATTTTTTGGATGGAGAATAATCACGTTGTGGTCAGATAGTCCGAAGGGCGGACACTTTTCTACAGAGTTTACCCCATATAGGTGAGGTAAGTTGGTTAGGATCAAATCTAAAATTTGGTCACCTCTTGTTGGTACACGGACTAGTTGCTTCATCCTAAACTGTGTTAACAATCGGTTGATGTTTAGTCGATTAAAATCACCAGTCAGGAAAATTCCGCAACCAGGATAATAGCCTTCAATGGACGTAAGTGTAAGGAACAAGTAATCAATCATAGAATTGTCGTCGGCGTTAGGAGGGTGGTAAACTGTACCAATCACAATATAAGGAACTCCTCGAGGGAGTCTATTTGGTCTAATTTGGACCCAAAGCACTTCAAAATTTGGATTGTCAAGATGATCGAGTATGGCATGAGCGTTGGTGAATAATCAATAATAATCATTAATAATGCATGTTATGATTCAACTGCAATTTTTTCCCGATGCAGAACGAGTCCGCATTTGGATGAGCAAACTGGCTTATATGGTGGTATGTACACGGCGGTAGGGATGCTCATATTTGACCATTTGGCGGAAACGTACCTATATTAGGACGTTTACGGTAATACAAAGTGCCGCTAAATTTCTTGTTTAAGCGTTTTCAAGACATCGAGATTAGTGACCATGCAATATAGTAGGGTGTAACCTCACCTCAATGCAAACAGCGATGTTTTAACCCTCTTGGTATGGTCACCCGAAGAATGAGAACATCCTGAAACGCAAAATATTTACTAATACAAGAGGAAGAACTTGACATGAGTGATCGACTGAATCTGATATTGGACGTCAGTTTGCTGGAAATGACCGTGCAGAGACAGAGTCTGTTTCCTAGCATTCACTTTTATTCACCAATTTTGTGCTATTACTCCAGTGATGTATTTAGGTCATTGCCCCAGCCTGTTTGCGGGCTAGACTTTAAGAATATTCAGGTTCCAAGAATTACATTTCCGGGGATTTCGCAATCGACGAACCAACACTTTCACTTTGGCAGTATTTGCAGATTTGCAGCAAGATTTTATGCGATCATTTCGTTGAAAAGAAGACACAAATATGTTATCTAAACTGTGAAATAAAGAAGTTTTAATTGAAATGGCAAGTGCTTCATCAGACAGTGGTCCTGTTGATGAAATCAAAGATCTGGTCACATGCGCGTTGTGTTCAAATACTTTACAAGATCCAAGAAGCTTGCCTTGCCTTCATAATTTCTGTAAAGGATGTTTAGGTACGTATATTTTCTGTTTAAAATATCTACTTGGGTGCGTCGTTGCATTATTTCTTGAGAGTGCGAAATTTACATAATTTATATTGTAATATTATTAGGCCTGGTTTCAATTTGATTGTGGCTGACATGACCATGTCAAGGTGACCGATGTAATATAGTGTCAATATATCTTACTGATATGGATACAGTACATTAAAGACAATATATATAGATCTGACACTTTCACATCAGCGACCATGACTTGGCCACCACAAACCTGACCAAATGGAAACCAGGCACAACATATTCATGTAACATGCAAAACCTGATTAAATTATGCACGACCCAACATTTCAACTTTGTCTAAATAGTGTCTTCATCACCGGTGATCTGAAGTCAAAACAGAGCGATCCTTTAAATATACTTGAGGAATGATGTTGTTTGCCAACAATGAGGAGATTGTCTTGTATATGCCACTGTCATCTCTTCAGTTCAAAGCAAGATAATTCATGTCTAATATGCCACACTTCTAGCCAATTCCAGTTGACCAGACTAGTGCAAACATGTCTGATGATGATTCATGCATGTTTATATGCCATATATGGTTCTAGGCAGTGTCTTTGGCCATTATAAATTATACTAGCTGTAATTGCATGCTTCGTTTGACACATATATGCAGGGTTCTGCCCAGGACCATGCAAGTGCCGGGTACCTGCAGCCCTAATGGCATGACCCCCTCCCACACTGCGAACAACTTTTAAAACTTGATCGACCTGTCTCAGAGTAGCTTGAAGCGCGACATTGATTAACAAAGTGCAAAGTGATTAGAGCGTTCGTCAGACGTCTTTCTGGCTTTAGGGGTATTGCGTATTTCTCAGAATCACCAAAAACTAATATTGTGCACTGTATTGTAGTACTCAATTTCATCTAATACTAATGTTTAAATAACAAAATTTGCCAAAGATAAAACAAAAAAATACTTGAATATAAAATATCTATTTAACACAGTACAACATTGGGGTTTTCGTACTGCATATTTGAAACCTTTCAAGTGCTGGGCGGAAGAGTCCCCTTTGGCGCGAGTGCCAGGCAGCACTGCTGAGTGCTGGGCGCTGCCACCCAGTGGCGCCCACTGTGAGCAGAACCCTGTATACATGTATGTGATTGGCCAAACTTTGGTATATGCCTGTTTTGGTTATTGTTCTATTTAATTCATTCTGCTCTATTATATATTTATGCGTTGTTGTTTTTTAGAAAAGTATGTTGAACGTCTCCGTGGTGCTGACATGAACATCGAGACATTTCCATGTCCTACATGTCGCTCTGAGTTTACGCTCAAATCAAACCAAGATGTCGCTGAAATGACAAGCAATTATTTCATCAAGAATATGCTGGAAATTATGGAGATTCAACAAAAAGCGAAAGCGTCTACGGCATGTTCACACTGCCAAGATTGTGCCATTAATCACTGCGCATCGTGCGAAATGTTTATGTGTAAGAAATGTTCAGAGTCGCATGACATATGGCCTGCCAACAAAAACCATAATGTGTTGTCTGTACAGGAACTGAGCGATCCTGAAAGTCAAGCCAAAATGAGAAGCAAGCTTTATTGTATGAAACACAAAGATAAAATACTCGAAATATATTGTGAAACGTGCAAGGAACTTTGCTGTATGCTTTGCCTGCTGTTAAATCATCAGAAACAAAACCATTCGTGTGTGGCAGTGAGTGAGGTCACACAAAAGCAAAGACAAACATTGCAATCAAACTGCACAACACTTGATGAGAAATTATCTGGAGGAAAGGAAGCGTTAAACAACATTTGCGAGGTGATGAAGTCTCTTGAAAAGAATGCTAAAACTGCTAAAGATCAAATCAAAGAACAAAAGGAAAAGGTCTTGAAGATTGTGGCAGAAAAACTTGATGAGAGAGCAGAGAAAATGAATGAGGAAGTGGACAAGGTTTATGATGAATTACACAGTGAACTGAGCAAACAACATGATGAAATTAAAGATTATCTTGATAAAGTCCAAGCTTCAGTGTCCTTGCCAAGAAATCTCCTAAAGAGAGGAAGTATTGAAGAAATTCTCTCTTCTCAAAAATTGATTGATGAAAATGTTGAGAAGTTGAGAAATGAACAACCAGAGAATCTGGCCTCAGTGAATGATGGTGATATTCGGTACTATGTACCTGACGATATTGGTAACATCAATGTTGATGAAATTGTTGGTAAATTGGGTTATGTAAAAGGTATGTATACTACAATACTAGAGAGATTTAAGCCCCGGTCAAACGAGGATGAGAGTTGATAAGAGTTGCAACTTTCGCTCGCGTTTGACCACCAACTCTCATGCACTCTCATCAAGTTTAAGCTGGTTCAAATTTTGATGAGAGTTGATGAGAGTTTTGCTCGTTTGACCGGTCATGAGAGGTGCATAAGAATTTTAAACAACTATAGTCAGACTAGTGTTTTGGCCTTTCTATAAGAATTAGCTTAACAAAATAACACGTTTATATGACTGTGTCGATGACAATATTCTCACGGCTCCGTTTCGCGCGCTAAATTATTTCTGTCGTGACTCTCATGCAACTCTTGTTCTCGTTTGATCGGGGCATGAGAGTTAAACAAACTCTCATGCGAACTCTAACTTGCCAACTCTCATCAACTCTCATCCTCATTTGACCAGGGCACAGAATAAGTATATACCAGAAGTGTAACTTCATAGGGCTTTCGTGTCCTCAAATTTCCCAAAATGTACACGTCATGCACACGCCATCGTGCTTGCTTGTAAGATGGCGACGTTTGATAGCGTCAGCACGAACAACTTTTCTATCAGTGTTTTGCATTTTCTCGCGGCCTTTTCTGCCATTTTAGTAGTAATTTGTTTAACTGATTGACATACATTGCAAGGCCAATGGTTTTTTTCATTTCCGCAAATGTTAAGGGCCTTAAGGCATTAGGTCAAAGGGCATGAAAGCAATGACGTAGTAACAAATGACGAATATCACACGTCACGCACACGCCATCACAACTTGCTAGTAAGATGGCGACCGCGGGACGAGTTTTTTAGAGAAGATAGACATCTGTTCATACTTAATCTGTAACCAGGGCTTAAGCAAGCGACATTTTTGACAACACGGACGTCACGCGTACATTATTTAACAGTTAATTATGGCATCAGCAGTTTGTGCTTGAAATCAAGAACGGCAGTCAACGTGGTTTCACGTTCGTGATTTCAAACAAGAACAGCTGTCGCCATCTATAACGGCTCAATTTACTTCTGGTTGGCGTTCGTGAATCAAAAACATCGCTTGCTTAAGCTCATTACTGCATGTGAATACAATACCGACGGGTCTCTCTAATGCGTAAATGAAGGAAAGTGTCTGTATACTAGAGATTTCTTACTAGTGTGATAGAGAATATTATTACCAAGATCATACCAATTTAGGGATTAGTGTAAGGGTTAAGCGAGCGTTGCGTGCTTGTTGTTTGCATCTCATCCTGACAAAATGTTTGAGCGGAATATTATGTATTTATTATATACACAAGCTCTGGATATGAGGTATTCTGCAATCTGATTGGTTCTCCACTAGCAGGATATTAGCTCATATCCTGCTGATAGAGAAAAGTAGAAAAATGGCTGGCTGATTTGGACAATTAAATGAAGAGGAACTTCAAATTTTACTTGAAAAAAGTACGCCAAAATGTTCTGTTCATATCCAGAGCTTGTGTATATAATAAAACAGTTATTCTACTCATATTCTACTATCAGCTCATATACGACTCGAGTTCTTAGAATAACTGTTAAATATGCTTCCGTAGCGTTCAATATTTGTTATAGACTTTGCTAATTGGCTTTCTATAATGTCAAATTCTTGAGTATTTAATGCGATTCGCTCGGAGATGCCGACCAAATATGATCTCAAACACTTCTTTGAAGGCCCAAACATTTCAAGTACAAAACACGAGCAGGAGTGCTTTATCAGATATAAAACACGAGTGCGCAGCACGAGTGTTTTATATCTGATAATGCACGAACTGTGAGTGTTTTAAATGGCTTAAAAAACGACCCATCTTATGAGTTCATTGGCGAAGTAATTTTAAAAATAAACATTGTCTAAGCCGAGAAAATCAAAGCTAAAGTTTATGTAAATTAACATGATTTTTTATCACATATAAAACCACTGACACGGTAGTGATTTCCTTTGTCTTTTCCTCATGAATTATTAAAGAGTTTTTTAAGTATATTTATTGCTTGTATACTCAAGAACTATAAATAGCGGTAACAATCAGTATTTCGTTCGATACACTTATAAAATATAAATAAGCTAAAATAAGCTGGTATACGCAAAGAATAGTTAAAATATATCACAGATTGTTATGGTCGCGCTTTGTTGAAGGTCGAAATGTTTTGAGTGTATATTTATATTGCTTGATCGAGTGTTGCAAAAGCAACACGAAATAAAAATACTTTTTTGGTACATTCAAAAAAAGCAAAATATCAAGAAAAAGAAACAAATTTTTCAAAGTCGGTATATTCGTTCCATGAAATAGCCGCCCGCATGAATTTGAGGCTGCAACGCGTGGGTTTTCATGGTACACAAATCGTTCAAAACCTTGCTACTGTATTGCATAACGAAGATCTTGGTAAGTTTAAGCCGGAATCTTTAAAAACAGGAACGCGAAAAGCCGGAATCTTTAGGAATCGGGCAACGGGGAATCGGGCAGTGGGAAAATCGGGCGACGGGGGGAGTGAGGGAAACGGGGAGCGGGAGAATACCGTATTCCCCCTTTTAAAGATCTTTAAAACCCGTATAAATACTAAAATCGGTAGGCTCTAGCCATTGCCGAATGCCGCCGAAAATTGCCGTTGGAAAACGGGAATATATCTGGTTTCATGCGCGCATATATTGGCAGAAAGCGTACGACATTATCTACATTTCGGTGGTATTTATATTTTTTCTAGCTACAATATTGAGCGAGAAATCATTGCCTAAACGAGGGTGTCGAATTGCCGTCGATATAGTGAATATTATATTCTAGTTGGAATTTATTTGTCTGGTTTCATGCGCGCGTTTCAACCGCTTATATTAACTCGCATATTGACAGAAAGCTTATGAAAATATCTACACTTTGGTGCCATTTATATTCTCGTAGCTACGACAGTGAGCGAAAAATCATTGCCTCGTTCAAGCAATGCGCATTTGAGATGGTTTGATTGACATGTTTACGCCCATGTCACATTGGCGGCATTTGGCGCAAGTTAGCAATGTATATATTATTAGTGTATTGCGGTATATATTATTATAGAAGATTGAAGAGTTTAGAAAACCACAATTTTAATGATATATCTAAGGTACACGTGTTCATGAATAGCTTCAATTATTTTAAAATTATAAGATCTGGACTATGGCCATTATATATACAGTAATATAGTAGCTCTTGGGCACTAATATTGCGTCAACAGTGCTATTCGAAAGCGGGATGTGACGTTCACTGTCTGGCCAGTCACAAGAGCATTGTGTCATTCATATGTGCATATCGATGATATAAAACATTCATAAGTACAAAAGTACATTCAAAAACATTCAAAAGTACATTCATATGCGCATATAAGCTGATATAAAACGAATGATCATGAAATACAGTAAGAAATCTAATCTATGGTACTGTGCAAACAACGTCTTCATAAAATGTATCTGACCACGCGGCATTATGCACGTTGCTAATCAGTTTATAAGAAACTCAACATATGTTGAAAATTTTAACCCGATAGACCGATATATAACATAACATGAATTTGAAGTTTATATTCTTTATATTATAGTCTGGGAACTTGGTACAAACTTACATTTTGTACCAAAAATACCTATGAGTCACAATTGTTCGCCTTACTACAAATTAGTGTTTTAGCATTGACCTTAGCCGTTTAATTTAAGGTCAAACCAAAATTTACTGCTAATTGCTGGAAATGTTCTTGATGGAGATGGGGCAAAACTCATGGCCAATGTTCAGAACATTTACAGAGAAGTCAGGATATTTCATCAAAATACATTCCTTGCGAAGATGGAAGTGAACGTTCTGTGGTGATGCACTTCTTTGTAGTTGCCCAGACAGCCTATCCCTGTATTCGCGTACATCACGACAGAAAACAATCAAATCATGCGGACGCTGCACAGGCGGGTTCTGAATACGTCCATTACACCCATAACACTTTTTAACGGTTGTCCCTTGTACCCACTTTAAAAAGAAAAACCATTGGGCAGGATTGTAGTTGGTTGGGCCATAAGATTTGTCGTATTCTGCGTTGGGGGAGTTGACCTGGAAACTCCAGCGACTGATGGCATGGACGAATTTGTAGATTGGCAATGATTCATTGGAGGTAAACCACAGCCGCTGAACGTAGGTGGAATATGGCTGGTATGGTGGAACTCGCTCGCCATTGAAGGGTAATGACTCGAGGAACTAACTGGTGGTATGCTGCATCTTCTACTAAGAGAGGATTCGGAAAAACTGGATCTGTGGTGTTGCAAGACATTTACAGGTGTCGCGCTGTAGTATGCAGTGGAAGTGTGGAATTGTTGTGGTGGAAATGCCGCACGATGCTGCTGACTATTATTTGCTGCAGTTGTAGTTGGTTGCGTGCTACGGGAAGACGTACTAGTCTCATTGTTATCACCAAACAAGTCGACGTATTCTTCCACCGCTTGTGCTTTTGAATTCGACCGCTTTCTCTTCGACGGTTTTCCCGGCATTCTTGGGTCCTCTTTCATCAACCATATCCATCATAACCGGTTGCTTCTTCTTTCTCTTAAACCACGCAATAAATTCGTGAAGTGTTCCTCTCAGCTGCGCAACGGCGAGAACGTGTTCGCAGATTTTCGTAGCATGGTTAATGCATGTACGATCGCACACTAAACAGCCACCTTTTCCGGGAGTAACGATGTGGACTTTGTTCGACGTCCCAGCAACTACAAAGGATCCATCGTCAGCTCCAGGCTTTCGGATAACATTTCCCTTGGATATAAGCAAGTTGGAGGCTTTCTCAAACATGGCTTCGAGTATTGGTGCTGGCACTGTTGTGATTCCACTCTCCTTCGCGCTAATACCCAATGACGATGCTTGTTCTTCTTCTTCTTCCGAGTTGGTTCGATCAGAATTTATGACATCATTCTTGTCATTCATTCCTGCATTTTTGAATTCCATCAACTTTTTTGTCATTTGAGCATGGCTCAAATGGCTTCTCTCCACCTCGTCTATCGTAAGATGCGTGAAACCTGGTCGCACTCGATACATTCCTTTGCCAAACACAGCGCGGTCTTCATTGCGTTGTTGGGTTTCAATAATGTCCTTGATCTTGTCAATAAACTCGTGCGGCTTTTTCGCGTTGAAATTAAGGCCGTGCTTAATGATAAAGTTTGCGGACTCAGGGTCGTTATTGGTATAGGCTGATGGAGGATTTCCAAGTCCAGCTTCCGTTCGGACAGGTTTTAACATCGAATCCTTCATATCGGCTGCCTGATAAAAATATGTGTTAAAAATAATACTGTTAAATTAAAGATTAAATGAATTAGTGAGGGTAGTTTTTCGCTCTTGTGCTGCGGTGCAGGTAACCCGCGAAACGTCTACGCGGAACTTTTCTTTTAACTTCTCAATTTTTGGATTTCATATGACGTCATACATTTCAGTGGAGGTCAACTCTAAATCGAGACACAGTAATCGGAGTGAGTTAATTGTTCACTGTATGTATTGTTCACTCTATGTTCAGTCCGATTAGCCGGGTAACTCGCCTCCACATAATCGGACCCTTAGTTGAAATTAAATGGTATTGGCAATGGAAATTTAGTTTGTCCATAGTTTGTTTAATTTAAAAGAACTAGTAAAATTATTAATATAGAAATATCGAGACCGAAATGAGTGAGCTGGCCACCATCTTGGACTCGTTTCTATGACTGAAATTGCAAAGAAATTCTGAATCTAAAGAGGATAAGAAGGCTTATTATGATGCACATCACAATCATTTAAATTAGTCTGAATTATGAAAGGGGTCTATAAAACATCTAGTAATTGTTATTTGGTTACCCAAGAGTAGTTTTACACGGTTAATCTCGCTTGTGACCTCACTAAAACCACCGTCAATGAGATGGTATTTCGAAAACTAAGCAAGATATGAAGAACTGTTAAAAGAGATTTATATATAATTTCAACAGTTCTTGTATGCGAGTTCGATGTTTGTCAGACCTCTATAACCGTGAAAAGATGGTTCACGGAACAGTGCCGTGGAGGGACGTTCGTAGTGTAAATGGTGTACGGAAAAGTTTGAAAAATAGGGCATGGGAAATGCAATTTCCAATATTCTCTATCAACGGCAACGGTTCGTTAATCATACAGCAAGGTCATTGTTTTTTAAATGTAAAGATTAAACTATTTGTAATGTATATCTTTGTACTGGACCTCCTAAATTTTTACATGTCAATCCCTTTATTAACACGAATAATTAAGCATGACCTCTTGTATAGAGGAAGAGGTCATGTCGTCATGGTAATTTCGCCCCCCTCTTACAGCACTGCTTCAAAGGGAGACACATATACATAGGAAGTATTCGGGTATTTAATGTGTGAAATATACAACTGGTTCTAATACCTTTTCATCCTGAAACCACTCATAGAACGTACGTTTGTTGCCACCATTCCCATGCTCTTTCTCTCTTTCCTCCCAGCTTAGTTTGAGGTCTTGAAGCTTTGCGTCGCATTCTTCTTCAGTCTCACAGTCGACGAGTCCAAAATATTTCACAGAGCCTTCCTGCTTGCCGAATACTTCTGACACGAAAAGCTTTTTGGCATCACCCGTTATTCCTCTACTCGCGAGTTCTCTTTCGATATTGTCTTTAAAATGCAGAAAACATCGTAGGAAAACAGCAAAACGCATGTTTCGTTTAAATCCATCAATAAGGGCTTTTTCGCCATCGGTTCCAACAGCAAGAATACCCTCCAGTTCTGGTTTGAGAGTTTTCAAAGCATGCGCAAACGTTGAGTACGTCTGCCAATCCTTCCTTTGGTGCATAAGTAACGGTCCCACAAACACAGGTGCTTTTCCGGTTTTCGGGTTTACTAGCTTGAGATTTCTGTAGGTTGCAACGGTGAGGCTGATGTTGCGATCAAATACGTTAAACGTTGGATCAATTCCAAGAACACTGTATTCCGTTGGGTGTGTGCAGAATTGAACAAGCTCTCTTAGTTGCTGGTCGTTTGCAATAACAACAAAGAAATCCGGATGTATTGCACATTTACGTATGAATACTGCGTCCTTAGAGCGTTCTTCGTCTCTCTTTGCGCGTTCTAGGAGTGTCCACACGCTACTTACACTAATATTTTGACTAGTTTCGCCTTTTTCACTTTCATCATAGGGCGCAGAACGAGACTCAGAAGATTGCTTTGCTGAGTGTCTGGCGTTATACATATCACTTGGCCCTCTCGGTAATTCACCAACAGACCTGGCCATTGTAACATCGCCTGATGAGCGATATACCTCATCAAGAGCTTCTTTAACCGTCTTTTCTTTATCAAGTACAGACTTTTTCATCTTGTCTCTTGTGCTGGGTAGAAGCCGCATGTAAGAAGATTTGAATTTGGAATTCCATGAGGCTTGATACATTTAACATCATGTTCTGTGCCACTGAACAGGTACTGTACAAGCGCATAAGGAAGTTCATTACCACAGTTATCTGGAGAAAAAGAAAAGATTCTTTCAATGTTTAGCCGTATCCAGAAACATCGAATGTGGAGAAAAGACGTGAAACTCTGTATACGAAAACATTCAACATTTCATTGCCCGTATATAAACTGTTGATTAAAATAATGCGAAACGTAGCCTATAGTTCTTTGTTTTAAAGTCTTTAGTTCTCTGAGCCAAGTGCTTTATAAGGAAACAAAGAAATACTCAACAGGCCAAAAGCACATGTATTTTGTAAATCAAAATCCCCCTGCCACGGCAACTAACGCCACACGGAAACCCGAACGTCCTAACCCAACGCGTCCCAGCAAGAAACGTGATCGCAGTTTGAATGTATATATACAATAATAATATTTCGCCAAATTTTGTGGATTTGTTAATAACCGTTATTCAACACTTACCATTTAATTTTGAAACAATTTTGCGAACATCTGGGTCAGAGACGTTCCTGTAATAAGTTCTTTTCAACTCGTAAACGTCTGTTTCAGATGTAGAAGACGACTTATCTAGCGAACGAATCTTCATGATCCCTTTTGAATCCCTTTCAGCGCGAAAAAGGCGTTTAGGTGAGCCATTGTACTTCCACGCCCCCATATCATCGCATTTCAAATCATCTCGATGTTGTAGGGAACTGATGTCAACAAGGAAGGAAACGTTATGTGAAACGTTTAAGGGTTGCGATATGCATGTGTGCTCAAGTTCGTACTTTCCCATTAAGATGCGAACGATTTGTTCCCCGTTATAGGCTTCCTTACTCCTTGAGAAGACAGGAGTCATCGCGTCATCCTTGTAAGGTTCACCAGAAGGTTTAAACGCTTCCATTGTAATATCATTGTCACTGTAATAAATAAACAAAAGCGACAATGTTAACTTCACGTTGTAACTTCATGCAAGCAGCTAAGCATAGCAGGTTTAATGTTTGATAACTTACTTCACGAAATCGTGATCTGATGAAATATCACTTGTCCCGTCCTCTTTGTCCATGATATCATCCTGTTTAAAAAAGACGAGGTCCTGTAAGTGCTAAAGCACTTAAAACTACGGTACATATTTTTCGAGCGTTCTCAAGTAGACCTTTTGCATAATAAACAAAATTTTGATCTGAACAAGTTTAGACAAAAATTTCATCACAGCTTGAAAGTTGAAAGAACATCACAAAATTAGTGGTATTCGAAATTTCGTCGTAAAATGCATATAACATAGCCCGCAAGTTCGCCATTTTTCAGTCATTTTGTATTTCCATTACAAATGGGAAATTGACAGCCCCAAGGCGTTTCCGGCTGTCAATTTCGCGTGCATATGGCGCAATAAAAAAGACTGAAAAACGGCTATATTAGATGCATTTTACAACATTTCGCAACGAAACTTCAGAGTACCATTAATTTTGTGATGCTCTTTCAAGATGTGATAAAAGTTTTGTCTAGATTTGTCTAGATCAAAATTTTGTTTATTATTCAAAACGTTAATTACTGCTCTAGTTTCCATTTCACCATCATGTTGTACATCTTCATTGCTTTTGCCACTTCTTGCTAAGGCTGCGTCCTCACTTCTAAGTCTAACTGCATCATCATCAACTATTTGTGAACTCTCTTGGCCAATTATTGCTGAATAATGACACAAATCACATGGTAATTAATTGCCGGTTTGCTGGTCCAATTTGGTTTTTGGCAGTGGCAGTTGAGAAAAATCCTGATAACAGAGCTACAATAGGTCTCTATTTTCTTCAGTATATCTAGTACTGTGTAAAACCAAGAAGATCATATATGCCTGTCTTTTGAAAGATAATTTAAGGGATTTGAACATTTTCGTATACATGTGTATAAATAAGCACTTCATATAGCATAAATTGAACATACATAACAAAGCAGTACATATCTCTTACATTCATTAGAGCTTGAAGAGCATAGAAAAATAACAGGACCAGATACACCTAATTCTGCCAGATCAGTGGATTCAACAACCCTCTTGGCAAAAGGTCTAGAAGCAAAAAAACTGATGTTATAATTGTTGCAACTTGCAAAATTCACCCATCTTATGGGTTATTTTGTAACATACCATGGTTCCAACACAGAAAAGTTAAGTACTAAACTTATATAGTGTTATGTACAACACAATGTTTGCAGTTTGCATGAAACATAGAGTTCAAAAAGTGATATAAACAGCTGGAAAATTAGGACAGGATATCCCATTAAATAAACCCCATTTCATTTCCAATAACAATTAATGAAATAATTGTACTCCTCCCAACAAACCCCGAATAACCCACAATGCGTTGCGCTAAACACGAAATTCAAGATGCCGTCGCTATTGATGGATGCGTGAGTTAACGCCTTGTTCAAAATAAAATGTACTTTAATTGAAATTCTTACACAAGACTTACAGTTCACTAGTTTTGCTACATCCACCTTGGAATGTTTGTGAATATGGTACTCCCTAAAAATAATTCAATTTTTTTTTATTATGAGACAAAATGTGTATCACTGAAAGGAACACCACAACACCTAAGCAACTGAAAAACTATCAAACTTTTGGTAGAATATTGGAGAAGGCTTACCTTGTTTGAATCAACAGAATGGATGTACTGGTTGCTTGTTGAATCCTGGGCGTTTTCGTTTTCAAATGGCATATTCTCAGAATCAGGGCACGAGAGGCATTTATCTTGGGATTTTATAGCATCAGACTCCGCGAAGTTTTCACACTCTGTTGTCACCATTTCTAATACAGCTTTGGCTGACAATCGCTCACTTGGCGGAAATGATGTGCAAGCCTTAAAAGCTCTGTCGATTGCTAACCAGTCGACCGTTCTGATGCGATGATACTTGTCAGAAAATGAGGGCTTCGTTTCCTCACGCATTAGGCGAATAAGAACTTCCCGCGCTTTCCAAACACTGTTCACGCTCTCTCCTTCCATTTCTATACAGTACGGAAATTCTAAATCAGGATTAAGAAGAATGAACATGACCATTCCGAGAGACCAAACGTCGCAGCATTTTAAGTCCGTCAATGAGAACGATTGACCTTGTTCTGCTGTTAGCATCTCAGGCGAATTGTACACAAGAGTCCCTCTTTCAAAGTTGGTCGTTCTTGTATGGCTTGCGACCGCGGTTTGGTTAAGGCTGGATCGGCTTTCGCCAAAATCGGCAAGCTTGCACACTATTGCTTCTTTCTGCCATTCCTTTTCAATTTCAGCTCGGGACTTGAGATTACAATAGTGTGTATTTGACACCAAAATATTCGCGGGTTTAATATCTCTATGAACGATGTCATTATCATGAAGGTAACTTACCGCCGAGCTAACATCCTGCGCTATTTTTAGGTTGAGGGATGATAATTCCTTCACAAAATTACCACTACAGATAAAATCGAGTAATTCTGTGAGAGTCGTTACGCGATCGCCTTCAATCCCAAGTGGCTGGAAGTCGAAATAGACGTACTCAAGCATCACCGCTACTGGGCTTTTGCTATAACCTTCGACGCGCACGATATGTTTGCACTTTAGATCTTTTAATATTGATATCTCTTTGAGAAACATAGCTTTTTCACGCTCTTTCTGTTGCCGCTTTAGCTTTTTAACACGACCGTTTTCCTTCGAATTCTGCGGTAAAACATCCCCGAAGCTCCCTTCGCCCAGGCGGACTTTATCTTTAATTCCTGCCCATTCAAAAGCGGTAAATCTTCAATATACGCGTCTAATATTTGCGAACTACCTCGTTCGAGAATAGGCAACTTAGTCGTAACAGCCATTTTGACACTACTTTGACATTGCTAACTTGCGCCAAATGCCGCCAATGTGACATGGGCGTAAACATGTCAATCAAACCATCTCAAATGCGCATTGCTTGAACGAGGCAATGATTTTTCGCTCACTGTCGTAGCTACGAGAATATAAATGGCACCAAAGTGTAGATATTTTCATAAGCTTTCTGTCAATATGCGAGTTAATATAAGCGGTTGAAACGCGCGCATGAAACCAGACAAATAAATTCCAACTAGAATATAATATTCACTATATCGACGGCAATTCGACACCCTCGTTTAGGCAATGATTTCTCGCTCAATATTGTAGCTAGAAAAAATATAAATACCACCGAAATGTAGATAATGTCGTACGCTTTCTGCCAATATATGCGCGCATGAAACCAGATATATTCCCGTTTTCCAACGGCAATTTTCGGCGGCATTCGGCAATGGCTAGAGCCTACCGATTTTAGTATTTATACGGGTTTTAAAGATCTTTAAAAGGGGGAATACGGTATTCTCCCGCTCCCCGTTTCCCTCACTCCCCCCGTCGCCCGATTTTCCCACTGCCCGATTCCCCGTTGCCCGATTCCTAAAGATTCCGGCTTTTCGCGTTCCTGTTTTTAAAGATTCCGGCTTTTCGCGTTCCTGTTTTTAAAGATTCCGGCTTTTCGCGTTCCTGTTTTTAAAGATTCCGGCTTTTCGCGTTCCTGTTTTTAAAGATTCCGGCTTTTCGCGTTCCTGTTTTTAAAGATTCCGGCTTTTCGCGTTCCTGTTTTTAAAGATTCCGGCTTTTCGCGTTCCTGTTTTTAAAGTTCCCCGTTCCGTTCCCCGTTCCGTTCCCAGATTCCCCGTTCCTGCTTTTAAAGATAGCCGATGTATAAGTGTATGAACAACAGCTTACCAGATTATCTGTGTGAAAAGTTCAAATCGCGATTTGAGATCAGTCGTCGAGTGACACGCCAGAGTAATAAATTACACAAGCCCCTCTATATAACGTCTACAGCGCAGAAATCCTTTTTATTCAGAGCTTCTACTCTCTGGAATGATTTAAATGAATCGCTGAAATCTAAACCTACGGTTCTAAGCTTTAAATATAATTTAAAGAAAGACCTTCTCAAAGACTTTTTAAATTAAAAAACATTCTACATATACTTTATAGAGTAAATGGAAAATTAATCTTTTATTATAGTCTACGTAGATAATTAATTCTTAACTTTGTAAACATAAATTTGTAAATTGTAACATAGATATTTGTAATCACAATCTTGTAAATTTGAGCTGAAAAGCCTTACAAGGAGCTTCATATAAATTATGTATGTATGTATGTCTTCCTGTCACAGAATTACTTTTCCTATTACTGTGCTTTATTAATGGCTCGGTACGGGCCGAGAAGTTATTGCATGTTTCGTTTTTTAGTTATGGCATGCATGTTCCTTGCAAATGACTAATTGGTCGCTGCCGAGAAGTAAATTTTTGCTTATACGTACTGTATAGTTGTGCTGTACAAAAACTTGGTAGGGGCCGAGACGTTCCTGTTTCGTGTATAGTTAATATGGCTTATACCTTAAACATGACTCGGTAGTTGCCGAAAAGTTCATTCTTGCTTGTAGAGTATATAGCTATGCTTTACACTTGGAAATTCAGTAGGGGCCGACAAGTTTCTCAGGTTTCGTCTATAGTTGTGGTTCATGCGTTCCGGCTCGACAGCTGCTCAGTTTATTTTCCCCTGTAATTATTTCTTACAAATCGGGCGGTAGGGGCCTAAACGTTAATACTGTATCAGTATTCAAACATCCAAAGTTCAAACAGTTGCCACGTAGTGAGTAGAGGCTACACACAACCTATACAGTCAGAAATTTGTGTCGTCAGACTCATACCGTTTGTTTTCTACCCAGACCAGTTTGTAAAAAAAAGAATGCTCTGCCCAACCATTGTTGGAACTAGGTGCGGGCGTCTAATGCCTTTTATGCCCTTAGGGGCTGCCTAGAACCGACAATGGAGTGGGCGATCGATCCATAGTTGGTCTCGGGTGATTATTTCACTTGGTGTTTAATTTTCTTTCCCATCATATCCCTTTTGACATAAAAGCACCTGAAACAGAGTGATCAATGGTGTGATTAACAGTGCTAGCTCGCCCACTAGTTATGTCGCCTCTAGGCGGCTAGGCCGTCTCAGGGTATGGTGTCAAGTGGCCAGGTAGCCAGTGTAACAGGGTGCAATTTAGACTTTCTCAAAGTCCCTCGTCTTTAGGATCGTCTTTATAACGAAGGAATTTTCAAGGAAGTATTTGCAAAAGAGTAAGGAATTTGCGGAAGTCAACTGCTCTCGACCAGTGCTGCCCTCGACTAGCAGAGGTCGACTTGGAGCAAGTCTAGATGCAATTGTTCCTTTAGGTCCTTTAAAACCTCATTCGCCTGACATGACTATGATTCAACTTTTTTCCCTGCGTGAGAACACCCGAATAGCCCGTGCTGTGAAAAATTCCAGAATCGGATTGATTTTTTCTTTCTGTAACACATTGGGGGGGGGGGGGGGAGAGTAAGTTTCGTGGGAAGAGTTTTGGGATTGGGTTTGAGTTTCGGATAATGTTGGGATAGGGGTGGAGTTACGGATAATGTTGCGATAGGGTATATGCTGTGCCCCGGAGATTACGCGGTTTGATATGAAGGAGGTATTGCCCGGCGACAGAGTTCGCATTCGACAAAACTCTCTGCCTGTAAGCCAATGGGAGCAGGAGTGCAGTTAGAATAGATTACAAGCCGAAACCTATACTCCTATAGTAATCTATTCTAACTGCACTCCTGGTCCCATTGGCTTACAGGCCAGAGAGTTTTGGGAAATGCGAGTCCGTGAGCCGAGAAGCGAGGTCTATTGAACGGTCTATTTTGGGAGGGGAGGTGGGCGAAAACCGACGAATACAGTCAACCCAACCTGTGATACACAAAATTATTGCAATATCTTATTCCTCATCAACTGCGTAGATAAGTATACTATTTATGCTTTCGGCCCAAATATATACAATCACACAGGGATATATGATATTTTATATATCAGCCCAAATGGTAGGCTCAGATTCCAGCCGTTGGGGTTCTCGTTTGCCGAGAACGAGAACCCCAACGGCTGGCAATCTGAGCCTACCCAAATGGCCAAATGGCTAGGCTTTCCCAACTACACGCCCGGGCGCCTCGTTTAAAAAACTGATCCGGACTTATTGAGATCTCATTGTTTTATAGCCAATGTTACGCATGACTTAAAATAGCATTTTTTGCAATCTCAAATTTCCGTGGATGGATCTTTATAACAACAGTTGAGCCAAAGCGAGTACAACTTTGAGTTTATATTAGCAGATATTTAACGGGAAAATCTCGTAGTCGTAGTCGTTCTGGTAGCCGTCGTCAAATCTAAAGTTCCCTAATATTTTAACTGCCGCAGCGACTTAACGGTCATAGAGCGTCTTGTTGTCATGTAAATTGGTGTACCCCTCCTGAATTTAATAAAACGTCAATTGGACCAAAATCATCTGTATCATATCAGAAAATTAAATGATTCATATATTTATATGGGTCTAGAGACGACTATTGAATATTTTATTAACATTTAATTATTAATTTCGTCCTTTTTTAAGGTGGTTGTGAATATAAACGTTCCAACTCGTCATTTCTATTTTCCCTGCGGAACAAAGACAACCTTGCTCCATTTATTGCCAACATCAAGCAAGGTCAGGAGCAGCATGCAATTGTCTGTTACTCGAGTTATGGACCAATCTTTGGTGGAGGTAATGATCTGATCATTTATGACAATCCTCAAGTTAATCAATCATCATACAGCAATTTTGGAAAGACATATCAACTTCCCCCTGGTTATGTCTATGGAAGTGAACAAGCAAAGAACCTTCTTGCTGGTCAGTACAATTTCTTAACAACAGAAATTGAAGTCTTCAACTGAAAAGTTTCATTGGTTACTTACATTAAGCAAACTATGACGTTACATTCACCACCGGCCTTAACAATCAATATTACACAGTGATAGTGCATGATTTTACTTGCATTACTATGAGGTAATTAGAATTAATTAAATTTTAAAATGTAACCTTTTAAAGAATTAACATTGGCCATTATCCCCGGTTTTTATATATAAAATCTTAAATAATCTCACTGCACCTAATTTGAATAAATCGTTTCAAGAAATTAGTAATTGCCCTATTTCATACAATCTTCGAAATAGGGACACAGATTTAGTGCTAACAATGTCTAAGACTGGATTTATGAAGAGAAATTTTAAATATAATGGTGACTTTATTTGGAATACTTTACCTAATGATGCCAAGTAGTCCTCGCACATGTAAAATTGGTACGGATACCATTTTTATCCGCGCCGTGACAAAAATCGAGCGTAGTGTAAACGGTGAATGGCCAGGACGAAAATGAGCTTACACATCACTTTCATTGATGCCAGAAACAATGTAAAGTTACGGAGTAAAATTTCTTTTTGAAGGATTCTGAAAAGTACTTTTCTCGTCAAAAATATTTTTTGAATCCTCTAGACATTTTTCGCAAAATTTTGATTAAAAAGACCAGTTCAAGGTCTTCAAAAATGTCCAACATTTTTGACATTATTAACGAGTTTCGAGCCAAATCTAAACCCAATATTCTGCTGACGTTGGCCGACATAGCATGTTGTAGTCTTGTTCTGTTGAGTAACAACTGTTATAAATTCTACATAGTAGATTAGTACCTTATGCTTGTGTTTGTTATAGAATAGAATAGTAGTAAAATATTAATAATTTTATGTAAAATTTTATTATAAGATCTCCAACATTCTGCAAAAATATATACGAATTACACGAAATATGAACTTGTGATAGAAAATAGAAACTTTGTAATGTCAAGTAAAAAAGTAGGAACTTAAATACATATTAAAGCAGTTTGTGCACATAGGTAGTTTCTATTGAGTGAAAGTGATTATATGATCCCGCCGTTTGTCCTGCCTAGACGGGATCCCGGCATGTGTTGTGGGATCACGTCTGACCGGGATGAGAAATTCGGGATGAGCATGTCTTCTGAAGATGCGTATATCGCATTTCTGAAAAAAAGGAACATGACATCAAACGCTATACCGGCTTTACCTTAACCCGGCAGTGCGTGTACTTTGTCCATATGGACACGCCATGCCGTCTAGATGGGTTTCCCGGCTTGGCGGGACAGAAACGTCTCGACTCGATCACCTAGCCCGGATCATATAAAAAGGCCAAGAACAGCAACTAAGCATATAGTAATTTCAACATGAAGTTATTTTTGGTCAGGAGGCGGCCAAACCACAAATTACCGTAAAACAATTTTACGTCCATGCATCATCGACACTAACGCCGTCCATCGCACGGCAATGTAAATCGCAGCAATTGGCAAGTTGGTTCATGCTTAAACCATGGCTTAAACCACCTTTAAAGCATGTGAAATTGGTAAATAAACTCAAAAAAAGTAGTGCATGGAAAGCCGTAGTTGTTCAGTTTTGATGATTCATTGCAAAAATGTTCAATTATATCGCTTTGTTGGTAAAAATGTTTAGTATCAAAATCTCAAATTTTAGATTCTCCAATCACGGTCACTTAAAATATTATTATTCGCAAACCAATTGTTCAAATTTGAAAGGAACCCCACCGTTAGAAAGCTGAATGGCTATGCTTTAAAATGAATATAAACATGAACATTTCACTTTAGTAGTCTTTTCAAAATTTACATTTACGTTTTTTTGTACACCCTGAATACCAGACGAATCATGTTTTATCTGCTCTCGTTGGTGCATTAAAACACAAAAAGACCATAACATTGATATACAGGGTGTCTCAAAAAATTTAGGAATTTCTCTTTGTCTGGCATATTTGCATGCAATTAGAAGCCGCAAATAAGCAATTTTAAATTCCCAAGTAAACAAAATCGAGGCTTTTTCTAAAGCCTCTAATTTCTAAGGGTAGCGGTTTTTTGAGACACCCTGTATATCAATGTTATGGTCTTTTTGTGTTTTTTTTGAGACACCTTGTACAACAACCAAAGAACCAAGACATAAAATACCGTAAACGAAGAAGATTGTATATGACTGGAGGGTATTATAATTATATACGGGTACAATTATTTACTCTAAATTATATAACATATATAGACAGGGAATTACATCCTTGTAAAATTAAAGAGGCATCGACAGAAACAGCATTTTTCTTTAAGCAATTACAAGCCCATGCACGCGCTTATATGGGGGAGGGGAGAGGATATATTGGTATGGTCTGAGCGTTAGTGAATAATCAATAATGACAATCAATAATATTGCATGTTATCATTCAACTGCAATTTTTCCCGACGCAGAACGCGTCATTTGGATGCGCAGTCGTTTGTACACAGGGTAAGGATGAGTATATTTGGCCGCATTTTGGGGAAGCGTACCTATATTCGGAGATTTACGGTAATACAAAGTGCCACTAAATTTGTTGTTTAAGCGTTTTCAATACATCCAGATTCATGCAATAGGCCTTTTGCAGGACACGCAACCTCGTACCCGTAACAATAGCGGGATCCAGTGGGCATGCAAGAGGAAGAGAAGAAAACTAAAAAAAGAAAACTAATAAAATATTTCTTTTTAAAATGTATTTTAAAGTTATTTAACTTTTCCCGCCTTGCCCATCACACCAGTGCTACGTCAGAAACAGCATTTTTCTTTAAGCAATTACAAGCCCATGCACGCGCTTATATGGGGGAAGGGGAGAGGATATATTGGTATGGTCTGAGCGTTAGTGAATAATCAATAATGACAATCAATAATATTGCATGTTATGATTCAACTGCAATTTTTCCCGACGCAGAACGCGTCATTTGGATGCGCAGTCGAAACTTCGAACTGGCTTATAAGTTATATGGTGGTTTGTACACAGGGTAAGGATGAGTATATTTGGCCGCATTTTGGGGAAGCGTACCTATATTCCGAGATTTACGGTAATACAAAGTGCCACTAAATTTGTTGTTTAAGCGTTTTCAATACATCCAGATTCATGCAATAGGCCTTTTGCAGGACGCGCAACCTCGTACCCATAACAATAGCGGGATCCAGTGGGCGTAATTGCCTCATTGTCTTTTCATTGTTTTGAAAATCCCACTGTTCTCCATGCGTCCCAGTAACTCATTGTTTTTTACATATTTGTGACGTCATGCAAATGCCTATAGTAAGGTGTAACCCCGCCTCAATGTAAACAGCGATGTTTTAACCCTCTTGGTAGGTCACCCGAAGAATGAGAACATCCTGAAATGCAAAATATTTACTAATACAAGAGGAAGAACTTGACATGAGTGATCGACTGAACCTGATATTGGACGTCAGTTTGCTGGAAATGATCGTGTAGAGACAGAGTCTTTTTTCCAACATTTCTATTTTGCTTCACCAATTCTATGATATTACTCCAGTAACGTATTCAGGTCACTGCCCCTGCCCGATCGCGGCTAGACTCGCGTTCCAAGAATTACATTTCCGGGAATTTCGCAATCCTCAATCCATTCCATTGAACTAAATATTCTATTTAGTTCAATGATCCAATCTAAGTCTTTTCACTTCTAAGGAAATTTCCTGATTCTCAGGAAATCCTCACTTAAAAAGGAATTTCTCAGGATAAGAAAAAATCTCAGGAAATCGCAGGAAAATCAGGAAATCTCAGGAAATTCTGGGAAAGGTATTGAAACCTTTTCGGAAAGCGTACTTTGTTGTTAAAATAGGCATTAATTTCTTATTTTTCCACCAACATGTTAATTCAGCTTGCCTTTGCGGCGCTCCACTGAGCTAACACAATAATACTACTGTCTACCACTACTGATAGATTCTACCGGATAGTCGCGAACCAATGCTCCGAAGTGCAGGCGGCTTCATTTAAAAATAGAAGTTGAAACCAGAAATGTCACTGAGGAAATTCTTTTAGCTACTTCATTTATCGACATTTTTGAATATTCTCTGTTTCCAGATAACCTTAACCACAGCGGCACAGCTTAAACGCAGGGCGTTTTGGAATGGCATGGGGATTTTAAGGAAATATCAGGAAATCTGGAAAAATTATCAGGAAATATCAGGATATTTTCACCAACGAAAAAGGAAATTTCGATTGAGGCAGTGGAAGCACTGAATTTTTTATTTATCTGTAAACAAACTTTCACTTTGGCAGAAAGGATTAAAGGAAGCTTTAGACAACATTTGCGAGGTGATGAAGTCTCTTGCAAAGAATGCTAAAACTGCTAAAGATCAAATCAAAGAACAAAAGGAAAAGATCTTGAAGATTGTGGCAGAAAAACTTGATGAGAGAGCAGAGAAAATGAATGAGGAAGTGGACAAGGTTTATGATGAATTACACAGTGAACTGAGCAAACAACATGATGAAATTAAAGATTATCTTGATAAAGTCCAAGCTTCAGTGTCCTTGTCAAGAAATCTCCTAGAGAGAGGAAGTACTGAAGAAATTCTTTCTTCTCAAAAATTGATTGATGAAAATGTTGAGAAGTTGAGAAATGAACAACCAGAGAATCTGGCCGCAGTAAATGATGGTGGTATTCAGTATGTACCTGACAATATTGGTAATATCAATGTTGATGAAATAGTTGGTAAATTGGGTTTTACAGAAGGTATGTTCGAAACTATCAATACGTAGCACAGGCGGACCTCTCTAATACGGAAATTGAAGCAAAATGTCCGTATTATAGAATTGTTAGTTTGATAGAGGATAATATTACCAAGATCTGATTAATTAAAAGATTAATGTCAAGGTCATGCATTGCGGGCGTGTTTACATCTTACCCTGACAAAAATTTTGAGCGGGAATATATTTAAATATATGCTCCCATAGCGTTCAATATTTGTTTTTCTGAAATATCAAATTCTTGAGAATTTAATGCGATGAATGGCCTACGCATTTCAAGTATATATATTGCTTGCATGTCTCAAAAACTATGAATAGCGGTAAGAATTTTTTGTTTGATACATTTATAATATAAATAATGCATCAGTCAAATCCAAGTGTGCCCATCTCCGCCCCTCCCCCAGGGCCACTGTGGCACATTTGACACTTTGGCTCCTCCCCGGGGTGGGGGATTTGAAAGCTAATGTTAGCCTGGGGTGGGCATCGGACAATTTTTTATTTTTAACCTTAAAACCATTGGGCCAAATAGAAAGACTTCGGCTATGTGGTGCCAGTGTAGGTAGCGTATATACAATGAGCTTCGGGTCTTTAGGATCAATCTACCTGAAATATTCAACAAGAACTTCAACATTTCGAGCAGGGGCCCTTCGTCTGGAAGCGTAGCTAGGGCCTTTGTCTGGAGCGGGCAAAGGGTACGCTTCCTCTCGAAATGTCGTAGTTCTAGTTTAATTTTTCAGGTAGATTGATCCTAAAGACCCGAGGCTCAAAGACTTTGGCTGCACAATGTTCCACATTATTTTGCTCCTAACAAAGCATGGTTTGTCATACACAATGCCAATTTGATATAGCTTTTTAACATACAATACATGTGTAAAAAATTATTAGTATTTGCTATGTGGTTGTTTTTGCCTTGTACCAACATTAACCCATTATCTGGCAATGCGCCCAGTTGCATCCTACGTGATGATGATAATGATGATAAGTTTATTTCTGTGTCAAAACTTATAGCAGAGCACATGTGCTCCACTAATCGGGGACACAAAATTACACTATCTTACAAAATGTTAAAATACTTTAAATTTAAACAAATTAAGGCTAATACCTACATTTCACTAAATATTACATATTACACAATTCTTACATGAATTGCTATCAACAAGTTTGACCAGATCTAGTTTCCTAATGTTGTTCTTAAAACTCTGAAGAGTTGTTAAAGTTTTGCCCATAAATATGGGCCAAAATATCTTAGGGAATGTCTGCCGTATTTGATTCCGATGAAACTAGGGCAACGAAAGTCAGAATTTCTAAGATTGTAGGTAGATGGTGAGGTATCAAATAGGTTAATGATATTTTTTGGTAGAAGTTTGTGTTTTATCTTGTACATAAAGATGGCCATATTTTGTAGCCGCATGTTGTTCAATGTTGTGAGTTTAGCTCTCGTTAGAAGCTCTGCATATGATGAATTCCAGTCACAGTAAACTGCTCGTAGTCCTCTTTCATTTATACGTTCTAAATGCAGAAGTGCCAGACGAGGCTGCAATAGTTAAAATAGGGCAGTACTGCTGATTTATAAATTTGCAGTTTTGCTGTGATCGGTATAAGCTTTCTTAATCTCATCAGGACTCCAATCCTTCTGTTGGTAGTCTTACAGATTGTTGATACATGTTCTGAAAAGTTAAGCCCATTGTCCATTGTGCATTGAGCTTGATCTGTTCCGTTTGGCTTATCTTGTGGTTGTCGATATCTATCTCTGTGATCATTTGGTTGCCTTTGGTCATTAGCATGACTTGGTACTTACTGAGATTACCTTCAAGATAATTTGCTTTATACCATTCTCCAGTAGTTTTTCCATCCTTTTCCAATACTTCCGTCGTGTCTTTAATAGATTGATTCGAAGAATAAAGTTGGTGGTCATCTGCATACATTGAAAGTTGTGACTTTATATTCTCGTAAAAAAGATCGTTTTGATAGATGTTCCACAGAATTGGTCCCAGAGATGACCCTTGTGGACAGCCTCGATCCACGGTCTTCCATTCACTAGTTGCATTGCCAAGTCTTACTCTGTTCTTACGATTTTCGAAGTAAGATTTTAAAATTGCTAAGGAGTTGCTTGACATACCATATGCTTGAAGTTTGGAGAGTAGTAATGGTGGATACATCGAATCAAATGCTTTGCTCATATCAGACGATAAGACTCTGATTATTGTCAAGTGCTTGTTTCCAATCCTCCACCAAGCGGACAAGAGTGGTCTCGCAACTGTACCTTTTTCTGTAAGCAGAATTAAAATTGTCAAAGATCTTTTCCGTCAGCTCACTCAGTTGCTTGCAAAGAAGATGCTCGAAAATTTTGTCGACGATAATCAGTATGGTAACCGGTCTATAATTTGTCTTGGAGAGGCGATCGTCCTTTTTGTACACCGGAATCCATTCACCCCATTTCCAGTCGTCAGGCCACACTCCCTGTTGAAGTACTTGATTGTATAATGTGGTGAGCGGAGCAGCTATTTCTTCTGCAGCATTTCGTAAAGCACTAGGGGGTATAAGATCATACCCTGTTGCCTTGCTGGGATTTAGCTGTCTTAGCGATTCCAAAACGTCCGTACATGTAATTTCTCTAAAGCTGAATGAATTATCATACCATTTGTCTTGGATTTTGTTTACACTACAATGATTGACCCTGTTAGTGGACCCAGGTGTAGGTGGTATGACTCCAATGCCATCTGCAACTGTAGAAAAGTAGTTGGCGAATACTTCTGCAACCACGTGTTGGTCCTGTTCAATTTTGTCATCTACTTGTAATGCAATTTCTGAATTTCCTTTCTCCTTGTTCTTAAAGAAGGGGGTAAACGTATTGTAGAAAGATCTGGGATTACCTTTGAGATCTTCTGCTTTTTCTCTCCAATACTTCTTAATAGCTCTCCTTCTAATTCGTGTGGCTGCGTTCATCCACTTTCTCATCTCTGCCAGGGATTCTTCTGTTTGTAATTTCTTGTGCCTCCTGGCAAATTTACGCTTTTTCCTACTTGCCTGTTTCCATTCCGTAGTTATGTAAGGTACGTCCTTTTCTCTAACTCTCATTCTTTTTAAAGGCATATGATTATCCAGCACGTTAACTACTTCAGTATACCAAAGCTTATACTGCTCATCTATTGGTTTAGTATCATCAAGTTTTAGTTCACACATGGATTCCTTTATGTCCCTTTTGAAATCCATTTGGTTTACCAATTTTTTTCTGAAGGAAATCACTTTGGCAGGATAACGTTTTACTTTTGGTTTTAAAAATCCGTATATCATTGCATGGTCGCTGAGTCCTAAGTCGGTGACTCCTGTATCATCAAACATATAATTCGTGTGGCCTCCTCTATCAGGCATGTGAAATCAAATATCTCTTCAATATCTCGGAGTAACTTTCCTTCTCTGCTGTTCGGCCTAAGCCTGTCAAGGTTCAGGTCCCCCATAATTATCACCGATTGTCTCTGCGAGAGAGCCCAGGAGAATAAATCAAATAGTACATCCTGTAGACTGTTATAATAATTAGCCCCGGTAGCTTTTGGAGGCCTGTACAAACCAATTATTACAGTTATACAATCTCCAATGTTTGCATCTAGGACGACATGTTCAATTGTGTTATAAACCTTCGGTAATTTTAGTCGTTTAACAGAAATTCCAGTTCTCACATAGGCCAAAACTCCTCCACCGCCTTTGACTCTATCGTTAGTATTTTACTCTGTCTAACGCCAGACAATTTTACTCGTCAGTGGTAGGGTACTGCCAGTTAATGGGTTAAAGTGCTTATATAATTATGTAATAATGTCTTCTTTCAAAAGTGGACACGCTTGGATCTGACTGATGCATAAGCTAAAATACGCTTCATTGAAGAGTAATGATAAAATACATTTACAGTAAAAGTCAGTTAAAAAGCAAGGATTCTAAAAGCTCCAGGTTAAAATATATCAAGAACAAGTTAACAAATTTTTCCAAGTCGGTATATTCGTCCTATGAAATAGCCACGTGCATGAATTTCAGGCTGCATTGCATGGGTTTTACACAAATCCTTCAAAACCTTGCTATTGCATAACGGAGATCTTGGTAAGTTTTACAACCTAGAATTCATTGTTTAGGTGATCCATCTGTACCTGTTAATTTAAGAAAGTCTTCCAGTATTTTGAAAGGAGAGATTGCCTTCATGAGACAACTACAGAAATGGTTGGGAGAGAAGTGTAAATGGAATCTTTGTTACCGTGCTTCTAGAGATGGTTGGAGTGCCCAAGATTTTCACAGACATTGTGACAATAAAGGACCGACAGTGGTTTTGGTGAAAGTCAATAATTTCATCTTTGGTGGATACACTGACCAACACTGGCAAGGTTTACAAAATTAAATGATATTTCCATCATTTGTGTGAGTTATGTATTGGATGACGTTCCATATTACTCGCTCAAAATGACATCACAAAATGACGTTAATATGGAAATTAGACCTATATAGCTGTCATGTAAATTGGTGTATTTATCTCGATCGTATCCAAGAACTAAATTATTCATATATTTACAAGGGCCTAGAAACTACTGTTAAATATTTTATTAACATTTAATTATTAATTCTGTCCTATTTAAGGAGGTCTTGCATGGGAACGTTCCAACTCGTCATTTCTATTTTCCCTGCGGAACAAAGACAACCTTGCTCCATTTACTGCCAACCTCAAGCAAGGTCAAGAGCAGCATGCAATCATCTGTCACTCTGGTTGTGGACCAATCTTTGGTGAAGGTCATGATCTGTGCATTGGTAACAATACTCAAGTTAATCAATCATACAGCAATTTTGGAAAGACATATCAACTTCCCCCTGGTTATGTCTATGAAAGTGAAGAAGCAAAGAACCTTCTTGCTGGTCAGTACCAATTCTTAACAACAGAAATTGAAGTCTTCAACTGAAAAGCTTCATTGGTTACTTACATTAAGCAAAGTAATCAATATTACACAGTGATAGTGCATGATTTTACTTGTATTACTATGAGGTAATTAGAACTAATTAAATTTTAAAATGTACGTAGCATTGGCCATTATCCCTGTAAATGCTCTACCTTACAGTTAATAGAGTCAACAAATGATTCGCCAGAAAGTTCGTCATTGGCCATTAACCCCCGTACAGGTACAGCACCAGTTATTAGAGTCAGCAAGTGAATGGCTGCGACGAAATTGAGCGTACACATCGCTTTGATGCCAAAAGGCATTTTTCGCAAAATTTTGATCAACGGAAATTCAAGATCTTCAAAAATGCCCAACATTTTCGACATTATTAGCGATCTTCCGGCCAAATGTAAACCCAACTTTCTGCTGACCGGTTGGCCGGCGGCATAGCATGTTGTAGTCTTGTTCTGTTGAGTAACAACTGTTATAAATCGTACTTAGTAGATATTTGTTATAGAATAAAATAGTAGTATGATTTTAATAATTTTATGTCAAATTTCTTTAGAAGATACTGTATCTCGAATATACGAAATATGAACTTGTGATAGAAACTAGAAACTTTGTAATGTCAAGTCAAAAAGTAGGAACTTAAATACATATTAAAGCAGTTTGTGGACATAGGTAGTTTCTATTGAATGAAAATGATTATATGATTCCGCCGTTTGTCCTGCCTAGACGGGATCCCGGCATGTGTTGTGGGTTCACGTCTGACCGGGATGAGAAATTCGGAATGAGCATGCCTTTTGAAGATGCGTATATCGCATTTCTGAAAAAAAAGAACATGACATCAAGCGCTATACTGGCTTTACCCTAACCCACTAGTACATGCACACCATGCCCTCTAGATGACTTTCCCGGCTTGGCGGGACAGAAACGTCTCGACTCACCTAGCCCGGATCAGATAGAAATGCCCTTGAAAGTTAAAACAAAAACAACTAAGCATATAGTGATTTCAACATAAAGCTATTGATCAGAAGGCGGGCAGCCTGTGTTTGTACATGGCAAAAACTACAGGGGCCGTTGTAAAAAGAATAGTTAACGTTAACTATAGTAAGTGTATTTTATTATGTTTACCACTCTGAAGGTGGACCGGAAGCCTTAACGCAGGTTTTGCAACCCAATTGGAGTACCCAGAGAAAAGTACCCCCTCGAAGCACTGGGACGTTATCCAACCGAAGTAAATCCCGCCTTCGACATGCTGTATAACCTGCTTGACTCTGAGGTAAGGGGCAGCGCGCTAACCGCCTATGCCACCCGTGATCCCCTAAGTGTCAAAGTTCCACCAATCAGAGTAGCGTATTTTATAGTTAACTGCTATTTAACTACAAAATGGGTGGTTAAAATGTATTTAAGACTTTAACACAACCACCCCAGAATCGTGCGCCAAAGTGGATGTGTTTGAATTACAATAAACCTGAAAAAGTATCTGCTAAAATTGCGCTAGGTTTATTGTGATGAGAAGCTCAAAGAGCAAGCGCAGAAATGAATGCGAAGGAAATTATTATGTTTGTACGTTACTAGAGTGACCCTAAGGGTTCAGACAGGGTTACCCTATCAATGGTGGAAAGATTATGTTTACAAAAGTCGTGTTAACGCTTGAGCTGGGGTAACCTCAATCTCAGATAAAATAAGACACAAAACGACCATAACATTCCTTGTAAAATTAATGAAACATCAACAGAAATTTTTCTTATGCAATTTGAAGCCCATGTGCTCTTATATGGGGTAAGGGCTCTCTCCTTCGCAGAGGCATGCGGGTAATCATGGTAAATGATCGCAGGGGATCAAGGAAAGACCTGTCTACCCGCATATACCCGAATTATCCGCATGCCTTACATTTTCCAGGTATGTAGCCTGCGTGTTATTATTATTATATCGTTGATAGATGTTTCCCAAGATGAGCTTTTCAGCATGCATTTACAATGATTAAAAGGCCAACTACATTAAAAGGTTATGTAGATAGAACATTACAACGGAATTACTAATTAATTAACTACTGAATACTCATTTAAAAGATGCAGTTTCAAGTCTTTTAAATTTTTCTTTTAAGTGTTCCATAACTTAGTTCCTCTACAATTGAAAATTGCAGGAATATTTAGATCCTCACTGTGTCGGGTACTACGTCGATGAATGCTAGATCTTTTACAAAAATTATCCGATAAATAGGAATAGGATGGAGCAAGTCCATTTATACATTGAGCGTTTCGTTTACAGGGAGCCATTGAAGTTGTTTTAAACTGAACTGGCCTTATGATCAAACTTGCGACCGTCAGTAATAATCCTAGCCGCAAAATTCTGCACAAGTTGTAATTTCTTAATATTTTTATCAGAAGAGTTAGCCCAGATCGACGAGCAATAAAATAATTTGCTTAATACAAGAGCATTAATTATCTAGGTCCGAATTTGTGTGTCAAATAGATGTTTTATTCTATTGATTTGACATAAACTGGCCATACAAGATGAGACAAGGTTTTTAATATGAATATCATACTTTAAATTGGAATCCAAAGTTACACCTAGATCATTAGCGTAGACCACTGGAATAAGTTGTTTCCCTAACAGTTCAATTTGAAAGGTATTGGGAAGAATTCTCTCTAACATTTGTCGGGTGCCCAATAACAGTAGTTTGATCTTGTCAGGGTTTGAAAGCAAGCAGTTATTGTAACACCATTTTACTACTCTCTGTACGTCAGCCTCCAATTTCTTCATGTTAACATCCAGGTCAAGTCTTGAAAATGATAAAAATAACTTAGAATCATCTGCGTATGATTCAAGTAAAGAATTATGGGTAACTGATGGCAGGTCATTTATATAAATGTTGAATAGTAATGGTGAAAGAATATACCACTTTGAGGGACTCCATGCGTTAAAAGTAACGAATCTGAGATACTGGTTCCAATACGCACTGCTTGACTTTTTCTGGACAGGTAACTTCTAAACCAATTGAGTGCAACTGAAAATACACCAACACTTTCAAGCTTGCGTAATAAAATCTTGTGACTTAGGCTATCGAATGCTTTAGAGAGATCGAATAAAACTAGGGCAGTAACTTCTTTCTGGTCCATAGCTTTGAGAATCGAGTCAGTGGTATAAATATTTAAGGTTTCCGTCGAATGGTACTGACGATTACCACTTTGATGACGGTTAAGGCGCTTATACTGGGGCAGATAGAAAGTAAACTGTTGAAGTGCAATTTTGTCGCATATTTTTGCAACCGAGGGTAATAGTGACAATGGGTGATTATTAGTTGCTTCTTCGTGGTCGCCATTTTTCAACAGTGGTATGACTTCGGCATATTTCCAAGCTTCAGGATAAATACTACTAGTGAAAGAACAATTTACAATATCTGTCAGTGCAGGTAAAATATGACGTAAGAAATCCTTAATGACCCGCATGGAAATTTGGTAAGGTCTTGATGCTTTGTTAGATGGCATTGACATAACAGCCTTGCGCACTTCATCACACGATACTGGTTTGAAATGACCAAAACGCCTCTGTGGCGATACTGGTTTGAAATGACTAAAACGCCTCTGTGGAGGAGAGAGGGTATAGGGGTTTATTTGGTATGGTGTGAGCGTTAGTGAATAATCAACAATAATGAATCGATAATAATGCATGTTATGATTCAACTGCAATTTTATCCCGACGTAGAACGCGTCATTTGGATGCGCAATCAAAACTTCGAACTGACTTATATGGTGGCTTGTACACAGGGGAAGGGATGCTTATATTTGGCCATTTGGTGGAAGTGTACCTATATTCGGATTGGAGGTTACGGTAATACAAAGTACCGCTAAATTTGTTGTTTAAGTGTTTTCAAGACAGATTAGTGACCATGCAATAGTAGGGTGTAACCTCACCTCAATGTAAACAGCGATGTTTTAACCCTCTTGGTATCGGGTCACCCGAAGAATGAGAACATCCTGAAACGCAAAATATTCACTAATACAAGAGGAAGAACTTGACATGAGTGATCGACTGGACCTGATATTGGACGTCAGTTTGCTTGAAATGACCGTGCAGAGACAGAGTCTGTTTCCTAGCATTCATTTTTATTCATCAATTTTGTGCTATTACTCCAGTGATGTATTCAGGTCACTGCCCCAGCCTGTTTGCGGGCTAGACTTTTAAAAAAATATCGGGATTCCCAGAATTATATTTCCGGGAATTTCGCAATCGACGAATCCAATCCAACAGACCAACACTTTCACTTTGGCAGCATTTGTAGCAAGATTTCATGCGATGATTTCGTTGAAAAGAAGACACGAATACGTTATCTAAACTGTGAAGTAAGAATGTTTTAATTAAGATGGCAAGTGCTTCATCAGACAGTGGTGATTCTGTTGATGAAATCAAAGATCTGGTCACCTGCTCGTTGTGTTCAAATACTTTACAAGATCCAAGAAGCTTGCCTTGCCTGCATAATTTCTGTAAAGGATGTTTAGGTACGTATATTTTCTTTGTTTAAAATATCTACTTGGGTGTGTGCTTGCATTATTTCTTGAGAGTGCGAAATTTACATTTTCATTGTAATATTAAGGCCTGGTTTCAATTTGATTGTGGCTGACTGGCTGTCATGGCCATGTCAAGGCCAGGGTGCATTCGGTGTAAATGCTACGCTGAAGATACACCAAAGCAGTCGCAACGCTACGCCAACATCCCACCCTGGCCCATTCTTCCGACTCTCACCCACGCCAGGGCGTATGACTGAGTCAGTTCTGCAAAAATTCCACACGTTTTAGGCCCATTTTTGAGAAGTTCAATTGTTTAAAGTCATTCGCCGTTTAGTGACATTATTTTGGGCCGTAAACCTGTTACCCTGTTACGCCGTTTGAATCGTTTGACGTATTTAGTATTTTATTGGTATTTATGCGCCGCCAAGTTAAAAACAGCGTAGCCACTACACCAGGAAAGATGATTGTGCGCCAGTACGCCAACACTTACTGTAACTCTACGCCGAAGATCTTCCGATTAGACTACACCGAATGCACCCTGGTGTCAAGGTGACCGATGTAATATAGTGACAATATATCTCAGCAATCATTTAAGACTGATATGGATACAGTTCAATGACTTGATCATGACAAACCTCACCAAATGGGAACCAGGCATAACATAGTTATCTAACATAGTATATATTGTTCTCCCTGGCTTGTCTGGTTTTAAATAAATTAATGCAAAACTTGATTAAATTATGCACGACCCAACATTTCAACTCTATCCAGATACTGCATGTCTTAATTTATCAGGGGTGATCAGAAGTCACAACAGAGCGATCCTTTAAATATACTTGAGGGATGATGTCATCAGCCAACAATGAGAAGGGGACTGTCTTGTATGTGCCACTGTCATCTCTAATCAGTTCAAAGCAAGATGATTCATGTCTATATACCACACTTCTAGCAAACCTCCAGTTGAGTTTTCAGATGACATCATTGACCTGTGCACATTGCGACTTTAGATCACCTTTGAAAAAGACACTATATAGAACAGAGTAGTGAGTAGTGAGTGCAAACATGTCTGATGATGATTCATGCATGTTTATATGCCAAGGTCCTAGGCTGACTGTCTTTGGCCATTATAAATGACTATTAGCTGTAATTATATGAGTCTGATCCCACACAATTGCATGCTTCGTTTGACACATATATGTGATTGGCCAAAGCAGACTTGCAGGTTTTTGGTAACTTCATAAAACGTAGTTACTTAATTTAATATATGCCAGTAAATAACTGTGAGTTTAGTCATTTTAGTGGGAAAGTGGCGATTTGCTATCTCAAGTAAATATGCCCTCAATTACTGCTCAGTGATCTGGAACTTCGATAACATTTACTCCTTCGGTAGGGAAATCATCCACTATCTGTGGGGATGTTAATTAGCAACTTATAATTTCATATCATATCAACTATTACATACTTATAAATGAACATTGTTATAAGGAGTTAACACTAAATGATTATATATATATGCAAGAGCATGTCACAGAACTAAGGAATTTGCATATTATTGAATTTGCATATTGTAATATTGTAAATCCAATAACACAAAAGATTGAACTCTTTCATTCCTGAGTCCCAATATGGTCATTAGGTGAGCAGGGGCGTGGCGAACCAATATCATTATGACCAACTTTTCCGATTAAAATGACCAACTTTTCCGATTAAAATGATCAACTTTTTTGTCTTTCGATCTATATACAAACTTTTGTATAAAAATTATGGGGGAAAATGAAAGAATTTATTAAAACCTGAATACTTGTATGATTGGATATTAAAGAGACTCTCTAAGCCAGGGCCTTTTTTAAGAAATGGTTCGGGAGAGCATCAACGAGAACGGACCTAACAAACCTGCTATATTGAAGCTCGCATTTCAAATGCAAGCATTTTTTAGAAAGGATCAAAGAAGGCAATGCGTGTATGCTACACTCCAGTAATTCTCTACTAGTCTATTGACCAACTGCTTACGTGCGTATTGTTTCTTATATATTTTAACCAACAACAAATGTTCTGACTAACTCTTTAATATTTAGAATTATTGTACTTGCGTTGCACGTTGTATAATTTCAGCGCATAGTTCCAACGCATAATTTTCTCAATATTTTTTTACCAACAACAAACCATTTTTTGACCAACTTTTTACTATTTACACCCCCACGCCCCCCTCGGTTGCCACGGGGACAATCATTATCCCCATGATCTTCAGTGTGATGACCTAGTACCAAAAGCCATTTACCACACTGCATTACATATTTACCAGTGTGAGCTAGGTTTCATCTGTGTTACTGGACCCAGTCTCCACCCTTAGAATGTATAAATAGTTAGAATATGCTAGAATAATAATAAAAGGTGGTTCTTTATGTATACAAAATGGCGTCGTAACATGGAGTCAGGAGTGGGATAGTGAAATAGCAAATTCCCAATGGAAAACTATGAAACAGTGAGCTAGAAATGTCAGCGGTCAACCACACAAGAAGAGAAAGCAAGTGTAAAGGAGCAAAGAAACATGATGGATCAGTTAAACGAAACGAAAGACAACGGTAGACAGTTTGATAGTAGAGAATTCACTGAGTTTGCGAAGAGTTGGGAGTTTGAACATACAACTTCATCGCCATATCATAGTCAATCTAATGTTAAGGTGGGAGCGGCTGTGAAGATTGCCAAGAAGTTGATGAAGAAAGCTAGACGAAGCGGGCAGGACGTGTGGGAGGCTATTCTAGATTGGAGGAATACACCCACTGAGAACATGAAAAGCAGTCCTGTTCAACGTAATTATTTAATTGCCTTAAAGAATTAAAAAGAAAAAAATATATATAGACCTTAGGAATTTATGATAGATATTGAACATTCGCATGCTGGACATGTTATTAACTTTATTAACTTTAGATGATTGTTTCCTTCTTTTTGAAAAGAAGGGAGATGTTACTGGACCCAGTCTCCACTCGGTCCTTAGAATGTATAAATAGCTAGAATAATAATAAAAGGTGGTTCTTTATGTATACAAAATGGCGTCGTAACAATCTGTGAGCGGGGCAATTGGGGTTGCAGACAACTTGCCACAGAGTTACTGAGGAGGGGTGCCAAACTAATTAACCTGACCCCTCTCAAGTCCAATTGATACCCTCTCCTAAAGTTGGGATTTGCTTTCATGTTTTCTCCCACCCTTCCCCTTTCTTCCCTATCTTGAATTTTCATTTCACATCCTCTCCCCTGTCCTTGCCATGGTTCATCTCTCATGACAAATTTTCCCTGGTATCTGAGAGGCATCACAGTTAAAGAACTGGTTCATTCCTTATCTTAGTGATAGACAGCAAACGGTTGCTATTAATTAATGTATCCTCTGTCTATATCTTGTGGCATTTCCCAGAGATCTGCCAAGTTGGTCCAATCTTGTTTTTATTGTATATTTCCATCTTTGTTCTTTTACTCACTTCATTTTCATCTTTTTGCAGATGATTATAATCTATTCTATTGTCATAATGATATATATTAGCACAATGTAACAAAATGTCAATTTTTAATCATTTTAAGTACATACTTTGCTCTGTTCAAACAGTCTTCATCTAATATAGAAAAGTATCACTTTAATAGATCTGAATATCTTAATTCTTAAAACTGTACGTATGTTTGAATTTCATAATCAGATATTACCTTCAATCTTTAGTTCATTCTTTTCCCAATCAATAACACACCTTCAGCGATGGAACAGCCATCTTTAGTTATCTTACAACTTGGACCAAAACGTGTGGAATTCTAATGATGAATGTATCAGGTCTGCTAGTCTTAGACAATTTAAAGAGAGGAAGTTTAAATTAATTAGAATTACCTAATCTAACCTAACCTAGAGAATCGAGTAATATATTTTCTGCCTTTCTTTCTGAATAATATACCTGTTTTGGTTATTGTTCTATTATATATTTATTATATATCTATTATATATTTATGCGTTGTTGTTTTTTTAGAAAAGTATGTTGAACGTCTCCGTGGTGCTGACAAGAACATCGAGACATTTCCATGTCCTACATGTCGCTCAGAGTTTACGCTCAAATCAAACCAAGATGTCGCTGAAATGGCAAGCAATTATTTCATCACTAATGTGTTGGAAATTATGGAGATTCAACAAAAAGCGAAAGCGTCTACTGTATGTTCACACTGCCAAGATTCTGCCATTAATCACTGCGCATCGTGCGAAATGTTTATGTGTAAGAAATGTTCAGAGTGGCATGATATATGGCCTGGCAACAAAAACCATAATGTGTTATCTGTACAGGAACTGAACGATCCTGAATGTCAAGTGAAAATGAGAAGAAAGATTTTTTGCATGAAACACGAAGACAAAGTTCTCGAAATATATTGTGAAACATGCAAGGAACTTTGCTGTATACAGTGTATGTCAAATCATACGAAACAAAACCACTCATGCCTGGCAGTGAGTGAGGTCACACAAAAACAAAGAGAAACATTGCAATCAAGCTGCAAAATACTTGATGAGAAATTATCTGAGGGAAAGGAAGCTTTAAACGACATTTGTGAGGTGATGAAGTCTCTTGAAAAGAATGCTAAAACTGACAAAGATCAAATCAAGGAACAAAAGGAAAATATCTTGAAGATTGTGGCAGAAAAGCTTGATGAGAGAGCAGAGAAAATGAATGAGGAAGTGGACAAGGTTTATGATGAATTACACAGTGAACTGAGCAAACAACATGATAAAATTAAAGATTATCTTGATAAAGTCCAAGCTTCAGTGTCCTTGCCAAGAAATCTCTTAAAGAGAAGAAGTATCGAAGAAATTCTTTCTTCTCAAAAATTGATTGATGAAAATGTTCAGAAGTTGAGAAATGAACAACCAGAAAATCTGGCCTCGGTGAATGATGATGGTATTCAGTACTATGTACCTGACGATATTGGTAACATCAATGTTGATGAAATTGTTGGTAAATTGGGTTATGTAAAAGGTATGTATACTACAATACTAGAGAGATTTGACAACACGGACGTCACGCGTACATTATTTAACAGTTAATTATGGCATCAGCAGTTTGTGCTTGAAATCAAGAACGGCGGTCAACGTGGTTTCACGTTCGTGATTTCAAACAAGAACAGCTGTCGCCATCTATAACGGCTCAATTTATTTCTGGTTGGCGTTCGTGAATAAAAAACATCGCTTGCTTAAGCTCATTACTGCATGTGAATACAATACCGACGGATCTCTCTAATGCGTAAATGAAGGAAAGTGTCCGTATACTAGAGATTTCTTACTAGTTTGATAGAGAATATTATTACCAAGATCATACCAATTTAGGGATTAGTGTAAGGGTTGAGTGAGCGTTGCGTGCTTGTTGTTTGCATCTCATCCTGACAAAACGTTTTAGCGGTGAGGGGGTTTGATGGGGCCAAAGCTGGGACTGTTTTGGCTGGGTCAAAACAGCTGGGCAAAACAGCCCCACTAAAATTGGCCCTTTTAATGGGGCTGTTTTGGCCCTTTTAATGGGGCTGTTTTGGCCCTTTTAATGGGGCTGTTTTGGCCCCATCAAGGACTGTAATATTGGCCCCCATTTTGGGGCCAAAACAGCCCCACTAAAAGTCTCAGGGTCAAAATTTTGGCCCCATTTTTGGGGCCAAAATGGCCCCGAAAAAATTACTGTGTACGGAAGCATATTTAACAGTTATTCTACTCACTCTCGTCGTATATGACTGATAGTCGACTCGGCGCTATCGCGCCTCGTCGGCTATCGGCTCATATACGACTCGAGTTCGTAGAATAACTGTTAAATATGCTTCCGTAGCGTTCAATATTTGTTATAGACTTTGCTAATTGGCTTTCTATAATGTCAAATTCTTGAGTATTTAATGCGATTCGCTCGGAGACGCCGACAAAATATGATCTCAAACGCTTCTTTGAAGGCCCAAACATTTCAAGTATATTTATTGCTTGTATGCTCAAGAACTATAAATAGCGGTAACAATCAGTATTTCGTTTGATACACTTATAATATAAATAAGCTAAAATAAGCTGGTATACGCAAAGAATAGTTAAAATATATCACAGATTGTTATGGTCGCGCTTTGTTGAAGGTCGAAATATTTTGTGTGTATATTTATATTGCTTGATCGAGTGTCGCAAAAGCAACACGAAATAAAAATACTTTTTTGGTACATTCAAAAAAAGCAAAATATCAAGAACAAGAAACAAATTTTTCAAAGTCGGTATATTCGTTTCATGAAATAGCCGCCCGCATGAATTTGAGGCTGCAACGCGTGGGTTTTCATGGTACACAAATCGTTCAAAACCTTGCTATTGCATAACGGAGATCTTGGTAAGTTTTTCAACCTAGAATTCATTTTTTAGGTGATCCATCTGTACCTGTTAATTTAAGTAAGTCTGCCAACATTTTGAAAGGAGAGATTGCCTTTATGAAACAACTACAGAAATGGTTGGGAGGGAAGTGTAAATGGAATCTTTGTTATCGTGCTTCTAGAGATGGTTGGAGTTTCCAAGATTTTCACAGACATTGTGACAATAAAGGACCGACGGTGGTTTTGGTGAAGGCCAATAATTCCATCTTTGGTGGATACACTGACCAACACTGGGAATCAGGTATGTATAATTTATTGATATTTCTACATATATGTGCTATATATTCGTCCTGCAAACTGGTGTACTCGTATTTATATGTAAATTGGATCAAAATAATCCAAGCTCATATCTAAAGAGTAAATTGATTTATCGTATAATAATAATTCCATTTTAATTCTATTTAATTAATGTCTATAAGTACAGTTCTACTATGGTCTATGGTTGATTGAATGGGTCAAATGCGCTTGTCAGTTTATCGCAAAAGAAATCGGAATGTAGAGAGAGAGCAAAGGTGACATGAAATGAACTTAACATTAAGAGTCTGACACAGTCTGCAACAACTACATCACTACATGCCGTTGTCGCCAAAAAGCATTTGTGTTAAGCTTTATTAGACTTTGTCTTAAGTCTTTTAGACGAAAATATATGACTAATTTGCCCCAAAACATTACTGTATCGTGGGTGTAAGTCGAACCCTGGTGCATGTGTAATATGCCTGAGAGACTATTGAATATCGAACATTCTATTCATTTTGTTCGATTGTAAGGTGTTGATGGTACATAAATTATAAACATTCCAACTCGTCATTTCTTATATTCTCGCTTAGCCCTGCATGGAGTATAAAGTATAGGAAAAACTCGTTAGGGGCCGACTAGAAGTTATTGCATGTTTCGTTTTTTAGTTATGGCCAGGGCCGTCCTTAGGAATTTTTACGGGGGGGTGTAAGGCCATTTCAACCGACTGACAAACAAACTTGTACCGACTATATCCTATCGAGTTTCCGTTGGAGGTCTTCAAATTACGCCCGCTAATATCGCACTCTCATTGCAGAATACAAACACGATGACATAGCAAATATAATGCTATTTTATTAAATTTAGGTGTTTCTCACTGATAACAAGTTTCTGAAGCTTCTGGTTCGTCAATCAAAACTTTTGGTTTTGCTCGTAATAACATTTTTGGGCGTAGTATCAAACTAGTTGTTTTGCATGAAAACAATTAGTTTGATACCGCGCCCCCAAATGTTATTACGAGCAAAACAAAAAGTTTTGGTTGACGAATTCTGCTTGAGTTTGGGTTTTTGTCGAGGGTCAGAGGTCGACGGTCGAGGGTGGAAGGTCGAGGGTGGAATGTCGAGGTCGAAAGTCGAGGTCAAAAAATTGGTTTCATTGGTACTGTTGAATTTGAGTAGAATGCTGAATGGTGTAAAAACTTTTAAAAACCATACTTTTGTCAATTTACAGAACTTCTTTTCGTAAATATTAACACGAAATATTGATTAGTAAGTTAAATTAATGATACTAAATTTAGATTTTATAATTGTTGTTAAATTGACAAGGCCGCGACCATAACTATTTTCATAACTATTTTTAGTTATTTTTACACCATTCAGCATTCTACTGAAATTCAACAGTACCAATGAAATCAATTTTCGACCTCGACTTTCGACCCTCGACTTTCGACCCTCGACCTCGACATTCCACCCTCGACCTTCCACCCTCGACCCTCGACCTCTGTCTGACCCTCGACAAAAACCCAAACTCATTCTGCTTTGAGAAACTTTTTGACACCACGCAAATTTAGCAAAAAGCGCAAAACACAACTTATGACTTATACCCGGTCGGTCACACAACATTAAATTAATATTTAGTTTCATTAGTCAACAATATTTATTTGTCTGCCGACTAAAATAGCGGTTCTGCCGACTGAAGCTTCGAATAAAATTAGTGGGGGTGTCACACCCCCCCTCCCGTAGCGCCGAGCCTGGTTATGGCATGCATGTTCCTTGCAAATGACTAATTGGTCGCTGCCGAGAAGTAAATTTTTGCTTATACGTACTGTATGGTCGTGCTGTACAAAAACTTGGTACGGGCCGAGACGTTCCTGTTTCGTGTATAGTCGGTAGTTGCCGAAAAGTTAATTCATGCTTTACACTTGGAAATTCGGTAGGGGCCGACTTTTATGCCCTTAGGGGCTGCCTAGAACCGACAATGGAGTGGGCGATCGATCCATAGTTGGTCTCGGGTGATTATTTCACTTGGTGTTTAATTTTCTTTCCCATCATATCCCTTTTGACATAAAAGCACCTGAAACAGAGTGATCAATGGTGTGATTAACAGTGCTAGCTTGCCCACTAGTTTTGTCGACTCCGTCTCAGGTCTCAGGGTATGGTGTCAAGTGCAAACGGTAACGAGATGCAATCGTCCGCGATCATCATTTTTCTCGGCGGAACTCGATAATCATTGTCAGGAAACGAAACATTGTTCCTTTGATTTAACCTTTTTCCCTGCACGAGAATACCCGAATAGCCCGTACTGTAAAAAATTCCAGAATCGGATTAATTTTTTTTCTTTCTGTAACACCTTGGAGGGGGAGTAAGTTTCAGGATAAGGGAAGTTTTGGGATTGGGTTTGAGTTACGGGTAATGTTGGGATATGGGTGAAGTTACGAGTAATGTTGGGATATGGTATAGGCTGTGCCCCGGAGATTATTCGGTTTGATATGAAGGAGGTATTGCCCGGCGACAGGGCTCGCATTCCCAAAATTCTCTGCCTGTAAGCCAATGGGAGCAGGAGTGCAGTTAGAATAAATTACTATACTAAGTGCGTAATGCGTAACATTGGCTGTGAAACAATGAGATCTCAATAAGTCGGGATCAATTTGTTAAACGAGGCGCCCGGACGTGTAGTTGGGAAAGCCTAGCCATGTGGACTGATATATTAAATATCACATATCCCTGTGTGATTGTATATATTTAGGGCGAAAGCATAAATACTATATTTATCTACGCAGTTGATGAGGAATAAGATATTGCAATAATTTTGTGGATCACAGGTTGGGTTGACTGTATTCGTCGTTTTTCTCCCACCTCCCCTCCCAAAATAGACCGTTCACTGCCTCGCTCCTCGCCTCACGGGCTCGCATTTCCCAAAACTTTCTGCCGGTAAGCCAATGGGAGCAGGAGTGCAGTTAGAATAGATTTATACTATAGGAGTATAGATTTCGGCTTGCAATTTTCTGCAATCTCCAATTTCCGTGGATGGTTACAAATGGAATACTTTATGTAAATAGAATAGAGTAACGTTTGTATGATAAATATTTTAATAGCCGCAGCGACTTAACGGTCATAGAGCGTCTTGTTGTCATGTAAATTGGTGTACCCCTCCTGAATTTAATAAAACGTCAATTGGACCAAAATCATCTCTATCATATCGAAAAATTAAATGATTCATATATTTATATGGGTCTAGAGACGACTATTGAATATTTTATTAACATTTAATTATTAATTTCGTCCTATTTTAAGGTGGTGGTGGATGGAAACGTTCCAACTCGTCATTTCTATTTTCCCTGCGGAACAAAGACAACTCATTTATTGCCAACATCAAGCAAACAAGGTCAAGCAGTTCACTCTCATCACTCTCATCTCACTCTTTTTTGGTGCAGGTAATGATCTGTTTATTTTGTATCATCAGCACAATCAAATCATCATCATCAAAACAATTTTTTTGGACGATATCAATCAACTTCCCTCTCTGGTGTTCTGGCAGAACACAAGCAAAGAACTGGTCAGTACCAATTCTTAACAACAGAAATTGAAGTCTTCAACTGAAAAGTTTCATTGATTACTTACATTAAGGGGCGACATCCATACTCAAGTTGCCACAGAAAACGTCAATCTGACAATCGAGATAAAACTGCAGATAAAACTGCAGCAAACCGATGGTAGATTGCTATTCAATGTAAAAATTAAAAGCCGAACTGGAAGGGTTGAGGTTTACAGCTTTTCTTTCGTTATTTATAGTTACAATTTTAATATTTTACTTTTTTAATCAGAAAAGTATAAAACTGCCACGCAGAAACGTCAAAGATTGAAACCCACCCACCCAGAGACGTCGGATTGACGTTTTCTGTGGCAACTTGAGTATGGATGTCACCCCTAAGCAAACTATAACATTACATTTTCACCACCGGCCTTAACAATCAATATTACACAGTGATAGTGCATGATTTTACTTGCATTACTATGAGGTAATTAGAATTAATTAAATTTTAAAATGTAACAATTTAAAGAATTAACATTGGCCATTATCCCCTGTAAATGCTCTATCTTACAGTTACTAGAGTCAACAAATGAGTGACCAGAAAGTTTGTCATTGGTCATTAACCTCCGTTCAGGTACAGCAGTTATTAGAGTCAGCAAGTGAAGAAAACTGATGAACGTACACATCAATTTGGTGCTAAAAGCAATTAATTTTTTTTCTCGAAGATTTTGATCCAAAGTCCGTTTCTCGTCGAATAGAGATATTTTTCGCAATATTTTAATTAAAAAAGAAAGTTCAAGATCTTCAAAAATTCCCAAGTGTACATTGAGCAAACTATGCCATTACATGCACCACCGGCGTTAATGCACCCAATCTTTATTACACAATTATACAGTGATTGTGCATGATTTTACTTGCATTACTATCATGAGGTAATTGGAGTCAATTAAATTTCAAAATGTAACAATCTAAAAAATACCATTGGCCATTATCCCCTGTTAATCATGCTCTACCTTACAGTTACTAAAATCAACAAATGAATTAGGGATGAGCCGATAATCGTTTTTTTATCGGTAGAAGCCGATATCGGTAACTTTTAGGCTTAACGGTTATCGGCTGATAATATCTTTGAATATCGGCTCTTCCGATACTTAAAATGCTTGCATTTTCAGTTGTTTTCTCCTAGTATATTTATAACACTTGCTTCATTTATGAAGAAAAACGAGTGACATTCTACTAGACGCATTTGGTTCTAACAATAAAACTATCAAATTAATTTAGTTCGTAATCAATTCCATTTAGCAGATCGCCCCTGATAGACATAATGTTTAAACATTCGATGCACATTAGCAAGCAAAACTTGTCATGAAAACCTGTCCAGAAAAACGTGTTGAGCATACATATGAATGGGGAAGTTAACTTGTTACGGAAACTTGTGAAGAAAATCTTGCTCGTTTGTAGGCATGCAACATTAGCAATATTAATAATATTTAACAATATTGGTAACTACCGATCTATCGGCCGATAAGCTCACATATCGTATCGGAATTTATCTTCTCGGTAAAATAGATTTTTCGTTATCGGCTCATCACCAAAATGAATGGCCAGAAAGTTTGTTATTGGCCATTAACTTCCATACACTTATTATATGGCGCGACGAAAATGAGCGTATCTCACTTTAGATGCCAAAAGCAATGAAAAGTTACGGACTAAAATTTCAGTCCTTTTCAAAGATTTTGAAAAGTCTTTCTCGTCTTCCCAACTTTCTGCTGACGTTGGCCGACATAGCATAATGTTGTAGTCTTGTTCTGTTGAATAACAACTGTTATAAATTCTACATAGTATAGATTAGTAGCTTGTATTTGTTATAGAATATAATTTTATGTTAAATTTTATTATAAGATATCTCGATTGCTCTGCAAAAATAAAAAAAATTACACGAAATATGAACTTGTGATAGAAAATAGAAACTTTGTAATGTCAAGTAAAAAAGTAGGGACTTAAATACATATTAAAGCAGTTTGTGCATGTAGGTAGTTTCTATTGAGTGAAAGTGATCATATGATCCCGCCGTTTGTCCTGCCTAGACGGGATCCAGGCATGTGTTGTGAGATCATGTCTGACCGGGATGAGAAATTTGGATTTCTGGAAAAAAAAAGGAACATGACATCAAGCGTTATACCGATGTCAGAGAAATTTGGCCCCCCTTCGGAAATTTGGCCCCCCCCCCCCACTATCACCGAACAGGCGAATTTTTAACAAGAGTGTTTTTAGAACATTTCTCTACTGATAACATACTACTGTTTTCAAATTCGGAGTTTCCTCGACTCGAAAACAAACGTTTTCGCTTATTATGTAACCAAACATTAAACGATTATTTCTACTCTAATTGCTGTTATTGCTAAACGCGTGTATATTAATATACTATTGTAGATCGACTACATTGTTCTGTCGTTATTGTCATTAAATATTCAGACATCATTAGCATATGGTACATTAGCATATGGGGAGAGCATGAACATTAGCATACGAGGGTGAGCATGAACATTAGCATATGAGGGTGAGCATCATCATTGACATAATATGAGGGTGAGCATAGTGATGGTGAGCATTACGCCATTAGCATAAACATATTGTACAACTCAGATTTCGCTGATTTCAGCGTTTTCCGTTGAAACGCTGAAATGAAACTTTACATTTTTATAGGGGAGTGTGTGGGGAGCAACCCCTTATTACAAACACGCTCACACCCCCCGGATTTCATATTATAGATCACGTGACAAAAACACGTTGAGTTCAAGGTTTTAATTTGTGAGAATGTGAGACTTTTATGTAAACTTATACTTTACACAACGCAATAAAACTAAAAGTAAACACAAGTGCAGAGTGTATATCGAATACAGGTCGGTATATGCTCTCGTTGATGAAATAAAACACAAATAGACCATGACATTGAAATGCAGGAACCAAAGGACCAAGACATAAAATACCGTAAAACGGAGGAGATTGTATACGAGGCGAATGAGGGGTATTATAATTTTATATACGGATACAATTATTTATTCAAATCAGTGGCGTAGGAAGCGGGCGGGGGGCGGGGGGTTTGCCCCCTCCCCCAATATTATATGAGGGGGGGCCGGAATATCTTTCGGCCCCCCAAAAAATAGAATAATTTTCATAAAAATTATGCAAACAGCTTATTTCCCTGAACAAGCTTACTAAAAGAGGTAGATAAGACTCTGAAACGGCCGTTTCCGGTGATCTGGGGGCTTCAAATGTTAAAAATTTTCGCTTCGCGCGAATCATGGTGGCGCCTCGTGAGTTTCGGTCCCCGCAATATTGAATACGTCCCTACGCCCCTGATTCAAATTTATGTGAAATAGAAAGAGAATGAAAGTAAAATTATAATTAATATAATAAAATTAATGAAACATCGACAGAAATGGGATTTTATGGGGTAAGGGGTATATTTGGTATGGTGTGAGCGTTAGTGAATAATCAACAATAATCAATAATAATGCATGTTATGATTCAACTGCAATTTTTTCCCGATATACCAGCTCATATTTGATTTTCTCGAAAAAATATTGATTTTTTGTATGTACGTTTATTAAGAATCCTCTCTCGATCTTTTTTCAATATAATTTGTTTGAAATTTTTTACTTCACCTTTTTCTGTGACTAATTTTTATGGCCACTAATAGTTAGTGGGGGGGCCATCATCGAAAGGGGACGTAACAAGTAGGTGGTGTATTACAGGTGTGGGAAGCTGAAGGGGAGTTTGGGGGTCCTGGGGGTCCTCCCCCAGAAAATTTTTGTATTCTTGAATCGCTGTGGCTTGATTTCCTGCATTTTCAGAGACAATTTGAAATATATCCCATCTAAACGGAGCCAGGTTTTGTTGTGAGAATACCATAACTTTCCTCTAAACTCATTTCCCCCCCCTTTTTGCTTATATTTTGGACAAAAGGGACCTTACTACTTGGGGGGCCAACGTGGGGGCTGGGGGGGGCTTTGGCCCCTCCAGTACATTAGTTAAAAAAGGCCCTGCTTGGTATGGTCGCCCGAAGAATGAGCGTTTCCTAGCATTCATTTTTTAAAATCAATTTTGTGCTATTTCTCCAGTGATGTATTTAGGTCATTGCCCCAGCCTGTTTGCAGGCTAGACTTTTAGGAATATTCAGGATTCCAAGAATTACATTTCCGGGGATTTCGCAATCGACGAACCAACACTTTCAGCATAGAGCTTTCACTTTGGCAGTATTTGCAGATTTGCCGCAAGATTTTATGCGATCATTTCGTTGAAAAGAAGACACAAATATGTTATCGAAACTGTGAAATAAAGAAGTTTTAATGGAAATGGCAAATGCTTCATCCGACAGTGGTCCTGTTGATGAAATCAAAGATCTTCTCACATGCTCGTTGTGTTCAAATACTTTACAAGATCCAAGAAGCTTGCCTTGCTGTCATAATTTCTGTAAAGGATGTTTAGGTACGTATATTTTCTTTGTTTAAAATATCTACTTGTGTGCGTGCTTGCATTATTTCTTGAGAGCGATATTTACATTTATATTGTAATATTAAGGCCTGGTTTCAATTTGATTGTGGCTGACGTCTGGCTGTCATGACCATGTCAAGGTGACCGATGTAATATAGTGTCAATATATCTCAGCAATCATTTAAGACTGATATGGATGGAGTACATTAAAGATAATATATAGACCTGACACTTTCACATTGGAAACGACAAACCCGACCAAATGGAAACCATGGAAAACTTAGTTACGTAACATGATAGTATTGTACTTCCTGGCTAGTCTGGTTTTAAGTAAATGGATGCAAAACCTGATTAAATTACGCACGACCCAACATTTCGACTTTGTCTGGATAGTGTCTTCATCAGGGGGATCTGAAGTGATCACAACAGAGCGATTCTTTAATTATCACTTATTTACTGAGACCGAGGGAAACGGTGTGTTTTGTGGCCCCGAGAGCCCCGTTGTTGCCCGAGACAAAGCAGAGGCAACAACGGCCGTCGAGGGGCCACAAAACACACTGTTTTCCTGAGGTCTCAGTAATTGAGTGTTTTATTATATAGAAAGTGTCAAAGTCTCAATAATTCACCTGGTATTCAGATCACCCCTGATAAAGATACTATATAAACCAGGGTAGTGAGTGCAAGCATGTCTGATGATGATTCATGCATGTTTATATGCTATGGTTCTAGGGAGTGTCTTTGACTATTATATAAATGACTATTAGCTGTAATTATATGAGTTGTCCCACACAATTGCATGCTTTCTTTGACACATACATGATTGGCCAAAGCAGACTTGCAGCTTTTTGGTAACTTCATCAACATATAGTTACTTAATTATATATACCAGTCAATAAAAATTCCCCCCAAATGGTGAAGTGCTGTGAGCTTTAAGTCACTTTAATGGGAAAGTGGGGATTTGCTCTCTCAAGTAATTTCCTGGCTATTTCCAGCTTCTCATGATTTTCATTTTTCAAATTCTGATTTTGACTTTCATATGCAGTGTACTGATAATATCAATATACATTAACAAAATACATTAATCCAAACCCCTTGCCCAAAAAGTTGACTAACACAAAAGATTGAACGTTTTCATTCCTGAGTCCCAATATGGCCATGATCTTCAGTGTGGTGACCTAATACCAAAAACCATCCACCACACTGCATTACATATATACCAGTGTGGACTAAAGTTTCATCTGTGAGCGGGCAATTGTGGTTGCAGACAACTTGCCACGGAGTTATAATGTGCTAGAGTCCAAACAGTTGAGGAGTGTGCAAAACTACCTGATCCTTCTCAGGTCTAACTATCACTCCCCCTAAAGTTGGAGTTGCCAACGTGTTCAACAGAATGTTCATGTCTTTTCCACCCCCCCTTTTCCTCCCTATCTTGAAGTTCTCATTTCACATCCTCTTGCCTGACCCTACCTTTGCTCATGACTCATGACAAATTTTCCTTGGTATCAGAGGCGTCACAATTAATGAACAGTGGTTCATTCCCTATCTTATGTTCTGTTACCTGAGCCTACAGATCATAATTATAACTTAAGAGAAACAGGACAAGGAAAGTGCATCATTTTATGGAGAACTGAGAGACACAAACAATATTTTGTTGCTCGATCTTGTAAATACCTACGACACATTAAAGTGACACTTTTTATAGCTGATTACTGCAATTTCGCATTTTAATGTATTGTAAATATTATCTTGTAATTTTATCTTTTTACTGCTAGCATGTAAATCCATTGTATTTTTTAACCTAAGATGGATATTAAAGTCATGCATATATTCATTTATTCATTATTCATCTTAGTGATCGACAGCAAACGGTTACTATTGATTAATACAACCTCTTATCCTCTGTCTGTATTTTGTGGAATTCCCCAGAGATCTGCCCTTTAATAGTCCAATCTTGTTTTTATTGTATATTGTTTATTTCCATCTTTGTTCTTTACTCACTTCATTTTCATCTCTTTGCAGATGATTGCAATCTATTCTATTGTCATAATGATATTTATTATCGCAATGCAACAAAATGTCAATTTTGAGATATTTTAAGTACTTCCTTTAATCCTTTGCTCTGCTCTAACAGTCTTCATCTAATATAGAAAAGTCTCACTTTAGTAGATCTTAATATCTTAAAACTGTACGTATGTTTGAATTTCATAATCAGATATTACCTTCACTCTTCAATGTTTATTTCATATTCCTTTTACCAATCAATAACACACGTGTTCGCAGTCACCTTTAGTTATCTTACGAGAGCAAGAAAAATGATGAAAGTTTTAATATTAGGTTCCAAGGACCAAATCGTATGGAATTCTAATCAGGTCTGCTAGTCTTAGACAATTTAAAGAGAGGAAGCTTGAATTATAGAATATATTAGAGAATAGTCAGTAATATGCCTGTTTTCATTATAATATATTCTATTTTAAAATGCATTATTCTCTATTTTATCATTTATGTCTGTGCATTGTTATTGTTTAGGAAAGTATGTTGCACGTCTCCGTAGTGCTGACAAGAACATCGAGACATTTCCATGTCCTACATGTCGCTCAGAGTTTACACTCAAATCAAACCAAGATGTCGCTGAAATGGAAAGTAATTCTTTCATCAAGAATATGTTGGAAATTATGGAGATTCAACAAAAAGCGAAAGCGTCTACTGCATGTTCACGATGCCAAGATCCTGCCATTAGTCACTGCGCATCGTGCGAAATGTTTATGTGTAAGAAATGTTCAGAGTCGCATGATAGCTGGCCAACCCACAAAAGCCATAACGTGTTATCTGTACAGGAACTGAGCGACCCTGAAAGTCAAGTGAAAACGAGAAGCAAGCTTTATTGCATGAAACACAAAGACGAAATACTCAAAATATATTGTGAAACATGCAAGGAACTTTGCTGTACGCTTTGCCAGTTGTTAAATCATCAGAAGCAAAACCATTCCTGTGTGGCAGCGAGTGGGGTTGCACACAAGCAAAAAGAAACATTGCAATCAAGCTGCAAAACACTTGATGAGAAATTATCTGAAGGAAAGGAAGCATTAAACAACATTTGTGAGGTTCTGAAGTCTCTTGAAAAGAATGCTAAAACCGCTAAAGATCAAATCAAAGAACAAAAGGAAAAGGTCTTGAAGATTGTGGCAGAAAAACTTGATGAGAGAGCAGAGAAAATGAAGAAGGAAGTGGACAAGGTTTATGATGAATTACACAGTGAACTGAGCAAACAACATGATGAAATTAAAGATTATCTTAATAAAGTCCAAGCTTCAGTGTGCTTGCCAAGAAATCTCCTAAAGAGAGGAAGTATTGAAGAAATTCTCTCATCTCAAAAACTGATCGATGAAAATGTTGAGAAGTTGAGAAATGAACAACCAGAGAATCTGGCAGCAGTAAATGATGGTGGTATTCAGTATGTACCTGACGATATTGGTAACACCAATGTTGATGAAATTGTTGGTAAATTGGGGCATGTAGAAGGTATGTACGATACTATCAATACAATACAATACATAACAATACAATACAGACAGACCTCTCTAATACGGAAACTGAAGCAAAGTTCCCGTATTATAGAGTTGATTACCGGATCATATCAATTAAAGGATTAATGCATGTGTATTGCGGGCTTGTTGTTTACATCTTACCCTGACAAAAAGTTTGAGGGAAATATATAATAAAAATATGTATATATATGCCAACCTCGTACCCAGGGCTTTTTGCTTCCGCGGTTGGGATGGTTAGCGAAAATAGCCCTGGCTATTCGGCTGGTCAGTTCCGCAACCCGATTGGTTAGTCTTCGAGCGAAATCTATTCGGGCGATAATAATAATTTATTCCATTTAAATTCAAGGAGCAATTTCAAATTTTTGCATATTAAAATAAATAAGAGTGTTTGGTATGAAAAACAAACGGAATATTTTATGGCGAATTCAATAGTATTTTCAGATTTTCCATCTACCGTGGACAAAACGTCCTGTAGTAAGGTACAGGTATGTCTTTCGGAAATCGGTTTATATGAGAAATTGTCTATTAAGGATAATTGAAGTTATAATACGGATTTAGGAATTTTGATTGAAAAGGGCAGATTGGGTATCTTTATAGAGAGTTTCCGGATTCCTCATCTACCGTGCAAAGAATTATGTGCATAGTCATAGTATACGAAGAAGATTTTGCGTGCCTGAGACTAAGTGTCCATTATTGAATACAAATCGCTAAGATATATGTCGCAACTCAAAATGCTATTATTTTGTGTTCAGGGGCGGTATATTTAGCTGTAAATGTTCTTATATGATATCAAAGGCTAAATAAACGGTAATAATGTGAATTATTTATTAAGTGTCTAGTAAGTATTTACTAGTGTATTTATTGCGAACTTTGCTATATTTAGCTAAGTCAATGTCAGCTGCTAACTTCACGAGGGTCAAACAAATTTATATGAACAAATAATTTATCAGCAGTCTTCATGAATTGTAATACTAAACACCCCAAAATTCAGGGTGTCATATGACCAGCCGAAGCCAGGGCTATTTTCGCTGACCATCCAACCGCGGAAGCAAAAAGCCCTGGCTACGAGGTTGCATAATTATATGCTTTCGTAGTGTTCAGTATTGTTAGCTAATTGCCTTTTTGTAATTTCCAATTTTCAAACGCTTCGTTGAAGGCCTGCGCATTTGAATAGCGGTAACAATATTTCGTTTGATACATTTATAATATAAATAAGCTAAAATAAGCTGGTATACTCAAAGGATGGTTAAAATATATCACAGATTGATATTGTCGCAGGCCGCTCACGCTTCGTTGAAGGTCGTAATATTTCGAGTATATTTAAATATTGCTTGAGTGTCTCCAAAGCAACAAATAATGATAAAAACACTTTTTAGTACATTTACAGTAAAAGTCAGTTAAAAAAGGAAGCATTCTCAAAGGATGGTTAAAATGTATCAAGAACAAGGAGCAATTTTTTCAAAGTGTATTCCTGCCTTAAAATGGCCGTCAATATGAACTTGAGGCTGCAATGCATGGGTGTTACACAAATCCTTCTAGACCTTGCTATCGCATAATGAGATCTTGCCAAGTTTTCAACACAGATTGAATTTTTTTAGGTCATGTGTCTGCAAGTTGCAATTTAAGAAAGTTTTCCAGTATTTTGAAAGGAGAGATTTCCTTAACAAAGCAGCTGCAGAAATGGTTGGGAGAGAAGTGTAAATGGAATCTTTGTTACCGTGCTTCTAGAGATGGTTGGAGTTCCCAAGATTTTCACAGACATTGTGACAACAAAGGACCGACAGTGGTTTTGGTGAAAGCCAATGATTGTATCTTTGGTGGATACACTGACCAACACTGGCAAGGTATGTAAAATTGATTAATATTTCCATCATTTATGTGAGTTATATATTGGATGATTTTCTTTATTACTATCCCGAAATGACGTCACAAGAGTTGGGTTGGGGTAAGGTTTGTTAATATGAAAATTGCTCCTACAGTATGGGGTAAAAATTTTTTGGTACAAAAAAGGTGGGGTGGGAAAAATTTTTGGCTTTAAAACATTTTCTCTTCAGCCCCCACCCCTGCCATAAATAATGACCGGTCCCTAAGTAGGGACAGTTTGTTAAACGCTCTGTACGGAAGGTAGTTCAGTCTAGACAGAAGAAGCTCAAGTACCAAATGATGTTCAAGTCTTGCCAGCCGCCAAGCCGTAGTTGAAAATAAAGTCAACGAACAAGTGGCACAAAACCAATTCCGAGCGCAAGCTCAAGACCATTGACCCTGCATGTTGAGGTCTGTATTTGTTTTATGCAAAAATCGTAATTTCTTTGTTCCTCGGTTGGGGCCAGACGATTTAGCAGTTTTCGCACCCGCTTTGTGAGATATTATGAACGATCATGCTGAGTGTAAGGATAAAGTTGGTCGTAGCCTAAGGCATGTAACGCATTAGGTAGGTAGGTGAAACTTTATTTCAACACGTAACGTTAGCCACTTCAACTGAATTGTTGATTTCCAAGTGGGACGTGATTTAAAACTACAAATATTTACAAATGAATAAGAAAAGTACACACAAACTATATACACAATCAATTATATTACTTATAAGTATAGTTATCAATTATTGATTAAATATTAAATATTAAATATGGACAAAGATTCGCTATTTCTAGCTTGTTCAGAAAATGAATTCCATATTTTTGGTCCTCTAAAACTAACACTTTTTTTAAGATATTCAGTTTTCGGACGCGGAAGGAAGAGAGTAGAATCTGATCCTCGTAAATTATGATGGTGGACTGTATTTGACATATTAAAAATCTCATTTAGTTTAATCGGTGCCATATTGTGCAAAACCTTATACATGAGCCTGGCTGTAATCTGAGCCCTCTGTTCCTCCAGGGCTTTCCATCCAAGAAGACCAAGGGCCAGACTTGATTGACCATGCTCATTTTTACAATTCATTATAATTCTGGCACTTCTATTATGAAGCTTCTGTAGTCGATTTGAAAGAGTAGTATTAATTGAGTCCCAGACTTCACAACAATAAGCAAAATGAGGTTGTACAAGCGCATAGTAGACAGATTTCAAGGTGTCTTGATTCGTATATTCTTTAATTCTTTTTAAGGCGCTAATACCGGCAGATATTTTACTCGATATATGATCAATATGATTGTTCCATGCTAAATTTTCGTCCAGTTGAACTCCAAGAGCTTTTGTTACTCGAACTCTTTTTATCGGCTCATCTCCAACGAAAACATTGGGTTCTGAACTCAAGTTTTTAATATTATAGGGAGAGCCGATCAAAAGGTATTCAGTTTTGACAACATTCAGACAGAGTTTATTTGCTGAAAGCCACCCCTTGACATTAAGGAGATCAAGATTCAGGGTCCGCTCCACTTCCTCAATAGATTTGCCACTTGCTGTTATATTCGTGTCATCAGCAAATAATCGAGTAGTTTTACTGGAGACAATTAGGCAAATCATTAATATATATTAAGAATAGAAGCGGGCCAAGAATCGATCCCTGCGGTACTCCACACTTTACTGTTCTTGGGTTTGAAAGTTTACCATTTACATAACATACATGTAGACGGTCAGTAAAGTAGGATTTAAATAGATTAAAGACCGTATCAGTAATCCCACACAATTGGAGTTTGGCTAGTAACAATGCATGGTCGACCGTGTCGAAAGCTTTCTTTAAATCCAGAAAGACGGCAAGGTTATAAAGACCACGATCCATATTTATGTACCACTCATTCGTGCAATCTAATAATGTAGACATTGTAGAATGAAAACGCCTAAAACCAAATTGGTGTTTAGACAATAAATTGTTTGTTGTTAAATATTCATAAAATTGTTCGTATAATATTCTTTCAAAGACTTTACTGATGATTGGTAATATAGAAATTGGACGATAATTGTCCAGTAAATTTTTAGGACCTTGTTTGTGTAAAGGAGTGACTCTCGCAATCTTCCAGTCTAACGGAAATCCCCCATTTTCAATAGAACAATTGAATATCTTGGTTATTGAGTTTGTAATAACTGGGGCTGCTAATTTAAGAACCTTAGCCGGTATTTTGTCAACACCAGTTGCTTTAGAGACTACCAATTCATTAAATAATTATTTAATTTTTGAATGACTAACAGTTTGAAAAGTGAACGAAGTATTGTCAACTTTGTTAATGTAAATTTCAAAATTAGAATTACATCCACCAATTGAGCTTGCTATAGTCAGGCCCGCATTCACGAAATAGTCATTGAAACATTCAGAAATTTTAGTTGGTGATGAAATGGTATCTTGATCTATTTTGATTTCATTAATTGTATTATCCTTCCTTCCACGTCCGAGAATATCATTTACAATTTTCCAGGCTTGCTTAGGATTATTTTTCTGATTTCCTATCCTATTTCTATAATATTCTACCTTAGCTTTTCGCATGGCAATATTTACACTGTTCCTATAGGATTTATACTGCCCCCAATCAACATTAGAGTTTGTTGATATTGCTTGTTTTTTTAAATGCTCTCTATTTATCATCTTACTTCTGATTTCTCTCGTCAACCATGGAACATTACCCTTGTTTCTCACTCTTCTGGACATTATTGGTGCATGCTTATCAAGTATGTTTAAAAATAATTTCTTCCATTATATGATTGGTGGTCAAAGAAAGATTGGTGGTCAAAGAAATGTTGTGTGGCTTCTTCATTTCTTGTTCTGGGAGTGCAATTTTGTTATAAACAGTGCATTTGATGAAGTTGTCGATATAATTGTCTTAAACTGTTGTGGCATGCATATGATTGTTTGTTTAGTTCCAACCATAACCATGATTAAGTTATGACAGGAACCGAAAAAGATGCAGGCTTGGAAATGTTTTCTACAGAATTATAGTGTGTCTGAGAGTCCAACTCAAGCATGCTATGTCTCAGGGCCTGTTTATATGATCCCAGCTAGGCGGGACGGGACAGATGCTGAGATCCCACTTGCAATATAAACTCTACTGAGTGTTTATATGATACTGCTTCCGTCCCGCCTAGCTGGGGTCCCGGCCATCTGTTGTAGGCGGGATGAAAAATCTAGCTGGGATCTCATATATAAGGCTAGGCGGGATGACCTTTCATTGACCTTGCCTTCTGAGCACCCAAAATGGAAACTGTGACCGAACGTTTGTTGCACGAAGAACGAAAACTGAAGGAGAGAAGTGGGTCTGAGCAGTGCTGTAAGTAACTTCGTTACAAGTAACGAAATTACAAGTAATCGTTACTTTTTTGAGTAACTACAGGGGTAACTAGTTACATTTTGCAAGGAGGTAACTGTAACTGTAACTAGTTACTTTTTTGCTCAAAATGGAACGATAACGCGTTACATATGTTATCAGCGTTAAAGTTACTTTTCCGTTACATTTTCAGGCTAACTTTTACCATTTAATAATTAATTAATCTACAGTCAAATTTGACAAATTCAAATTGTCAATTCATTACGTACTGTAATCGAACTATCGAAGTATTGAACATTTCAATATTTCATGCAAGGCAACATAACGTCTTGGCCAAATTATCAACGCTAATCTGCTGACCACTGGTCAGTGGTCACGGGCGCATTATTTTTGTAAATTGTATAAATCTTCACAAACCTTCACTATTTTAAGATTTTTTCAACATAATTGTTAATTTTTCATGGGCTATTGAGTAGCTGGTTTATTGAGTAGTTGTTGACTTGTTCCTTCATTTAAAGACAGTACCAGTGTCACAAGCTAGAAATCCGCTCTTCTCCATACCCCTGCGGTTATTGTAAATACTAAATAGTAAACTGGGGGAATGTAACTTTGTAACTAGTTACAAAAATTTTGAAGTAACTTTGTAACGGTAACTAGTTACGTTTTTTTTCATGTAACTTTTACCAGTAACTAGTTCCTTCTTTGAACATGTAACTGTAACTGTAACTAGTTCCAAAAAAAAAGTAACTTTGACAGCACTGGGTCTGAGACAAGTGATGGAATGAAAGCTATGCTTGCGAGTAGACAGTCTAAAGGCAAGGGTCCCAAATGCAACAATTGTGGAAAGTTTGGACACATTAAACGAAACTGTTGAGAACTGAACACTCCAAAACATGATGGTGACAAAGGAGAGTTTAACGAGGGTATTGATAACAAGCATAAGGCTAACAATGCAGCTGAATCCGGACGAATTGACAGCAGCTCAGATAGTGATGAAGTGGGATTGATGGTGAATCATGCATTTAGTTCATTAAATGGGAGAACAAATACATGGATAATTGATTCTGGAGCAACTTGTCATATGTGCAATGATGTGAGTCTGTTTGTGAAATTGCACAACTTGGAAAAGCCTGAAGAAGTTACTCTTGGAGACGGACATGTCGTCAAGGCTACAGGACGGGGAGTTGTAAAAACAGCAATAGAGTCTCCAAATAGCCAAAAGGGAAAGAGTTGTGTACTGCAAGATGTTCTTTATGTTCCAAGCTTATCTTACAACCTAGTGAGCGTGTCTAAAGCTACAAAGTCTGGAAAGACTGTGAAGTTTAATGAAGATGGATGTCATATTCTTGATGAAAGTCAAAAGCTGATTGCCACTGCTAAAAGAGTAGGAAACCTGTATTACCTGAACTGTGTGAACAGTCATCAAGCAAACCCTACTGTAGAAAATTCAAGCGTGGGAAGCAAAGAGGTTACCTGGCACAAGCGATTTGGACATCTCGGTGTACAAAATCTCCAAAAGTTGGCAAAAGAAAATCTGGTTGATGGCTATGACTATGACAAATCAAAGGACATTGATTTCTGTGAATCTTGTACAGAGGGAAAGCATCATCGAAGCAAATTCCCAGTCAACGAAAGTGGACGTGCAAATTGATTTGGTACACAGTGCTGTATGTGGTAAAATGAGTGCAAAATCGCTTAGTGGAACTGAGTACTTTCTGACATTTATCGATGATCACACTCACTATGTATGGGTGTATGTCTTGAAACACAAAGATGAAGTCTTTGGAAAATTCTTGGAGTGGAAAGCCTTAGTTGAGAAATCCTCTAGCAGAAAAGTTTAAGTCTTTCGCACAGACAACGGGGGGGAGTACACCTCAACGGAGTTTGAGAATTATTTGAAGAAAGAAGGGATAACGCACCAATTAACTGTGCCTAAGACACCAGAGCAAAATGGAGTGGCTGAAAGGATGAACCGGACTTTGGTAGAATCGGTGAGATCCATGTTAGCTGATGCTAAACTCCCGCACAAGTTCTGGGCTGAAACACTCTCAACCGCCGTTTATCTTAGAAACAGAAGTCCCTCAGTTGCAGTCAAAGGAAAGACTCCTTTCGAAGCCTGGACAGGTCAGAAACCTAATGTGAAACATCTACGAGTGTTTGGATGCGAAGCGTATGCTCATGTGCCAAAGGACGAACGAAAGGGTGACCGGACATTTTGCCGAACGGACAATTTGACGAACGGACTTTTTACAGAAAAGACATTTTGCCGAACAGACCATTTGCCGAAAATAGCAATACTTTGTGAATATTTTTTCATAAAAACAACACCCACGTTGTTTGTCAAATACCAAACACCACGACCAGCTGACAACTTGAAGAAATATAGGATGAAATATAATAATGCCATCTTGAAACTCAAGATATGAGTAAAAACAAGAGGAAAATACTATACACTGTAATATTTCGACTTTATTTCAAAGTCATCTTCAGACAGAATGAAATTACACAGACAAGCCATAACTATATATACTAAGGTCCGATTACATCATAGGAAGAAAAGCTATTAATATGAAATATGTGATAAGGTGAGATAAATATATGACATGCAACGCAAAGTGTAAAGGAAGTCATTAGCTAAAAAGAGACAGTTCTTTGCTGGCCTTCAGCCCTGTATTTAGCTCGGGGTTTATTAAACTTAATATGTAATGCTTCCATTATTAGCATTTGGTTAGTGTTAAATGAATTGTTAGAGTAAAGAATTTTGTAATTATTAAAGATGAGCTTATTTGGGAGAAAAGGAATTGTCATTAAGTCTATCATACAATGAGTGTAGGTTAGCAATGAATTGTGCGTGTTCACATTGTAGGAAATGTTGTGCGTTGGCACTGGTGTTGTGTGTAGTCGCATGTTCAGAAAGACGCTTTTGAAGGCAACGATCAGTTTTCCCTATAAACTTAACAGGTTGTTTGAGATGGCGCCGAATTTTCGAAATGCAAGATTTAACGAGATTTTCACTCCGTGTACCAAGATAAGGAATACGATTCCAAACTTTAGGTAGATCATCATCGGTCGGTTTTTGAATAGGTGTCGAAGAAGCGGTGTATTTCAGTTTGAGTTTGTTTATTAAAAAGTTCTTTAAACCATTGGGATAGCCATTCCAAGACATGAATGATTTGATGGTGCTTATTTGATTGTCGAAAAGTGTCTTGGTGAGAGAAAAAGGCAATTTTTGGTATGTGCATGTCAAACTCAAAGAATATAAAAATTCACAAGGTATCGCTATTTTCGGCAAATGGTCTGTTCGGCAAAATGTCTTTTCTGTAAAAAGTCCGTTCGTCAAATTGTCCGTTCGACAAAATGTCCGATCGGCAAAATGTCCGTCGGCAAAATATCCGTTCGGCAAAGTGTCTTTCGGCCAAATGTCTTTCGGCAAAGTGTCTTTCGGCAAAATGTCCGGGTACCAACGAAAGAAACTCGACTCGAAAGCCAGAAAATGCATTCTCCTTGGTTATGGCACTGAAACGAAGGGTTATCGTCTTTATGATCCAAAACGTGCAAGAGTCTTTCACAGTCGGGATGTCAAGTTCAACGAATCTTCACGAGGAACTAAAGTTGTGAAAGAACAAGAGGCAAAGCAAAACACACATGTGGATCTTGACTTTCCCGAGTTTGAAGAGCCCATTGTTGACGAAGAGCCTGTTGTAAACGAAGCGCCTGAGCTTCAAGTTCCGAGGAGGTCAGAAAGAGATCGAAGACCACCTGCCTACTATGGGGAGTGGGCAACAGCTGCAAATTATGATCAAAACGACCCAAGGACTGTGAAAGAGGCATTGTCAAGTCCAAGCAAGTGGGTATTTCGAGTCAAAACAGATGCGGACGGAACAGTTGAAACACACAAGGCTCGGCTCGTAGCTCAAGGTTTTAGTCAAACATTTGGTGACGACTATGATGAAACATTTTCACCTGTAGCTAGGTTTGAATCAGTTCGAACAGTTATTGCATTAGCTGCACAGCACGATTTAAAGCTTCATCAAATGGACGTCACAACAGCATTTCTGAATGGAGATCTCAAGGAAGAAGTCTACATGAAACAACCAGAAGGTTTCATTGAGAAGGGAAAAGAACACCTGCTCTGCAGGTTACGTCGAAGTATTTATGTCCTTAAACAATCTCCACGTTGTTGGAACTCTGTTCTCGACAGAAAATTGAAGAATATGGGCTTTGTACAAACCACCGGTGATCCATGTATCTATGTAAAGGAAGAAGATGGACAAATATTCGTTATTGCTGTTTATGTTGATGATATTCTCCTGGCCGGAAGAAGTGATCAGAAAATCAAGGAAGTGAAGCAAGCATTCGCTGAGCTGTTTCAAATGAAAGATATGGGACAACTACACTATTTCCTGGGTGTCAAAGTTGTTCAGAAACCAGATTCAAAAGAAGTTTGGATTGGCCAAGAAGCGTACACGAAGAGCGTATTAGAAAGATTTGGCATGGAAAGTTCGAAACCAGCGAGCACACCTGTTAACCCTGGGACAAAACTGAAGAAGGCAGCAGACGACAGTCCACGAGTCGATCAAGTTAACTACCAGTGTGCTGTTGGGCATCTACTTTATCTGTCTACGAAAACAAGACCTGACATCGCATATGCCGTGAGTGTTGTAGCAAGGTTCAGTGCTGATCCAACGGAGGAGCACTGGATAGCTGTTAAACGTATCATGCGTTATCTGAATGGAACTCGAGATATGGGTTTACTCTATGATGGAAGCAAGGCAACGACTTCATGCGTTGGGTATTCAGCCGCTGACTGGGCTGGAGATCTTGATGACAGAAAGTCAACGTCAGGATATGTCTTTCAGATCAGCAACGCAGCTATCAGTTGGCGGAGCAAGAAACAGTCATGTGTGGCTCTTTCGACTGCAGAAGCGGAATACATGGCATTGGCAAGTGCAACTCAAGAAGCAGTTTGGCTCAAACAACTTCTAAGTGATCTCAAGAGCAAGCCAACTGGTCCAATGTTGATACTTGAAGATAATCAAGCAGCAATCTGCATGGCAAAGAATGCTCAGTACCATGGTCGTGCAAAACACATTGATATAAAGTACCATTTCATTCGAGAACAGGTTGCTAATGCTGCAGTTAAACTGGAATACTGTAGCACTGAAGAAATGATCGCTGACATTTTTACTAAGGGACTAAGTGCGGTTCAGTTCACCAAACTTAGAACTGAGTTAGTTCAATGGACAGTAACAAATGAACATATAGTTATACGAGTGAGGAGGAGTGTTGAAAGTATACACTCGTTTCATTTTAGACAAACATTATGGACTTCCGGTTTTGTTAGTTGTTAAAGTGGTCACGTGTTTAAGACCACGTTGTCTGTTGTTTGAATATTAGAACAGTGAACTTTTATCTTTGATATTACTTATAAACTTTATCTTTTTTACATTCTTTACAATTAAATCATGTCAAAAGTATAAAGTATAGGAAAAACTCGGCAGGGGCAGAGAAGTTATTGCATATTTCGTTTTTTAGTTATGGCATGCATGTTCCTTGCAAATGACTAATTGGTCGCTGCCGAGAAGTAAATTTTTGCTTATACGTGCTGTATAGTTGTGCTGTACAAAAATTTCGCCGAGACGTTCCTGTTTCGTGTCTAGTTAATATCGCTTATACCTTAAACATGACTCGGTAGTTGCCGAAAAGTTAATTCTTGCTTGTAGAGTATATAGCTATGCTTTACACTTGGAAATTCGGTAGGGGCCGACAAGTCTCTCAGGTTTCGTCTATAGTTATATGGTCCATGCGTTCCAGCTCGATAGCTGCTGAGTTTATTTTCCCCTGTAATTACTCTTTACAAATCGGGCGGTAGGGGCCTAAACGTTAATACTGTATCAGTATTTAAACATCCAAAGTTCAAACAGTTGCCACGTAGTGAGTAGAGGCTACACACAACCTATGCAGTCACAAAAATTTGTCTCAGACTCATACCGTTTGTTTTCTACCCAGACCAGTTTGTAAAAAAAGAATGCTCTGCCCAACCATTGTTGGAACTAGGTGCGGGCGTCTAATGCCTTTTATGCCGCGAGGGGCTGCCTAAAACCGACAATGGAGTGGGCGATCGATCCATAGTTGGTCTCGGGTGATTATTTCACTTGGTGTTTAATTTTCTTTCCCATCATATCCCTTTTGACATAAAAGCACCTGAAACAGAGTGATCAATGGTGTGATTAACAGGGCTAGCTCGCCCACTAGTTTTGTCGGCTCTAGGCCGTCTCAGGGTATGGTGTCAAGTGGCCAGGTTCTAGCCAGTGTAACGGGATGCAATCGTCCGCGATCATTATCATTTTTCTCCGCGGAACTCGATAATCATTGTCAGGAAACGAAACATTGTTCCTTTAGGCCCTTTAAAAGCTCATTTGCGTGACAGGACTATGATTCAACCTTTTCCCCTGCATGAGAATACCCGAATAGCCCGTACTGTGGAAAATTCCAGAATCGGATTGATTTTTTCCTTCTGTAACACCTAGTTGAGATGTATAGTTTTGGGAAGGGGAGTAAGTTTCGGGATAAGGGAAGAGTTTTGGGTTTGAGTTACGAGTAATGTTGGCCTGGTTGGGATAGGGGTTGGGTTACGGGTAATGTTGGGATAGGGTATAGGCTGTGCCCCAGAGATTACACGGTTTGATATGAAGGAGGTATTCCGGCGACAGGGCTCGCATTTCCCAAAACTCTCTGCCTGTAAGCCAATGGGAGCAGGAGTGCAGGAGTAGGATGTTTTTGCTTACAATAGAATACTTCATGTAAATAGAATATAGTTAAAATAGATAATTGAGGATGCCGACTGCAAATAACGTTTGTATGATAAATATTTTAATAGCCGCAGCGACTTAACAGTCATAGAGCGTCTTGTTGTCATATAAATTGGTTTACCCCTCCTGAATTTAATAAACGTCAATTGGACCAAAATCATATCGAAAAATTAAATGATTCATATATTTATATGGGTCTAGAGACGACTATTGAATATTTTATTAACATTTAATTATTAATTTCGTCCTATTTTAAGGTGGTGGTGGATGGAAACGTTCCAACTCGTCATTTCTATTTTCCCTGCGGAACAAAGACAACCTTACTCCATTTATTGCCAACATCAAGCAAGGTCAGGAGCAGAATGCAATTTTCTGTCACTCGAATTATGGACCAACCTTTGGTCCAAGTCATGATCTGCACATTTGTAACAATCCTCAAGTTAATCTATCATCATTCAGCAATTTTGGAAGCACATATCAACTCCCCCCTGGTTATGTCTATGGCAGTAAACAAGCAAAGAACCTTCTTGCTGGTCAGTATACTTTCTTAACAACAGAAATTGAAGTCTTCAACTGAAAAGTTTCATTGGTTACTTAAATTAAGCAAACTATGACATTATACATTCACCACCGACCTTAGCAATCAATATTACACAGTGATAGTGCATGATTTTACTTGCATTACTATGAGGTAATTAGAATTAATTAAATTTTAAAATGTAACATTTTAAAGAATTAACATTGGCCATTATCCCCTGTAAATGCTCTACCTTACAGTTACTAGAGTCAACAAATGAATGACCAGAAAGTTTGTCATTGGCCATTAACCTCCGTACAGGTACAGTAGAAGTTATTAGAGCCGGCAAGTGAAGAAAATGAGCGTATACATCACTTTGGTGCTAAAAACAATGAAAAGTTACAGAGTAAAATATTTTTTTCAAAGATTTTGAAAAGTCCGTTTCTCGTCGAAAAAAAATTTTTTTGAGTTCTCTTGATATTTTTCGCAAAATTTTAATTAAAAGACAGTTCAAGATCTTCAAAAATGCCAAGCAAACTATGCCATTACATACACCACCGGCCTTAATGCACCCAATCTATATTACACAATTATGCAGTGATAGTGCATGATTTTACTATGACCCGATAACCGTTAAGCCTAAAAGTTATCGGTATAGGTATCGGTATACCGGCTTCTACCGATAAAAAACCGATTATCGGCTCATCCCTAATTCATTTGTTGATTTTAGTAACTGTAAGGTAGAGCATAATTAACAGGGGATAATGGCCAATGGAAATTTTTTAGATTGTTAGATTTTGATATTTAATTGACTCTAATTACCTCACAGTAATGCAAATATCTTTGAATATCGGCTCTTCCGATACTTAAAATGTTTCCATTTTCAGTTGTTTCTCCTATTATATTTATAACACTTGCTTCATTTATGAAGAAAAACGAGTGACATTCTACTAGACGCATTTGGTTCTAACAATAAAACGATCAAATTTAGTTCGTAATCAATTCCATTTAGCAGATCGCCCCTGATAGACATAATGTTTAAACATTCGATGCACATTAGCAAGCAAAACTTGTCATGCAGTGGCGTAGGAACCGGGGGGCACTGGGGGCACGTGCCCCCCAAGTTTTCTTCAAAGTGCCCTTATCTCCAGCTAAAACAATGGAAAAAGTGCCCTTTTCTAATAGAAGAGGTGCCCTTAAGACAAAGTGCCTACGCCTATATGTTTCCTACGCCTATGTTGTCATGGAAAACCTGTCCACAAAAACGTGTTGAGCATACATATGAATGGGGAAGTTAACTTGTTACGGAAACTTGTCAAGAAAATCTTGCTCGTTTGTAGGGATGCAATATTAGCAATATTAATAATATTTAACAATTTGGTAACTACCGATATATCGGCCGATAAGCCCACCTATTGTATCGGAATTTATCTTCTCGGCAAAATGGATTTTTCATTATCGGCTCATCACTAAAATTAATGGCCAGAAAGTTTGTCATTGGCCATTCACTTCCATACAGGTACAGTAGCAGTTATTATGGCCGCGACGAAAATGAGCGTATCTCACTTTAGATGCCAAAAGCAATGAAAAGTTACGGAGTAAAATGTCCTTTTCAAAGATTTTGAAAAGTCTTTTTCTCGTCAAAAAATATCTTGACATTATTAACGAGCTTCCGGCCAAATGTAAACGCAACTTTCTGCTGACGTTGGCCGACATAGCATAATGTTGTAGTCTTGTTCTGTTGAATAACAACTGTTATAAGTTCTACATAGCAGCTAGATTAGTAACTTATGCTTGTATTTGTTATACAATATAATTTTATGTTAAATTTTATTATAAGATATATCGAACACTCTGCAAAAATATATACGAATTACACGAAATATGAACTTGTGATAGAAAAATAGAAACTTTGTAATGTCAAGTAAAAAAGTAGGAACTTAAATACATATTAAAGCAGTTTGTGCATGTAGGTAGTTTCTATTGAATGAAAGTGATCATATGATCCCGCCGTTTGTCCTGCCTAGACGGGATCCCGACATGTGTTCGTTGTGGGATCACGTCTGACCGGAATGAGAAATTCGGGATGAGCATACCTTCTGAAGATGCGTGTATCGCATTTCTGAAAAAAGGAGCATGACATCAAGCGCTATACCGGCTTTACCCTAACCCGGCAGTGTATTTTGTCCATAAACACGCCATGTCGTCTGGATGGGTTTCCAGGCTTGGCGGGACAGAAACGTCTCGAATCAATTTAACAATCAACATAAAGCCATTTTTGTTGCTAAAGTAAAAAAGACAACCCGCCTCCCCAAACTCAAGGCCTAATGATAACCCCCGCCCCTCTCATGGCCTAAGCCATTGTTCGACATTTATTGCCTGTGCTTTGTTGCTATTGCAGTTGTAATACGCAGTAAATGATGGTGGTATTTAGTATGTACCTGACGATATTGGTAATATCAATGTTGATGAAATTGTTAATAAATTGGGATATGTAAAAGGTGTGTACAATACTGGTAGTAAAGGGAAGAGGGGTCCTACGTCGGGCGGTGCGCCTTGCTCGAGAGTGACGTCATCAGTGTACGTACCCTTTGAGGTGACGTAACCCGGTGACGTACCCTTTGAGGTGACGGTGAATAATGTGGATACGTACCCTTTGAGGTTACGTAACCCGGTGACGTACCCTATGAGGTGACGTACCTGTTGAACCGAGCGTATAAATTGAGATTGCAGATGCGACTCGGCACATTGTTCACACAGCTTTCACGGAGAGAAGAACTTTGCTGGATATCTTGAATTAGGCTAACGTGGGAAGTTACCTCGAGGCCTGTCGTATCGAGGTAAGATCTCTAGCGTAGATATCGCTTTTCAGTCTTCCGGCTAGTTGCTAAACCCTGCACTCATGAAGAAAGAATCTGAGGTGCCCCTTGGGAAAGTCTAGCAACGAACGGGTTTAGTTGTTTACCACAACGACAAAGCCTTGCCGTAACAAGTCTCATAGCAATTTGCTTACGTAGAAATATATTGAAGTCATTGTTCACAGCAGTAAACTAACATTATTTTTTTTCTGTTTGTAGAATGGATTACACTTGCAAGACTTGTTCACTCGTTGCCAGCTATAAGAAACCAAAAGTGCAGCGAAGACGTAAAGACTGTCCTCTATGTGGAAAGAAGAGTTTGCCAAGATTATCCAACCATTTGGCCGACGTTCATAAACTTTCCCGGGAAGATAGGCAGCAATACCTTACTCAAGCAAGATTAAATGCATTACGGAATGATAAGCAAACCTTTATAATTTCTCTGAGCTTCACGCGAATGCAATGAAGCACGTTCCGCTTTTCATGTGCTTGTATGGCCATGTTTCGCTTGGTCACAAATATACTATGAAATCGAAAGGACTATTAAAAATATATTGGACTATGTTCTTCTTGTTTGGATATAATCTTACATTGCGTTCTATTTTAAATAAAGGATTAAAAAACATTCTTGATGTTGTCTAGATTTGATAACTTCTTAAATTGTAAACTCCCAGTAGCTCAGTTAGTAGGGCGTAGAACTGTATGGGTTTAGTTAAGCTGTAATTCTATGGTCGCAGGTGCAAGTCATGTCTAGGAGAGATTGTTTTAAATGGCTTGTGGCGAGAGTCGTTGGTGCGCCAAATAGCGGAGGCATATTATAGCTAAGTCCCGTACAGGTGCTCATTTACGGGACCTTGTTGCGGGACATATTTAGCAAGTCCCGTAGAAGCACTCATTTACGGGACCTTTTTGTGGGATATATTTAGCAAGTCCCGTAGAAGTATTCCTTTACGGGACCTTGTTGCGGGACATATTTAGCAAGTCCCGTAGAAGTACTCATTTGCAGGACCTTGCTGCGGGACATATTTAGCAGGTCCCGACGTCCCTTGCGTCCCGTTTGAACGATTTGCTAGCCATCTTTTTGCGGAAAAAATTTCAGGAACGTAGGGAAATTTTTCAAATGTACTTCTGGCTCACCCCGTTAAAGGAAAAAAGTGGATCGTATGCAGAAGGGGGGTTCTACGTCAGGTGGCGCATTAAACGCCACCCATGACGTCATAGGGATCGTATTTCATACTAATAATTATGTTTATCGACGGATCCTAGCAACCAGCGGGTAAGAATAATCACATGCATGTGAGTTCTTTTTTAAGATACAACGTCTAGGGACTTTTCTAAAGTCTTTAACTAAACCTCAAACAACCTTTCCAACCCGTGAAGAAAACTCCCCGTTTGCAGTTGGTTAAGACTCGGGCCATCCTTTTTTGCTGGATGTAGTCCTTGTCAAAAGGTTTTCAAAATGGAAAGGTGCTTACCTCGTCAAATTAAGCTGGAAAATTCCACGCAAGATAAATGATATTTTGATTGGTTTGTCGAATACAACATAGAACCTTTGAATAACATTTGAAATTTACTAAAATTTTCAGCTTATATGCAACTAACATGATATTGATTACGAAAGTTTATTAGTTAACATGTTAGTACAAGTGAGTTCATCTTACGCTCTTAAAGAGTTAACATCAAAGACGAAGTCTTGAGCACATGTTGTTTTTGAGCACATGTTGTGTACGTTATCGGTGATCCTAGCTGGAAAAAAGTAATCTTTATGGTTGCAGTAGGAAGTATAACACTTGCAGTAGCAGTTACTGAGATTAACAAATGAAAGGCCAGAAAGAGAATGTGCCAAGTGAAAACTGTGTTTGTTTAGTGACATTAGAAATCAAAATAGCATTACATTACATTGATCGCTACCAGCCTTAAAAAACAATTTTAGCCAGTGATCGTGCATGAGCTAGTGAACCTGCAATACTTTAAAGGTACGTTTACACGCTGCGATTTGTCGGCCTGATTTAATTTTAGGTTTCTCTAAATGTTAATGGCGAATATTTTCAGTTGTTGATGTTGTCAGATGACGTTTGCCGCGTATTTTTCAAACATCATTAACGTGCATCTGAAATCGGCCCGACAAATCGCAGCGTGTAAACGTACCTTAAGGGAAGGTTTACTACTTATGGGTTTGGGGGGGGGGGGCTGGTGGTTTCCAAAATTTAAACAGCATATTAAAAACGACCCCCCTTTAGTGCTTACCAAAAATATACGGACCCCTCAACAATGTTTACAAAAAATATAGCCCCCCCCAATGCAATCCAATTCTAATAATTCTATACGTGTAAGATGCAAGGATTAATCATGTGTAAAGGCTACTTTATTCTATTCACTCAACTGGTAGTAGTATGGAGCGGGGCTTAATGGACCCAGTTTTATGCGTAAAATTTAACGAGTTATCCCTGCATAATTCATGAGTTAATTATGTTAATGATCTGAATTAATTAATTCATTTCCGAGGATAATCCGAACAATTCCGAGTATGAGTTATGCATATTAATGAGCATTTATAATTAGATTCATTCCGACGACGTTAAAACAACGAGAGGTTTCCGACAGTTCGCCATTTTGTTCCAAGATGGCAGAACAGCTAATTCTGGATGTTTTTAAGGAAAATAATGTAGAATTAACGCAGGATACTTTACGGTTTTATATAAAACTGCTTTTAGAAAAGCATGAACATACATATAACTCCATGATATGTAGTATTGTAAGAGATAATGTGTTTGAAAATTTATGTCAAACATATGAAGAGACTAAGCCTTTAAATTCTGGTAGAATTATGGCTTACTTGGCTTTAGTTTACAAAGTGAGCGATTTTTGTGACACTGAAACAGTGCGAGAAGCCGTTCGAATATGTGTAGACGATTTAAAACAATTTGATTTAGCGAGCTATGAAATTAAACTGTCTTGGTTTCAACGCTTAATTTCATGGTTAGTGTTACAGCTTAACCGCGTGTAATTTGAATATCACTAATTGGAATTGAATAGCGAAAGTCATTAAGAAGTCATTAACTGTTGTACATGGGTGAACACATTGTACTTTAACGACATTGCCCAAACCATTAATTTTCCTCATTGACTTTAAATTGCTTAAGCAGGACAGAAAGACTGAACACATTGTACTTTAACGACAGTGCCCAAGCTTGATTTTGCTGAGCTTGTACAAAAAGGTTGTTAACGACTGGACTAGCCTGATCTTGTAGTTCTCTACACGGCGAAGTAGGGAGCACACATAGATAGCACAAATTGAAAACTTTCGCTTTGGAGCAACGACGTAAAAATCGTCGAAGTTGTACTTTAAAAAAAAAATATGTTGCAAGATGATATTTACATTGTTGACGAAAGTCGATTATGTCGGAACCCCCTCAAATTGTTGGAAGCAATTTACGCTGATACAGTTGCAAATGAAATTACGCAGTTGTGCCAGGAAAACGAATGTAATATAGACGAAGGATGGCAGACGTACGGTATAGAAGCTATAGAACGTGTTAATAGCAAGCATTTGGTTTGGGACTCGTTTGTCGAGGCTGCAAGAATACTGAAAATCAATTGCCACGAAAACGTCCTTGAGCGTTTAAGAGAATTAAAAAAGGCACCAGAACACATGTTCGTTTACGACTTGGAAGAATCGTATCACTGTAGAAAGAGCCACCAATTTCAATGCATCCTAAATTATTTATCTTTTTGGAGGGAAAAGTAAACAAGTCAAGGATATCGAATGCTCATATCCGTACGTGGTCAGGCAATATTTCTATAGTAAAAAGTAGTTGACGTGTTATTATAATTATAAAGAGGTTAAGGCGATAAACTTTTAATTCCACCTTTGGGATAACTTTACTTTACATTAAAAGCTATACGTAAAGCATACTGTAACTAAACATTCAGTTATATTACGTGTGCATGCGCAATTGAAAATAGAGAAAATATACGTCTTGTCGGTACAATTTTATTAAAATATTATTACACTCCGCATAGAGTATATTATATCTGTTTATATAATGTAGTTGAGGAAGTCTAGTCTGAATCAGTATTTTCGCCCTCTTCAATATAAGCATTGTCTTTTAAAAGACGTTTCAGAAGAAACTTTCTTTTATCAACGGCTGCTTCAAAGCCTCATCATGATCAAAGTCGTCACTGTTTATAAACACATCTCTCGTGTTCATTACTTTTTTATGTACATGATTCCTCCTAAGCTGTCTCATCCACAATAGACGTTCCAGATAAACACTTTCGAGCTCTTTTTGTAGTTTAGGTAATATCAACGCGTACGCTTGCTTGTTGGAAGTTTCGTCATCAAGACCGTTTTCGATAAGATTCTGTTTTATTTCTTCGTACTCGCTGGCATATCTTTGTTTTGCTTCCTCTATTAATGGTTTCAAGGATCACTTTCATCTTCTAATTCAGATCCTGATTCATTTCCATCTACCTCAGAATTTTGTGCATTATCACTATTTGACGCTTCGTCATCTGACTCCATGGGTACGGAATTGTGATCTGTATCCGACTCTTCCTCTCGGAATGGGCAGTATTCGTTTTCGTGTCTGCGCAAATTAAAGCGACGATTAAAAGATTTACCACAAAACTTGCAGCTCATCACTCTAGCACTGTTAGTAGCAAATGAGGATTTTAAGAAAATTATTGCCTCATGAGCACTTGCTCTGTTGTATAGCTCATGAATGAGCGTTGACGTAGACAAGCTCACGACGACCACTCATAATTACTCATACCCCATGAGCACTCTGAAATGCTCATTTTCGTTGAGCAGAGATAAAAGATGGCCCGAGCAAGACGAAAACATGCCAGATGTCCCGTAACTCATTCAGACTGGCTACCAGACCTGTAAGAATTTTCATGCCCTATCTACTTTGCCAACAATGCTCCAAACGACTGCTGGCTGCTGGAAGCCGAGTTGAAAAGTACGAAGATATAGTATTTTCAACACTTTTGTGGACAAGCTCACGACGACCGCTCATGATTACTCATGCCTTACGAGCACTCTGAAATGCTCATTTTCGTTGAGCAGACATAATAGATGGCCCGAGCAAGACGAAAACATGATCCATTACTGACTTTGAGTGACTTGGTCCTTATGTCTGTTCAACACCCCACTTAGCCGCATACTAGATTAGACAGAAAGGATATTCATGTCTGCTACGGATAGTATAGGCTCAAAAACCAAGCGGTCTTTTTAGAAGACACCAAATAGATTAACCTGAAACTAGGCCTGTTCTCAACTCTTGGTCGTAAAATGATTTTCGCTTTGCGGTATTGCTTTGTATTGCCAATCAACCCTGTTGACTTTACATTAACTGCTTTTTGGCTCGCTCGGAAGGGATCGATTGAGCACGGCTGAATTGAACTACGCTCACGATATGTTATTGAACTTATTCATACAGAACTCATAAAAATACTGGGCTTACAATGTTCATTTACGTTGAGCATATATGAGTAGTGGCCCAAGCTGAACGAAAATAATGTATAGAAGAATAATATAGAAGTTATTGGTGAGAGATGTATGCAACATTACAAGTATTAAATAGAACATTACTTATATCCGCAAGTTGATTTCGCTATAGTCGCATCTTGAGAGATTGTATTTTCGTATAATTAAGTCAATTAATGGATCATGTTTTCGTCTTGCTCGGGCCATCTTTTATCTCTGCTCAACGAAAATGAGCATTTCAGAGTGCTCATGGGGTATGAGTAATTATGAGTGGTCGTCGTGAGCTTGTCTACGTCAACGCTCATTCATGAGCCATACAACAGAGCAAGTGCTCATGAGGCAATAATTTTCTTAAAATCCCTCATTTGCTACTAACAGTGCTAGAGTGATGAGCTGCAAGTTTTGTGGTAAATCTTTTAATCGTCGCTTTAATTTGCGCAGACACGAAAACGAATACTGCCCATTCCGAGAGGAAGAGTCGGATACAGATCACAATTCCGTACCCATGGAGTCAGATGACGAAGCGTCAAATAGTGATAATGCACAAAATTCTGAGGTAGATGGAAATGAATCAGGATCTGAATTAGAAGATGAAAGTGATCCTTGGAAACCATTAATAGAGGAAGCAAAACAAAGATATGCCAGCGAGTACGAAGAAATAAAACAGAATCTTATCGAAAACGGTCTTGATGACGAAACTTCCAACAAGCAAGCGTACGCGTTGATATTACCTAAACTACAAAAAGAGCTCGAAAGTGTTTATCTGGAACGTCTATTGTGGATGAGACAGCTTAGGAGGAATCATGTACATAAAAAAGTAATGAACACGAGAGATGTGTTTATAAACAGTGACGACTTTGATCATGATGAGGCTTTGGAAGCAGCCGTTGATAAAAGAAAGTTTCTTCTGAAACGTCTTTTAAAAGACAATGCTTATATTGAAGAGGGCGAAAATACTGATTCAGACTAGACTTCCTCAACTACATTATATAAACAGATATAATATACTCTATGCGGAGTGTAATAATATTTTAATAAAATTGTACCGACAAGACGTATATTTTCTCTATTTTCAATTGCGCATGCACACGTAATATAACTGAATGTTTAGTTACAGTATGCTTTACGTATAGCTTTTAATGTAAAGTAAAGTTATCCCAAAGGTGGAATTAAAAGTTTATCGCCTTAACCTCTTTATAATTATAATAACACGTCAACTACTTTTTACTATAGAAATATTGCCTGACCACGTACGGATATGAGCATTCGATATCCTTGACTTGTTTACTTTTCCCTCCAAAAAGATAAATAATTTAGGATGCATTGAAATTGGTGGCTCTTTCTACAGTGATACGATTCTTCCAAGTCGTAAACGAACATGTGTTCTGGTGCCTTTTTTAATTCTCTTAAACGCTCAAGGACGTTTTCGTGGCAATTGATTTTCAGTATTCTTGCAGCCTCGACAAACGAGTCCCAAACCAAATGCTTGCTATTAACACGTTCTATAGCTTCTATACCGTACGTCTGCCATCCTTCGTCTATATTACATTCGTTTTCCTGGCACAACTGCGTAATTTCATTTGCAACTGTATCAGCGTAAATTGCTTCCAACAATTTGAGGGGTTCCGACATAATCGACTTTCGTCAACAATGTAAATATCATCTTGCAACATATATTTTTTTAAAGTACAACTTCGACGATTTTTACGTCGTTGCTCCAAAGCGAAAGTTTTCAATTTGTGCTATCTATGTGTGCTCCCTACTTTGCCGTTTCGAGAACTACAAGATCAGGCTAGTCCAGTCGTTAACAACCTTTTTGTACAAGCTCAGCAAAATCAAGCTTGGGCACTGTCGTTAAAGTACAATGTGTTCAGTCTTTCTGTCCTGCTTAAGCAATTTAAAGTCAATGAGGAAAATTAATGGTTTGGGCAATGTCGTTAAAGTACAATGTGTTCACCCATGTACAACAGTTAATGACTTCTTAATGACTTTCGCTATTCAATTCCAATTAGTGATATTCAAATTACACGCGGTTAAGCTGTAACACTAACCATGAAATTAAGCGTTGAAACCAAGACAGTTTAATTTCATAGCTCGCTAAATCAAATTGTTTTAAATCGTCTACACATATTCGAACGGCTTCTCGCACTGTTTCAGTGTCACAAAAATCGCTCACTTTGTAAACTAAAGCCAAGTAAGCCATAATTCTACCAGAATTTAAAGGCTTAGTCTCTTCATATGTTTGACATAAATTTTCAAACACATTATCTCTTACAATACTACATATCATGGAGTTATATGTATGTTCATGCTTTTCTAAAAGCAGTTTTATATAAAACCGTAAAGTATCCTGCGTTAATTCTACATTATTTTCCTTAAAAACATCCAGAATTAGCTGTTCTGCCATCTTGGAACAAAATGGCGAACTGTCGGAAACCTCTCGTTGTTTTAACGTCGTCGGAATGAATCTAATTATAAATGCTCATTAATATGCATAACTCATACTCGGATTTGTTCGGATTATCCTCGGAAATGAATTAATTAATTCAGATCATTAACATAATTAACTCATGAATTATGCAGGGATAACTCGTTAAATTGGTGGCTCTTTCTACAGTGATACGATTCTTCCAAGTCGTAAACGAACATGTGTTCTGGTGTCTTTTTTAATTCTCTTAAACGCTCAAGGACGTTTTCGTGGCAATTGATTTTCAGTATTCTTGCAGCCTCGACAAACGAGTCCCAAACCAAATGCTTGCTATTAACACGTTCTATAGCTTCTATACCGTACGTCTGCCATCCTTCGTCTATATTACATTCGTTTTCCTGGCACAACTGCGTAATTTCATTTGCAACTGTATCAGCGTAAATTGCTTCCAACAATTTGAGGGGGTTCCGACATAATCGACTTTCGTCAACAATGTAAATATCATCTTGCAACATATTTTTTTTTTAAAGTACAACTTCGACGATTTTTACGTCGTTGCTCCAAAGCGAAAGTTTTCAATTTGTGCTATTTATGTGTGCTCCCTACTTCGCCGTGTAGAGAACTACAAGATCAGGCTAGTCCAGTCGTTAACAACCTTTTTGTACAAGCTCAGCAAAATCAAGTTTGGGCACTGTCGTTAAAGTACAATGTGTTCAGTCTTTCTGTCCTGCTTAAGCAATTTAAAGTCAATGAGGAAAATTAATGGTTTGGGCAATGTCGTTAAAGTACAATGTGTTCACCCATGTACAACAGTTAATGACTTCTTAATGACTTTCGCTATTCAATTCCAATTAGTGATATTCAAATTACACGCGGTTAAGCTGTAACACTAACCATGAAATTAAGCGTTGAAACCAAGACAGTTTAATTTCATAGCTCGCTAAATCAAATTGTTTTAAATCGTCTACACATATTCGAACGGCTTCTCGCACTGTTTCAGTGTCACAAAAATCGCTCACTTTGTAAACTAAAGCCAAGTAAGCCATAATTCTACCAGAATTTAAAGGCTTAGTCTCTTCATATGTTTGACATAAATTTTCAAACACATTATCTCTTACAATACTACATATCATGGAGTTATATGTATGTTCATGCTTTTCTAAAAGCAGTTTTATATAAAACCGTAAAGTATCCTGCGTTAATTCTACATTATTTTCCTTAAAAACATCCAGAATTAGCTGTTCTGCCATCTTGGAACAAAATGGCGAACTGTCGGAAACCTCTCGTTGTTTTAACGTCGTCGGAATGAATCTAATTATAAATGCTCATTAATATGCATAACTCATACTCGGAATTGTTCGGATTATCCTCGGAAATGAATTAATTAATTCAGATCATTAACATAATTAACTCATGAATTATGCCCTGCATAACTCGTTAAATTTTACGCATAAAACTGGGTCCATTAAGCCCCGCTCCATACTACTACTGGTTGATAATATAAATAGCATTCTTCACTTTTCATGCACATTTTCACTTATAGTGAGTTCTTGTATAGTAGCAACAGGTATTTTTGTGGAATTGCACTATATTTAGGAATTGATCTCTGTATTTTAGAGACAAGGCTACTCCTTACCTTTGCTTAACTGATAAATAGTTAGGTCAAGGCACCTAGAAAATCTATTTCCATTATGTGGTCTAGTCATGGATGAAATGATATTATTGGAAGACAATATTGCAAAAATTGCCTGATTAAATATTGTTATTAATATATTATTATAAACTTCCTTTTGAGTGCTTTGATAGTTTTCTCCCTGCGTGCACTCCCTTTGATCATAAATTTAAATGTCCTTAAATATTTTAACCCCCCCCCCCCCATTAGCAATGATAAAAAAGTTTGACCCCAGTAGAAACCAAAATAATGTTACATTGATCACCACCGACCTTAGCAATCATGCCATTTTTCACAGTTGAAGTGCATGACTGTACTTGCAATGCTGTAAAATGTATTAGGAAATCAATATGAACATATTTGGTAATGTAAGCAATTGTGTACATCTCTTTGATGCTAAAAAACAGTTCACATTACAGAGAAAATCCTTTTTCGAAGATTTTCAAAAGCTTTCTCGTCAAAAAGGATTTTTCGAGTCTTTCTAGACATTTTTTAGTACAAACACAAAAAGAAAGTGAATTTAATCGAGGATCGAAATGGAGAAGATGCCAAATTTCCTAAAGGGGGCGAATATCCTTCAGAAATTGGCCCCCAGGAAATTGGAGGCAATCGAATTTACTATAACAGTGGCAGATATGGTTAGCTATAGCACACTGTCCCTTACCGTTGACTTGTTACTATCGGTCGAGGGTAGGGTATTACTTAGGATTGGGGACTACCCTGCACAGACTTGGACTGCTTGACGATAAAACTTCGTAGAAATGTTTACACGAAGATAGGATGGCCTGAGCGGCAATGTTATCCTTGTACACGAGTTATTCTAGTTATTATCTTTGTACGTTACTAGGGAGACTCTAAGGGTTCAGACAGGGTTACCCTATCAATGGTGGAAAGGGTATGTTTACAAAAGCCGTGTTAACGCGTGAGGTGGGGTAACCATGTTTTGTCCGCTTTCTCAGATAAAAAAAGACATAAAACGACCATAACAATGAAATGCAACAACCAAAGGGCCAAGTATAAAAGAATACAACTTGACGTCAAAAACATATTGTCTACCATACCACAGTAGGATAACTCCACCAGCCCACCTGATATAAACACTCATTTTAACCCTCTGGCACCGTTAACCTGAAGCAAAAGTGTAACCCTGGGAGATGGCCTATGTTTTGGTTACATGTTTAATCTTCTTTCGTTGATGCAATAAAACACAAAAAGATCATCACACTCAAATGCAGCAACCAAAGGACCAAGACTTAAACGGGGGGAGGGTTTTACAATTTTATATACGGACATAATTAACTATTAATTTACTCTAAATGATGTAAAAATAGACAGGAACTGCAAACAATTATAACATTCCTTGTAAAATTAATCAAACCTCGACAGAAATAACATTTTTCTTATGCAATTTCAAGCCCACGCGTTTTTATGGAGGGGGGAGGTATATTTGGAATGGTCTGAGCGTTAGTGAATAATCAATAATAATAATAATAATAATAATAAATATATAATAATAATAATAAATAATAATGCATGTTATGATTCAACTGCAATTTTATCCCGACGCAGAACGCGTCATTTGGATGCGCAGTCGAAACTTCGAACTGGCTTATATGGTGGCTGTACACGGGGGTAGGGATGCTTATATTCGGCAATTTGGGGGAAGCGTACCTATACTCGGAGGTTTACGGTAATACAAAGTGCATGTTTCCAACATTTCTATTTTATTCACTAATTTTATGATATTACTCCAGTAGTGTATTCAGGTCAATGCTCTAGCCTGTTCGCGGGCTAGCTGTTACAAATTTCAGGATTCCCAGAATTTCATTTCCGGGAATTTCGCAATCGACGAATCAAACCAGCGTTGCCACTCGTAGTGAAATTTCACTATTTGTAGTGAAATCGGTCCGAGCGTAGTGATGTAGTGAAGGAAATTTGAAATTGCCGAAATGTAGTGAAATGTTGAATTGCTGATGAAAATTTTAAAAAACCTTGCTGAAAAGTTTAAGGAAAATATTAAATTGGTTAGCCTGCGAACAGGCTCTTGAATTGAATTATAGCCTGCCGGTTTAGTCAATAAAAATACGTCTGTGCCCATCACTATTTTTAGTGTTGTCAATCAAATGTAAAATACAATGTGACAAATTAATACAGACACGCCTTATAGTAGCCTGCGAATATATGTAAACAAAACGCATATCTCGATTTCTACACATGATTGTTTACAACATTAAAAGCATTTGAAATTCCCTGAAGTAGCAATAGTGAGTGAATTCACATAATTGGGAGTTAAGTGAGTTTTATACAACCGGCCCAGCCTCCAGGTCAAAAACAAAATTGTAAAATTGTTTATTTTTTGTTGCTCTGTTACATTATCTGTTATTCTGTTAATAAAAAGACACTCTTACTGGCTTGTTATCATTTAGCGATCGGTATCAGGTCGATATCCAACAAAAACCTGCCATGTAGTGAAATGTGCGGCAAAATAGTGAAATTTAGTCACCGATATAGTGAAATGTGAAAAATCCGAGTGGCAACACTGAATCAAACACTTTCACTTCGGCAGTATTTGTAGCAAGATTTTATGTGATTAGTTCGTTGGAAAGAAGACACAAATATGTTATCTAAAGAAAGTTTTAATTGAAATGGCAAGTGCTTCATCAGACAGTGGTGATTCTGTTGATGAAATCAAAGATCTACTCACCTGCTCGTTGTGTTCAAATACTTTACAAGATCCAAGAAGCTTACATTGCCTTCATAATTTTTGTAAAGGATGTTTAGGTACGTAATTTTCTTTGTTTAAATTAAAAGTTCTACTTGGGTGCGTGCTTACATTATTTCTTGAGAGCTAGTGCGAAATTTACATGATATTGCAATATTAAGGCCTGGTTTCAATTTGATTGTGGTAGCCGACTGGCTGTCATGACCATGTCGAGGTGACCGATGTAATAAACACGTGTCAATATATCTCAGCAATCATTTAAGACTGATATGGATACAGTACATTAAGACAATATATATAGATCTGACACTTTCACATCAGCGACCATGACTTGGTCATGACAACGCTGATCAAATGGAAACCCAGGCTGCAAAGTGTGGCAGCGGCACACCCAAGATAAAATAATGCAATAACAATGGCGCACTTAGGGACGAACATTAGAAAAGTGATGAGGGGGAGGACTTTTTTCCCATGCACAATATTTTTTCCGGCAGATTTGGCTTTGCAGAAATATTTTATCGCACTAAACAAATAAATGGATGATCTGAAGTCGCAATGGAGGGATGATGTCATTATGAGCCAACACAGATGAGAATACATCATCCCTTGAACATATAAATTAGAGCTGCACACATTGCGAATTTAGGTAATCCTGATAAAGACATAGACCAGAGTAGTGAGTATAGTGAGTGAAAACATATGTCTGATGATGGTTATTCATGTATATCTATATATTATATGCCATGGTTCTAGACAGTGTCTTTGGCCATTATATATTTTTATTAGCGGTAATTATGAGTCGTCCCACGCAATTGCATGTTTCGTTCGACATGTGACTGGCCACAGCAGATTTTCTCTTGTTAAAAGTTGCAGGTTTTTGGTAACTTTATTAATAACAGTTACTTATATAAATATATATACCACTCAATAAAAATTTCCCTCAACCGGTAAAGTTCTGTGAATTCAGTGGGGAAAGTGCACAGCGATACTGTTTACTGTTACAGTTATTATATAACTTTCCCCATGAAATATATTACTGATTCAAATTCCCTCCACTTCCACATTTGGGGGAAGCAGGGATTTACACTGACTCAGGTCTTAATACACTAGAGATCCACAAATTGAGAGGGGTGCAAAAATAATTAACTTGACCCCACCCAAGTCCAACTGATCCCCCCTTCCCCCACCCTTCCCTTTTCCTCCCCATCTTGAAGTTCTCATTTCACATCCTCTCCCCTGTCCCTGCCATTGTTCATGTCTCATGACAAATTTTCCCTGGTATCAGAGGCATATCACAGTTAAAGAACTGGTTCATTCCTTATCTTAATGATCGACAGCAAATGGTTGCTGTTAATTAATGTAACTTCTGATCTTCTGTTTATGTTGTGGCATAATTTCCCCAGAGATCTGTCCTTGGTCCAATCTTGTTGTATATTCATGATTTCCATCTTTGTTCTTTACTTACTTCATTTTCATTTTTCTGCAGATGATTGTAATCTATTCTATTGTCATAATGATATATATTAGCACAATGCAACAAAATGCCAATTTTGAATTATTTTAAGTACCTACTTTTGCTCCCCTCTAACAGTCTTCATCTAATATAGAAAAGTCTTCCTTTAACAGAGCTTAATATATTAAAACTGTACATACTGTATATGTTTGAATTTCATAATCAGATATTACCTTCGCTCTTCAATATCTTTAGTTCATTCTTTTTTCCTAATCAATAACACATCTTCAGCGATGGAACAGTCATTTTCTGTTATCTTACAAGAGCAAGAAAAATTATATAAGATTTAATATTAGGTTTCAAGGCCAAAACGTGTGGAATTCTAATGATGAGTCTATCAGGTCTGCTAGTCTTAGCCAGTTTAAAAGAGAGGAAGTTTAAATTGTATTTAACTAGAGAATGGAGTAATAGTATATCTGTTTTGGTTATTGTTCTGTTTAATTCATTCAGCTCTATTATATATTTGTGCGTTGTTGTTGTTGTTTAGAAAAGTATGTTGAACGTCTCCGTGGCGCTGACAAGAACATCGAGACATTTCCATGTCCTACATGTCGTTCAGAGTTTACGCTCAAATCAAACCAAGATGTCACTGAAATGGAATATAGTTATTTCATCAAGAATATGCTGGAAATTATGGAGATTCAACAAAAAGCGAAAGTGTCTGCTGCATGTTCACGATGCCAAGATCCTGCCATTAATCACTGCGCATCATGCGAAATGTTTATGTGTAAGAAATGTTCAGAGTGGCATGATAGCTGGCCTGCCATTAAAAATCATAACGTGTTATCTGTGCAGGAACTGAGCGATCCTGAAAGTCAAGTGAAAATGAGAAGCAAGCTTTATTGCATGAAACACAAAGACAAAATACTCGAATATTATTGTGAAACATGCAAGGAACTTTGTTGTATACATTGCTTGGTTTTAAATCATCAGAAACAAAACCATTCGTGTGTAGCAGTGAGTGAGGTTACAGAGAGGCAAAAAGAAACATTGCAATCAAGTTGCAAAACGCTTGATGAAAAATTATCTGAAGGAAAGGAAGCGTTAAACAACATTTGTGAGGTGATGAAGTCTCTTGAAAAGAATGCTAAAACTGTTAAAGATCAAATCAAAGAACAAAAGGAAAAGATCTTGAAGATTATGGCAGAAAAACTTGATGAGAGAGCAAAGAAAATGGATGAGGAAGTGGACGAGGTTTGTGATGAATTACACATTGAACTGAGCAAACAACATGATGAAATTAAAGATTATCTTGATAAAGTCCAAGCTTCAGTGTCCTTGCCAAGAAATCTCCTAAAGAGAGGAAGTATTGAAGAAATTCTCTCATTACAAAAATTGATTGATGAAAATGTTGAGAAGTTGAAAAATGACCAACCAGAGAATCTGGCCGCAGTAAATGATGGTGGTATTCAGTATGTACCTGACGATATTGGTAAAACCAATGTTGATGAAATTGTTGGGAAATTGGGATATGTAGAAGGTATGTACAATATTGTCAATACAATACAGACGGACCTCTGTTACTGAAGCAAAATGTAGAAATAGAGGATAATATTACCAAGATTATATCAATTGAAAGATTAATGTCAGGGTCATGCATTGCGGGCTTGTTGTTTACATCTTACCCTGACAAAAAGTTTGAGCGGAAGATATGTACATATAATACTACATATATATGCTTCCGTAGCGTTCAATATTTGTTATAGACTTTGCTAATTGTCTTTCTGAAATGTCCAATTGTCACTAAAATTGGCATTATTATGAGTATTTAATGCGACAAAATATTATCTCAAACGCTTCGTTGAAGTCCTACGCATTTCAAGCATATTTATTGCTTGTATGTCTCAAGAACTATGAATAGCGGTAACAGTATTTCGTTTGATACATTTGTAATATAAATAAGCTAAAATACGCTAGTAAACTCAAAGATGCACAACATGCACAGACTGATATATTGATATGATGGCACTCGAAATATTTTGATAGATCAATGTTGCTTGAGTGTCACAAAAGCAACAAATAATGATAAAAACAGTTTTTTAGTACATTTACAGTAAAAATCAGCTAACAAGCAAGGATTCTAAAAGGATGGTTGAAATATATCAAGAAAAAGAAATAATTTTTTTTGAAAGTCCGTATATTCGTCCCATGAAATTGCCAACATGAATTTGATGCTCCAATGCTGTGGTGTTACACAAATCCTTCAAAACTTTGCTATTGCATAACGAAGATCTTGGCAAGTTTTTCAACCTAGAATTCATTGTTTAGATCCATCTGTACCTGATAATTTAAGAAAGTCTTCCAGTATTTTGAATGAAGAGATTGCCTTCATGAAACAACTACAGAAATGGTTGGGAGAGAAGTGTAAATGGAATCTTTGTTACCGTGCTTCTAGAGATGGTTGGAGTGCCAAAGATTTTCACAGGCATTGTGACAATAAAGGGCCGACAGTGGTTTTGGTGAAGGCCAATAATTGTATCTTTGGTGGATACACTGACCAACACTGGCAATCAGGTATGTATAATAATATATTGATATTTCTACATGTGTGAGCTATATATTCGTCCTGCAAACTGGTGCATGTACTCGTTTTTATATGTAAATTGGATCAAAATAATCCAGGCGCATTTCTAAAAAGGAAATTGTTTTTTCGTATAATAATAATTCCATTTTAATTCTATTTAATTAATGTGTATCAGTACAGTTCTACTATGGCCTGTGGTTGATTGGATGCTTCAAATGCTCTTGTCAGTTTATCGCAAAAAAATTCGGAATGTATAGCGAGAGAGCAAAGGTGAAATGCAATAAACTTAACATTAAGAGTCTGACACAGTCTGCAACAACTGCATCACTACATGCAGTTTTCAAAAAACCATTTGTGTTAAGCTTTATTAGACTTTACCTCAACTTTTGTTACAAGAAAATATTTAACTAATTTGCCCCAAAACATTACTGTATCGTGGGTGTAAGTCGAACCCTAGTCACAGAGTAATCACATACAGAGGCGTCTCTTCATGTCGGCCCTTTGATGTCGGCGTAAGGGCTTTTTCGGCAAAATCCGCCATGTTCTTAGCCAGTCCAGTGAAGAGAGGCCGTCAGCATACGTAAACTGCGCATGTGCAGGTACTGGCTAAGAACATGGCGGCCAGTTAAAAACACCTTACGGTTTTTCCGCGAAGATGCACCTCTGTATGTGATTACTCTGTGCCCTAGTGTTTAACATGCTTCAGAAACTATTGAATATCGAACATTCTATACATTTTGCTGTATATATAAACATTCCACCTCGTTATTTCTATTCTCGTTACCCTCGCTTTCCTTATTACTATCCCGAAATGACATCACAAGAGTTGGGTTGGGGTAAGGTTACTCCTATATAGTTGTCACATAAATTGGTATACTCGTCCGGTATTTAAAATAACGTCAATTGGACATTGAAATTCATCTCGATCGTATCCAAAAATTAAAAGATTTATATATTTAATTGTAAGGATCTAGAAACTACTATAATTAAATATTTTATTGACATTTAATGATTAATTCTGTCTTATTTTAAGGAAATAGTATATGGAAACGTTCGAACTCGTCGTTTCTATTTTCCCTGCGGAACAAAGACAGCCTTGCTCCATTTATTGCCAACATCAAGCAAGGTGAGGAGCAGGATGCAATCGGCTGTTACTCTAGTTATGGACCAATCTTTGGTACAGGACATGATCTGTGGATTCGTGACAATCCTCAAATTAATCAGTATTCATGTAGCGATTTTGGAAAGACATATCAACTTCCCCCTGGTTATGTCTGTGGCAGCGAACAAGCAAAGAACCTTCTTGCTGGTCAGTACAAATTTTTAACAACAGAAATTGAAGTCTTCAACTGAAAAGTTTCGTTCGTTACTTACATTAAGCAAACTAAATAAATAAATAACAATAAAATAAAATATAGATTGACCACCGGCCTTCACAATCAATATTACACAGTGATAGTGCATGATTTTACTTGCATTAGTATGAAGTAATTAGAATTACTTTAACATTGGTCATTATCCCTGTAAATGCTAAACCTTACATGCAGTTACTAGGAGTCAACGAATGAATGCCCAGAAAGTTTGTCATTGGCCATTAACCTCCGTACAGGTACAGGTACAGGTACAGGTACAGGTACAGGTACAGTAGCAGTTATTAGAGTCAGCAAGTGAATGGCCACGACGAAAATGAACGTACACATCACTTTGATGCCAAAAACAATGAAAAGTTACAGAGTAAACTTTATTTTTCAAGGATTTTGATTTTTGAAAAGTCCTTTTCTCGTGGAAAAAATTTTTCTTTTTTAGTCCTCTAGATATTTTTCGCAAAATTTTGATTAAAAAAGGCAGTTCAAAATCTTCAAAAATGCCCAAGTCTACATTAAGCAAACTATGCCATAACATCACACATGCAGTGAAAGTGCATGATTTTAATTACTTGCATTACTATGAGATAATTAGATCGAGTTAGTTAAATTTCAAAATGTACAATCTAAAAAACTACCATTGGCCATTATCCCCTGTAAATCATGCTCTACCTTACAGTTACTAAAATCGACAATGAATTAGGGATGAGCCGATTATCGATTTTTATCGGTAGAAGCCGATATCGGTAACTTTTAGGCTTACGGTTATCGACTGATAATATCTTTGAATATCGGCTCTATCACATTTAATAAAACTATCACATTTAATTCGTAGTCAATTGCATTTAGCATGCAGATCGCCCCTAATAGACATCATATTTAAACATTCAATGCACATTAGCAGGCAAAACTTGTCATGGAAAACCTGTCCAGAAAAACGTGTTGAACATACATATATATGGCTTATGGGGAAGTTAATTTGTTACCGAAACTCGTTTGTAGGCATGCAACATTAGCAATATTAATAATATCTAACAATATTGGTAACTACCGATATATCGGGCGATAAGCCCACCTATCGTATCGGAATTTATCTTCTCGGTAAAATGGATTTTTCGTTATCGGCTCGTCACTAAAATGAATGGCCAGAAAGTTTGTCATTGGCCATTCACTTCCATGCAGGTACAGTAGCAGTTATTATGGCCGCGACGAAAATGAGCGTATCTCACTTTAGATGCCAAAAGCAATGAAAAGTTACGGAGTAAAATTTCCTTTTCAAAGATTTTGAAAAGTCTTTTTCTCGTCAAAATAGGGGGCAGGGCGGTGTGCTTTCTGCAGCTGAGGAGCGCTGATCAACTCTTTTCACATTTTATCATATAAGTCTGTCAACAACGGAATCGAACCCACGATATCAGAGGTGAGAGGCGTGTGCTCGCGATTGCGCCACGAAAGCCCCAAATAATATAATAAATAGGGAGGGCGGTGTGCTTTTGGCGCTGACAGGCGCGTTCTAACTCTTTTTCACAAGCTATCATAGAGTCGTCCCCAGGGGGAATCGAACCGACGATATCAGGAAATGAAAGGCGTGCTCTGGCGATTGCACCCGAAGCCCCAATAATATAAGGGGGGGGGGTGCTTATAGCTGTGTGACAGAGCGTTGACTAACTCTTTCTCTTTAGCGCTCACATAAGTAGTCCGTCGTCCCCAAACGGGAACGATATCAGGGAGGTGAAGAGCGGCGCGCGTCTGGCGATTGCGCCACCGAAGCCCCAATATCTTTGACATTATTAACGAGCTTCCGGCCAAATGTTATCCCAACTTTCTGCTGACGTTGGCCGACATAATGTTGTAGTCTTGTTGTGTTGAATAACAACTGCAGTTATAAATTCTACATAGTAGATTAGTAGCTTGTGCTTGTATTTGTTATAGAATAGAATTTTATGTTAAATTTTATTATAAGATATCTCGATTGCTCTGCAAAAATATATACGAATTACACGAAATATGAACTTGTGATAGAAAATAGAGACTTTGTAATATAATGTCAAGTAAAAAAAGTAGAAACTTAAATACATATTAAAGCAGTTTGTGCACATAGGTAGTTTCAATTGAGTGAAAGTGATTATATGATCCCGCCGTTTGTCCTTCCTAGACGGGATCGCGGCATGTGTTGTCGGATCACGTCTGACCAAGATGAAAAATTTGGAATGAGCATGCCTTTTGAAGATGCGTATATCGCAATTCTGGAAAAAAAAGAACATGACATCAAGCGTTATACCGATGTGAGAGAAAATTTGGCCCCTCGCCCACTATCACCGAACAGGCGAATTTTTAACAAAAGTGTTTTTAGAACATTTCTCTACATACTACTTTTTTCAAATTCGGAGTTTCCTCGACTCGAAAACAAACGTTTTCGCTTATTATGTAACCAAACATTAAACGATTATTTTTACTCTAATTGCTGTTATTGCTAAACGCGTGTATATTGATATACTATTGTAGATCGACTACATTGTTCTGTCGGTATTCACCGACGTATGTCATCGTTTTCTAAAGTTCTTGTTATTCGAAGTTTTTTCAATATAATTTGTTTGAAATTTTTTACTTCACCTTTTTCTGTGACTAATTTTTATGGCTTCGGTGGCGCAGTCGTCAGGACAAGCGCCGTTCACCTCTGAGTCTTGAGTTCGATTCCCGCTCAAAGGACTTTATACTCATCACACTCATGTGAAAAGAGTAAGTCAACGCTCTGCCGAAAGTCGTGGGTTTTCTCCGGGCACTCCGGTTTCCTCCAACAGGGAAAGTTGACTGAGTGGGTTAGGATATACATATTAGGAAAGTAATATCACAATTGTTGTAAAAATAGATGATGTAGGCTACGTACATAATATAGGTATTAGCGAGATACGTGATGGGAGTGAGCTGAATAATGTATGAATGAAAGTATATAACTGATCATCGCGATTTATATAGCCCTTGTGGTTATTTCAGGGAGACAGCTCCCGTACAAATCGTGTCAGAATCATTAGAAAACAAGTGAAAGAACACAAAATATATCATCAATAATAATATTAACGAATATAAATAATCTCTATGTGTCTATATATACCTATATCTATCTATATTATATGTTTTCTATATATTTATGTAATGTATGTAAGTTGAAGGAGCAAATAAAGCTTGTTGTTGTTGACGCAGAACGAGTCATTTGGGTGAGCAAACTTGCTTATATAGTGGCTCTAGTACACAGCGTCGGGGATGAGTATATTTGACTGCATTTTGGGGAAGCGTATATTCGGAGGTTTACGTAATGCAATAGTAGGGTGTAATTTCACCTCAATGTAAACAGCGATGTTTTAACCCCCCTTGGTATCAGGGCCTTTTTTAAGAAATCGTTAGTGTGGGGGCCATCATCGAAAGGGGACGTAACAAGTAGGTGGTGTATTACAGATGTGGGAAGCTGAAGGGGAGTTGGGGGGTCCTGGGGGTCCTCCCCCAGAAAATTTTTGTATTGAATCGCTGTGGCTTGATTTCCTGCATTTTTAGAGACAATTTGAAATATATCCCATCTAAACGGAGTCAGGTTTTGTTGTGAGAATACCATAACTTTCCTCTAAACTCATTTCCCCCCTTTTTTGCTTATATTTTGGACAAAAGGGACCTTCACTGGGGGGGGGGGCAAAATAGCTTACTGGGGGGCCAACGTGGGGGCTGGGGGGGCTTTGGCCCCTCCAGTACATTAGTTAAAAAAGGCCCTGCTTGTTATGGTCGCCCGAAGAATGAGCGTTTCCTAGCATTCATTTTTTAAAATCAATTTTGTGCTATTTCTCCAGTGATGTATTTAGGTCATTGCCCCAGCCTGTTTGCAGGCTAGACTTTTAGGAATATTCAGGATTCCAAGAATTACATTTCTGGGGATTTCGCAATCGACGAACCAACACTTTCAGCATAGAGCTTTCACTTTGGCAGTATTTGCAGATTTGCAGCAAGATTTTATGCGATCATTTCGTTGAAAAGAAGACACAAATATGTTATCGAAACTGTGAAATAAAGAAGTTTTAATTGAAATGGCAAGTGCTTCATCCAACAGTGGTCCTGTTGACGAAATCAAAGATCTTCTCACATGCTCGTTGTGTTCAGATACTTTACAAGATCCAAGAAGCTTGTCTTGTCTTCATAATTTCTGTAAAGGATGTTTAGGTACGTATATTTTCATTGTTTAAAAGATCTACTTGGGTGCGTGCTTGCATTATTTCTTGAGAGCGATATTTACATTTATATTGTATTATTATTAAGGCCTGGTTTCAATTTGATTGTGGCTGACGTCTGGCTGTCATGACCATGTCAAAGTGACCGATGTAATATAGTGTCAATATATCTCAGCAATCATTTAAGACTGATATGGATAGAGTACATTAAAGATAATATATAGATCTGACACTTTCACATTGGCGACCATATATGACTTGGTCACAACAAACCTGACCAAATGGAAACCAGGCATAACATAGTTATGTAACATGATAGTGTTGTTCTCCCTGGCTAAAACCTGATTAAATTAAGCATGACCCAACATTTCGACTTTGTCTAGATAGTGTCTTCATCAGGGGTGATCTGAAGTGTTCACAACAGAGCGATCCTTTAAATATACTTGAGCTTTAAGTCACTTTAATGGGAAAGTGGGGATTTGCTCTCTCAAGTAAATATGCCTTCAATCACTGCTCAATGATCTCGAACTTGGGGTGACATACTCCTTCGGTAGGGAATTCATTCACTATCTGTGTTATATAGTCTATATATTACTATATATACTTATAAATGAACATTGTTATAACTTATAAGGAGATAACACTAAATGATAATATGCGAGAGCATATCACAGAATTAGGGGATTTGCATATCGAATTTGCATATTTTAAAAATTTCCTGGCTATTTCCAGCTTCTCATGATTTTCATTTTTCAAATTCTGATATTGACTAATTTCATATGCAGTGTACTGATAATATCAAAATTGAATATACATTAACAAAATACATTAATCCAAACCCCTTGCCCAAAAACTGACTAACTCATTAACACAAAAGATTGAACCTTTTCATTCCCGAGTCCCAAATATCACCATGATCTTCAGTGTGGTGACCTAGTACCAAAAGCCATCCACCACACTGCATTACATATATACCAGTGTGAGCTAGGGTTTCATCTGTGAGCGGGCAATTGTGGTTGCAGACAACTTGCCACGGAGTTATAATGTGCTAGAGATCCAAGCAGTTGAGGAGTGTGCAAAACTACCTGATCCCTCTCAGATCTAACTATCACTCCCCCCCCCTAAAGTTGGAGTTGCCAACGTATTCAACAGAATGTTCTTGTCTTTTCCAACCCCATTTTCCTCCCTATCTTGAAGTTCTCATTTCACATCCTCTTGCCTGACCCTGCCTTTGCTCATGACAAATTTTCCTTGGTATCAGAGATCTGCTCTTTAATAGTCCAATCTTGTTTTTATTGTTTATTTCCATCTTTGTTCTTTTCTTACTTCATTTTCATCTCTTTGCAGATGATTGTAATCTATTCTATTGTCATAATGATATATATTAGCACTTATGCAACAAAATGTCAATTTTGAGATATTTTAAGTACTTCCTTTGCTCTGCTGTAACAGTCTTCATCTAATATAGAAAAGTCTCACGTTAGTAGATCTTAATATGTTCGTATGTTCGAATTTCATAATCAGATATTACCTTCACTCTTCAATCTTTATTTCATATTCCTTTTACCAGTCAATAACACATGTGTTCGCAGTCACCTTTAGTTATCTCACGAGAGCAAGAAAAATGATGAAATATTTAATATTAGGTTCCAAGGACCAAATCGTATGGAATTCTAATCAGGTCTGCTAGTCTTAGACAATTTAAAGATTGGAAGCTTGAATTGTAGAATATGTTAGAGAATAGAGTAATATTTTTTCTCCCATTCTCTGGAAATGAGATGCCTGTTTTCATTATAATATATTCTATTTTAAAATTCATTCTCTATTTTATGTCTGTGCATTGTTATTGTTTAGAAAAGTATGTTGAACGTCTCCGTGGTGCTGACAAGAACATCGAGACATTTCCATGTCCTACATGTCGTTCAGAGTTTACGCTTACATCAAACCAAGATGTCGCTGAAATGGCAATCAATTATTTCATCAAGAATATGTTGGAAATTATTGATATTCAACAAAAAGCGAAAGCGTCTACTGCATGTTCACGATGCCAAGATCCTGCCATTAGTCACTGCGCATCGTGTGAAATGTTTATGTGTAAGAAATGTTCAGAGTTGCATGATAGCTGGTCATTGTTGAAAAAACATGATGTGTTATCTGTGCAGGAACTGAGCGATCCTGAAAGTCAAGTGAAAATGAGAAGAAAGCTTTATTGCATGAAACATGAAGACAAAATACTCGAATATTATTGTGAAACATGCAAGGAACTTTGTTGTATAGATTGCGTAGTGTTAAATCATACGAAGCGCAACCATTCGTGTGTGGCAATGCGTGAGGTTGCACAGAAGCAAAGAGAAGCTTTGCAATCAAACTGCACAGCACTTGATGAAAAATTATCTGAAGGAAAGGAAGCGTTAAACAACATTTGTGAGGTGATGAAGTCTCTTGAAAAGAATGTTGAAACTGCTAAAAATCAAATCAAAGAACAAAGTGCAAAGATCTTGAAGATTGTGGCAGAAAAACTTGATGAGAGAGCAAAGAAAATGAATGAGGAAGTGGACAAGGTTTATGATGAATTACACAGTAAACTGAGCAAACAACATGATGAAATTAAACATTATCTTGATAAAGTCCAAGCTTCAGTGTCCTTGCCAAGAAATCTCCTAAAGAGAGGAAGTATTGAAGAAATTCTCTCTTTACAAAAATTGATTGATGAAAATGTTGAGAAGTTGAAAAATGACCAACCAGAGAATCTGGCCGCAGTGAATGATGGTAATATTCAGTATGTACCTGACGATATTGGTGCTATCAATGTTGATGATATTGTTGGTAAATTGGGACATGTAGAAGGTAGGTACAGTACTGTCAATACAATACAACGCCGACCTCTCTAATACAGAATCTGAAGCAAAGTGTCCCTAGTATAGAGTTGTTAGTTTGACATAGGATAATATTACCAAAATCATATCAATTAAACGATTAATGCCAGGGTCACGCATTGCGGGCTTGTTGTTTACATCTTACTCTGTACATATATGCTTTCGTAGCGTTCAATATTTGATAGAGACTTTGCTAATTGTCTTTCTGTAATGCCCAATTGAGAAATTCTAGAGTATGTAATGCGATTCGCTCCCTTACGGCGACAAAATATGATCTCAAACGCTTCGTTGAAGACCTACACATTTCAAGTATATTTATTGCTTGTATGTCTCAAGAACTATAAATAGCGATTACAATATTTTGTTTCATACACTAATATAAATAAGCTAAAATAAGCTGGTATACTCAAAAGATTGTCAATATATCACAGATTGATATGGTCGCAGGCCGCTCACGCTTCGTTGAAGGTCGAAATATTTCGAGTATATAAAACACTTTTTCGGTACATTTACAATAAAAGTCAGTTAAAAAAGGAAATATTCATATTTCGAGTATATAAAACACTTTTTGGTACATTTACAATAAAAGTCAGTTAAAAAAAGGAAATATTCATATTTCGAGTAAATAAAACACTTTTTCGGTACATTTACAATAAAAGTCAGTTAAAAAAGGAAATATTCATATTTCGAGTATATAAAACACTTTTTCGGTACATTTACAATAAAAGTCAGTTAAAAAAAGGAAATATTCATATTTCGAGTATATAAAACACTTTTTCGGTACATTTACAATAAAAGTCAGTTAAAAAAAGGAAATATTCATATTTCGAGTATATAAAACACTTTTTGGTACATTTACAATAAAAGTCAGTTAAAAAAAGGAAATATTCATATTTCGAGTATATAAAACACTTTTTCGGTACATTTACAATAAAAGTCAGTTAAAAAAGGAAATATTCATATTTCGAGTATATAAAACACTTTTTCGGTACATTTACAATAAAAGTCAGTTAAAAAAAGGAAATATTCATATTTCGAGTATATAAAACACTTTTTCGGTACATTTACAATAAAAGTCAGTTAAAAAAAGGAAATATTCATATTTCGAGTATATAAAACACTTTTTCGGTACATTTACAATAAAAGTCAGTTAAAAAAGGAAATATTCATATTTCGAGTATATAAAACACTTTTTGGTACATTTACAATAAAAGTCAGTTAAAAAAAGGAAATATTCATATTTCGAGTATATAAAACACTTTTTCGGTACATTTACAATAAAAGTCAGTTAAAAAAAGGAAATATTCATATTTCGAGTATATAAAACACTTTTTGGTACATTTAAAATAAAAGTCAGTTAAAAAAGGAAATATTCATATTTCGAGTATATAAAACACTTTTTCGGTACATTTACAATAAAAGTCAGTTAAAAAAAGGAAATATTCATATTTCGAGTATATAAAACACTTTTTGGTACATTTACAATAAAAGTCAGTTAAAAAGGAAATATTCATATTTCGAGTATATAAAACACTTTTTCGGTACATTTACAATAAAAGTCAGTTAAAAAAGGAAATATTCATATTTCGAGTATATAAAACACTTTTGGTACATTTACAATAAAAGTCAGTTAAAAAAGGAAATATTCATATTTCGAGTAAATAAAACACTTTTTCGGTACATTTACAATAAAAGTCAGTAAAAGGAAATATTCATATTTCGAGTATATAAAACACTTTTGGTACATTTACAATAAAAGTCAGTTAAAAAAGGAAATATTCATATTTCGAGGATATAAAACACTTTTTCGGTACATTTACAATAAAAGTCAGTTAAAAAGGAAATATTCATATTTCGAGTATATAAAACACTTTTGGTACATTTACAATAAAAGTCAGTTAAAAAGGAAATATTCATATTTCGAGTATATAAAACACTTTTTCGGTACATTTACAATAAAAGTCAGTTAAAAAAAGGAAATATTCATATTTCGAGTATATAAAACACTTTTTGGTACATTTACAATAAAAGTCAGTTAAAAAAAGGAAATATTCATATTTCGAGTATATAAAACACTTTTTCGGTACATTTACAATAAAAGTCAGTTAAAAAAAGGAAATATTCATATTTCGAGTATATAAAACACTTTTTGGTACATTTACAATAAAAGTCAGTTAAAAAAAGGAAATATTCATATTTCGAGTAAATAAAACACTTTTTCGGTACATTTACAATAAAAGTCAGTAAAAAAAGGAAATATTCATATTTCGAGTATATAAAACACTTTTTGGTACATTTACAATAAAAGTCAGTTAAAAAAAGGAAATATTCATATTTCGAGGATATAAAACACTTTTGGTACATTTACAATAAAAGTCAGTTAAAAAAGGAAATATTCATATTTCAGTATATAAAACACTTTTGGTACATTTACAATACAACTCAGTTAAAAAAAGGAAATATTCATATTTCGAGTAAATAAAACACTTTTTCGGTACATTTACAATAAAAGTCAGTTAAAAAAAGGAAATATTCATATTTCGAGTATATAAAACACTTTTTCGGTACATTTACAATAAAAGTCAGTTAAAAAAAGGAAATATTCATATTTCGAGTATATAAAACACTTTTTCGGTACATTTACAATAAAAGTCAGTTAAAAAAGGAAATATTCATATTTCGAGTATATAAAACACTTTTTGTTACATTTACAATAAAAGTCAGTTAAAAAAAGGAAATATTCATATTTCGAGTATATAAAACACTTTTTCGGTACATTTACAATAAAAGTCAGTTAAAAAAGGAAATATTCATATTTCGAGTAAATAAAACACTTTTGGTACATTTACAATAAAAGTCAGTTAAAAAGGAAATATTCATATTTCGAGTATATAAAACACTTTTTCGGTACATTTACAATAAAAGTCAGTTAAAAAGGAAATATTCATATTTCGAGTATATAAAACACTTTTGGTACATTTACAATAAAAGTCAGTTAAAAAAGGAAATATTCATATTTCGAGTATATAAAACACTTTTGGTACATTTACAATAAAAGTCAGTTAAAAAGGAAATATTCATATTTCGAGTAAATAAAACACTTTTCGGTACATTTACAATAAAAGTCAGTTAAAAAAGGAAATATTCATATTTCGAGTATATAAAACACTTTTTCGGTACATTTACAATAAAAGTCAGTTAAAAAAAGGAAATATTCATATTTCGAGTATATAAAACACTTTTTCGGTACATTTACAATAAAAGTCAGTTAAAAAAAGGAAATATTCATATTTCAGTATATAAAACACTTTTGGTACATTTACAATAAAAGTCAGTTAAAAAGGAAATATTCATATTTCGAGTATATAAAACACTTTTTCGGTACATTTACAATAAAAGTCAGTTAAAAAAGGAAATATTCATATTTCGAGTATATAAAACACTTTTGGTACATTTACAATAAAAGTCAGTTAAAAAAGGAAATATTCATATTTCGAGTATATAAAACACTTTTTCGGTACATTTACAATAAAGTCAGTTAAAAAAGGAAATATTCATATTTCGAGTATATAAAACACTTTTGGTACATTTACAATAAAAGTCAGTTAAAAAGGAAATATTCATATTTCGAGTATATAAAACACTTTTGGTACATTTACAATAAAAGTCAGTTAAAAAAGGAAATATTCATATTTCGAGTAAATAAAACACTTTTTCGGTACATTTACAATAAAAGTCAGTTAAAAAGGAAATATTCATATTTCGAGTATATAAAACACTTTTTCGGTACATTTACAATAAAAGTCAGTTAAAAGGAAATATTCATATTTCGAGTATATAAAACACTTTTTCGGTACATTTACAATAAAGTCAGTTAAAAAAGGAAATATTCATATTTCGAGTATATAAAACACTTTTGGTACATTTACAATAAAAGTCAGTTAAAAAAAGGAAATATTCATATTTCGAGTATATAAAACACTTTTTCGGTACATTTAAAATAAATGTCATATAAAAAAGGAAATATTCATATTTCGAGTATATAAAACACTTTTTAGGTACATTTACAATAAAAGTCAGTTAAAAAGGAAATATTCATATTTGGAGTGTATAAAATACTTTTTCGGTACATTTACAATAAAAGTCAGTTAAAAAAGGAAATATTCATATTTCGAGTATATATTAAACACTTTTTGGTACAATTACAATAAAAGTCAGTTAAAAAAAGAAATATTCATATTTCGAGTATATAAAACACTTTTCGGTACATTTACAATAAAAGTCAGTTAAAAAAGGAAATATTCATATTTCAGTATATAAAACACTTTTTGGTACATTTACAATAAAAGTCAGTTAAAAAGGAAATATTCATATTTCGAGTATATAAAACACTTTTTCGGTACATTTACAATAAAAGTCAGTTAAAAAGGAAATATTCATATTTCGAGTATATAAAACACTTTTGGTACATTTACAATAAAAGTCAGTTAAAAAAGGAAATATTCATATTTCAGTATATAAAACACTTTTTCGGTACATTTACAATAAAAGTCAGTTAAAAAGGAAATATTCATATTTCGAGTATATAAAACACTTTTGGTACATTTACAATAAAAGTCAGTTAAAAAAGGAAATATTCATATTTCGAGTATATAAAACACTTTTTCGGTACATTTACAATAAAAGTCAGTTAAAAAAGGAAATATTCATATTTCGAGTATATAAAACACTTTTGGTACATTTACAATAAAAGTCAGTTAAAAAAAGGAAATATTCATATTTCGAGTATATAAAACACTTTTTCGGTACATTTACAATAAAAGTCAGTTAAAAAAGGAAATATTCATATTTCGAGTATATATTAAACACTTTTTGGTACAATTACAATAAAAGTCAGTTAAAAAAAGAAATATTCATATTTCGAGGATATAAAACACTTTTCGGTACATTTACAATAAAAGTCAGTTAAAAAAGGAAATATTCATATTTCGAGTATATAAAACACTTTTTGGTACATTTACAATAAAAGTCAGTTAAAAAGGAAATATTCATATTTCAGTATATAAAACACTTTTTGGTACATTTACAATAAAAGTCAGTTAAAAAAAGGAAATATTCATATTTCGAGTATATAAAACACTTTTTCGGTACATTTACAATAAAAGTCAGTTAAAAAGGAAATATTCATATTTCGAGTATATAAAACACTTTTGGTACATTTACAATAAAAGTCAGTTAAAAAAAGGAAATATTCATATTTCGAGTATATAAAACACTTTTTGGTACATTTACAATAAAAGTCAGTTAAAAAAAGGAAATATTCATATTTCGAGTATATAAAACACTTTTTCGGTACATTTACAATAAAAGTCAGTTAAAAAAAGGAAATATTCATATTTCGAGTATATAAAACACTTTTTGGTACATTTACAATAAAAGTCAGTTAAAAAAAGGAAATATTCATATTTCGAGTATATAAAACACTTTTTGGTACATTTACAATAAAAGTCAGTTAAAAAAAGGAAATATTCATATTTCGAGTATATAAAACACTTTTTCGGTACATTTACAATAAAAGTCAGTTAAAATTAGGAAATATTCATATTTCGAGTATATAAAACACTTTTTGGTACATTTACAATAAAAGTCAGTTAAAAAAAGGAAATATTCATATTTCAGTATATAAAACACTTTTGGTACATTTACAATAAAAGTCAGTTAAAAAAGGAAATAGTCTTATTTCGAGTATCTAAAACACATTTTCGGTACATTTACAATAAAAGTCATTTAAAAAGGAAATATTCATATTTCGAGTATATAAAACACTTTTTGGTACATTTACAATAAAAGTCAGTTAAAAAAAGGAAATATTCATATTTCGAGTATATAAAACACTTTTTCGGTACATTTACAATAAAAGTCAGTTAAAAAAAGGAAATATTCATATTTCGAGTATATAAAACACTTATTGGTACATTTACAATAAAAGTCAGTTAAAAAAGGAAATATTCATATTTCGAGTATATAAAACACTTTTGGTACATTTCCAATAACAGTCAGATAAAACAAGGAAATATTCATATTTCGAGTAAATAAAACACTTTTTCGGTACATTTACAATAAAAGTCAGTAAAAAAAGGAAATATTCATATTTCGAGTATATAAAACACTTTTTCGGTACATTTACAATAAAAGTCAGTTAAAAAAAGGAAATATTCATATTTCGAGTATATAAAACACTTTTTGGTACATTTACAATAAAAGTCAGTTAAAAAAAGGAAATATTCATATTTCGAGTATATAAAACACTTTTTTGGTACATTTACAATAAAAGTCAGTTAAAAGGAAATATTCATATTTCGAGTATATAAAACACTTTTGGTACAGTTACAATACAAGGCAGTTAAAACACGGAAATATTCATATTTCGAGTCTATAAGACACTGTTTCGGGACAGTTACACTAAAAGTCAGTTAAAAAGGAAATATTCATATTTGGAGTATATAAAACACTTTTTCGGTACATTTACAATAAAAGTCAGTTAAAAAAGAAAATATTCATATTTCGAGTATATAAAACACTTTTTTGGTACATTTACAATAAAAGTCAGTTAAAAAAAGAAATATTCTCAAAGGATGGTTAAAATATATCCAGAAGAAAAAACGAATTTCTCAAAGTCGGTATATTCGTCCCATGAAATAGCCGCCAACATGAATTTGAGGCTGCAATGCATGGGTGTTACACTAATCCTTCAAAACCTTGTTATCAAATAACTGAGATCTTGGCAAGTTTTTCAACCTAGAATGAATTTTTTAGGTGATGTATCTCTACCTGATAATTTAAGAAAGTCTTCCAGTATTTTGAAAGGAGAGATTGCCTTTATGAAACAACTACAGAAATGGTTGGGAGAGAAATGTAAATGGAATCTTTGTTACCGTGCTTCTAGAGATGGTTGGAGTACCCAAGATTTTCACAGATATTGTGACAATAAAGGGCCGACAGTAGTTTTGGTGAAAGCCAATAATTGTATCTTTGGTGGATACAGTGACCAACACTGGGAATCACGAAGTATGTATAATTTATTGATATTTCTACATGTATACTAGCTATATATTCGTCCTGCAAACTGGTGCACTCGTATTTATATGTAAATTGGATGAAAAAAATCCAGGCTCATATCTAAAAAGTAAATTGAATTATCGTATAATAATAATTCCATTTTAATTCTATTTAATTAATGTCTATAAGTACAGTTCTACTATGGCCTATGGTTGATTGAATGCGTCAAATGCGCTTGTCAGTTTATCGCAAAAAAATCGGAAAGTAGAGAGAGCAAAGGTGAAATGAAATGAACTTAACATTAAGAGTCTGACACAGTCTGCAACAACTACATCACTACATGCAGTTGTCGCAAAAAACATTTGTGTTAAGCTTTATTAGACTTTATCTTAAGTTTTGTTAGACGAAAATATATAACTAATTTGCCCCAAAACATTACTGTATCGTGGGTGTAAGTCGAACCCTAGTGTTTAATATGCCTGAGAGACTATTGAATATCGAACATTCTATTCATTTTGTTTTATTTTAAGGTGTTGATGGTAATATAAACATTCCAACTCGTCATTTCTATTCTCGTTTAGCCCATTAAGTATAAAGTATAGGAAAAACTCGGTAGGGCGAGAAGTTATTGCATGTTTCGTTTTTTAGTTATGGCATGCATGTTCCTTGCAAATGACTAATTGGTCGCTGCCGAGAAGTAAATTTTTGCTTATACGTACTGTATAGTTGTGCTGTACAAAAACTTGGTAGGGGCCGAGACGTTCCTGTTTCGTGCATAGTTAATATGGCTTATACCTTAAACATGACTCGGTAGTTGCCGAAAAGTTCATTCTTGCTTGTAGAGTATGTAGCTATGCTTTACACTTGGAAATTCGGTAGGGGCCGAAAATTCTCTCAGGTTTCGTCTACAGGGTGTCTCAAAAAAACTGCAAACCCTTTGAAATCAGATATTTAGGAAAATTGCATAATTCAGTACTAAGTGATCCCAAGGGTGGGTAAACACAATTCATGCTTGGGGATGTCGAAATTCGTAATGTTAGGGTTAGGGTTAGTAACGTAAACACGAACCTATGGGCAAAGTAAATTGTGTACATCAAACAAACAAGATTTTTAACTCACTTTGTGTGGTTATTCTAATTTCAAGGAAAATTCGAACGTATTTTCAAATCCCAGGAGCATCCTAAGTTGCACAGGCATTGCAATGCTAATTGCAGTGCATGTTAAGGCTGATTTCCACTCAGTGCAAAATGTCGCGCAATCGACTTTTTGCAATCGTTTTCTTTTGAATTATGAGCATTCGACTGGAACGGATCCGGGCTCATAATTCAAAGAAAACGATCGCAAAAAGTCGATCGCACGACATTTTGCACTGAATGGAAATCAGCCTTTATGCAAATTGTAGTCTTTGCAGTTTTTTTGAGACACCCTGTATAGTTATGGTTAATGCGTTCCGGCTCGATAGTTGCTGAGCGGTTTATTTTCCCCTGTACAGGATGTATCAAAAAAACTGCAAATACCATAATTTGTATGCACGAGATCATACATTAGAATTTCAATGGCTGTGCAAATAATTACGCTTCTGGGATTTGAAAATACGTTTCCCAGGGGTATCAAAACAAGCACACAAAGTGAATTAAACTTATGAGTTCGATTACGAATGGCTCAGTTTACGAATGACTGCTGTCGAGTTTTGAGTTTGGGCGTACTTTAAAACAAGAAATACTCTTTGCTCTGTTGTTAGCTGAGCCATTCGTAATCGAACTAATTTTAATTCACTTTGTGTGCTTATTTTGATAGTACTGCACGTGGAAACGTATTTTCAAATCCCAGAAGCGTAATTATTTGCACAGCCATTGAAATTCTAATGTATGATCTCGTGCATACAAATTATGGTATTTTCAGTTTTTTTGATACACCCTGTAGTTATTCTTTACAAATCGGGCGGTAGGGGCCTAAACGTTAATACAAACATCCAAAGTGAAAACACTTGCCACGTAGTGAGTAGAGGCTACACACAACTTATACAGTCACAGAAATTTGTGTCGTCAGACTCATAACGCTTGTTTTCTACCCAGACCAGTTTGTAAAAAAAAGAATGCTCTGTCCAACCATTGTTGGAACTAGGTGCGGGCGTCTAATGCCTTTTATGCCGTTAGGGGCTGCCTAGAACCGACAATGGAGTGGGCGATCGATCCATAGTTGGTCTCGGGTGATTATTTCACTTGGTGTTTAATTTTCTTTCGCATTATATCCCTTTGACATAAAAGCACCTGAAACAGAGTGATCAATGGTGTGATTAACAGGGCTAGCCCACTCACTAGTTTTGTCGGCTCTAGGCCGTCTCAGAGTATGGTATCAAGTGGCCAGGTTCTAGCCAGTGTAACGGGATGCAACCGTCCGCGATCATCATTTTTCTTCGCGGAACTCTATAATCATTGTCAAGAAACGAAACATTGTTCCTTTAGGCCCTTTAAAAGTTCATTTGCGTGACAGGACTATGATTGAACCTTTCCCCCCACATTTCTATGGGGAGGGTCTTAGAACAATTTGGAGTTTTGTTGAATTTCCACGGGGGATGGCATATTTTCGTATTTCCATGGGAGATAACAAACAATTCCAGGGGGACTGACACTAATTTCATCGGAATCTCCTTGGGGTAGTAGTCAATTCCACTTAGGAATTTCCGTGGGTGGGGGGCTTTAGTTCTTTGGAAATTCCATGTTAGGGGTGCAAAAGAAAGAGGTTCCTCAACAAGGGGGGTGCGGTTTAAAATTGGAATAGCCCAATAACGTGTATGATAACTATTTTAATAGTCGCAGCGCCTTGTCATAGAAATTGGTGTGCCCCTCCTCAGTTTAATAAAACGTGAATTGGACCAAGATAATTTGTATCATATCGAGAAATTAAATTATTCATATATTTATATGGTCTAGAGACGACTATTGAATATTTTATTAACATTTAATTATTAATTTCGTCCTATTTTAAGGTGTTGGTGGATGGAAACGTTCCAACTCGTCATTTCTATTTTCCCTGCGGAACAAAGACAACCTTGCTCCATTTATTGCCAACATCAAGCAAGGTCAGGAGCAGCATGCAATCCGCTGTTACTCTGGTTATGGACCAACCTTTGGTGAAGGTACTGATCTGATCATTTTTGACAATCCTCAAGTTAATCAATCATCATACAGCAATTTTGGACACACATATCAACTTCCCCCTGGTTATGTCTATGGCAGTGAACAAGCAAAGAACCTTCTTGCTGGTCAGTACCAATTCTTAACAACAGAAATTGAAGTCTTCAACTGAAAAGTTTCATTGGTTACTTACATTAAGCAAACTATAACATTACATTCACCACCGACCTTAATAATCAATATTACACAGTGATAGTGCATGATTTTACCTGCATTACTATGAGGTAATTAGAATTACTTAAGTTTTAGAATGTAACATTTTTAAGAATTAGCATTGGCCATTATCCCCTGTAAATGTTCTACCTTACAGTTACTAGAGTCAACAAATGAATGACCAGAAAGTTTTTCATTGGCCATTAACCTCCGTACAGGCACAGTAGCAGTTATTAGAGTCAGCAAGTGAATGGCCAGGACGAAAATGTGCGTACACATCACTTTGATGCCAGAAACAATGAAAAGTTACAGAGTAAAATTCCTTTTTCAAAGATTCTGAAAAGTACTTTTCTCGTCAAAAATATGTTTTGAATCCTATAGACAATTTTCGCAAAATTTTGATTGAAAAGATCTTCAAAAATGTCCAACATTCTTGACATCAACGAGCTTCCAGCCAAGTACATTTTGTCCATATAGATCCAGCATATTGTCCATATATTTCATCCACCTTGGATGGTTATCAGTTCAGGACATGCTAGCATACAGGGACGCTCAATTGATATACAAGATCATTGATTGTAGTGTGCCATTCTATTTAAATAATCTTGTAAAGAGTACATAATCGTAGCACTCGCAATCGAGACATACCAAAATGTAGGACGAGCTCTGCCCAACAATCAGATATATTTTGTCCTGAGTATGAAGTCTGAATAATCGGCTAATTAGCCATTCGGCTAAACACTACATGTATGATATATCCTTATTTATCATATGGTCTAACTGTTTGGGGTAATGCTACACAAAAACAATTAAAAAACTTCTTATACTTCAAATACGAGCTCTTCGGTTAATGCATTTTGCTAAAAATAGAGATCATGCTATTCCATGTTTTAACATTACCAACAATTTACCAATAAGTATGCTTTATGTTGAATCTGTTTCTAAATTAATGTATGACGTTACTAACAAAATGATACCAAAATATATTTCTGACTTGTTTATTCAAATCTCTAATGTGCATTCCTATATTACTAGATCATCGACACTTGATAATTACTATAAAAAATACTCTCGTACAAATCAACAAAAAAATGCTTTTTCTAGAATTGGTGCTAAAGTTTGGAACAATGTTCCGATACATATTCGTAATTTAGGGAGAAAAATGTTTTCTAAAAAGATTCATGATTTACTTCTTCGGATCCTGATTGAAGAGAAGGACTACCTTGAGATACCGATGATTATACAGAGATTATCTGAATGATCCGTGTTGTGTTGCGTGATAAATAGTTTGTCAGCACAAAATAATTTAAGATTATTAATTAAGATGTATCCAACTATTATTACTAATATTATTATTTTTATTATTATTATAACACCCCGCCTCGATTAGCTATTGCTATTTGCGGGTGTATATATTTTGTAAATATTTATGTAAATGAAGAATAATAAATCCTAATCCTAAAAGTAAACAAATGACGTTTCGATTTCGAATGGAATCAAACATTTACGGAAAGTTTACACAACTTTTATTAACAAGAGCACGCGATAAATGTCTCAACGTTATTTCTACCACGGTTAGTTCTACTTAAGTTTCAAGCGTTTTACGCTAGGAGTTGGTGGTTTACATTTTTGCGGAGCTACTCGCCTTCAGGTTCGCTCTTTATATCTTCACAAATCATGTGAGTTACTGAATTCGGATGGGGGTCCAAATCCGCGAGAGGGGTCCAAATGCTAGCGGATATAGACCCTCATAGGCCCATATCTGCTAGCGGGTTTGGACCCCTGGTCCAAATCCGCGAGCGCATATGGACCGGGGGTCCATTTTGAGGGGGGTTCAAATCCGCTGTGACACCGGCATGTGTTGTGGGATCACGTCTGACCGAGATGAGAAATTCGGGATGAGCAAGTCTTCTGAAGTGCGTATATCGCATTTCTGAAAAAAGGAATATGACATCAAACACTATACCGGCTTTGCCCTAAACCGGGAGTACATTTTGTCCATATAGGCACGCCATGTCTTAGATGGTTTTTTTCTGGCTTGGCGGGACAGAAACGTACTAACTCGCCTAGCCCGGATCATGCATATAAAAAACAAGTACAACAACTAAGCATTTCAAAATAGAGCTATTTTGCATGGTCAGCGAGCGGGCAGTCTGTGTTTTACATGGCAAAAACTACAGGGGCCAGTTGTATAATTAAAAGAGTAGTTAACGTTAAAATAGTAAGTCTATTTTAGTTTACTAGAGCGCTGCATCGGAATCGCAGGGCCGCAGGTTTAATTCCTGCCAGAGGGTCTAAATTGCATTTCTCGCAACTGCTCCTGGCTAGGTCTAAAAAATGTATATAAATTTTTGTTCGAATATTTCATCTACAAACACCTTCTACTATTTTAGTTTAGTTTATTATGTTTACCACTCTGAAGGTGGACCGGAAGCCTTTAACAGGTTTTGCAATCTGAGAATTTGGCCGGACAACTACTCATTTTGGCCGGACATTGTCCGCTGTATGGTCATTGGGTGAGAACAGTTGTTCTTCAGTGTGGTGACTTAGTACCAAATGCTATCTACCACACTAGCTGCAGACACTGCGTTACATATATTCCAGTGTGAGAGGGTCTAGATGGGGTTTAATGTTAGTTAGTGTTATATTCCCCTATTTTATAATGTTTAATGTTGCTACGCCAAAAAAATTTCTGCTTACTTACCTACACGCAGGTTACACATCGAATGGGGCAAGAAATTGCGTGGTTTTAACATTTTCAGGATATTAGGAAAATTTTACTGTTATGCGAAATTTCTTACTGTTAGGTGTTAAATTGGTAAAAAATATAATGTTTACTGTTTTGGGTAACCCCCTTCCAATCTAGACCCTCGTGTGAGCTAGGGTTTCATGAGTGAGGGGCAATTGGAGTTCCCGACAATTTGGCACAGAGTTACAACATGCACAAGATCCACAAATTGAGGAGGGGTTCAAAACTACTTAACCCCCTCTATAACTATTGATACCCCCTCCTAAAGTTGGGGTTGACCCACCCTTCCCTTTTCCTCCTATCTTGAAGTTCTCATTTCACATCCTCTCCCTTGTTCCTGCCATTCTTCATGTCTCATAAAAAAATTTCCATGGTATCAGAGGCGTCACAGTTTAAAAACTGGTTCATTCCTTATCTTAGTGATCGACATCAAACGGTAATACTATGTAAGAGTTATTTACCGAGACCGAAGAAATAAGCTATTTAAAGATGGATATGCTGGTATTATTTACTTTACCAGGAGATTTTCGTTATATTCGAAATACAACAAGAGTGTTAGAATTAGATACAACAAGTTGCTTTGTTCCAAATTAGCATATGTCATAAGGTCGATTAGGGGTATGCTAATTTGGTTTTTCACCAGCGAATTTTGCAGCGCGAACAAACTATATTCTTTTGTCTTGTGAGCTCTAGGCTGGGACTAATTGGACATATAATCTATTCTTTTCACCTTTAAAAATAAAAATGTCGTTTCGCGCGAAATAATTCGCTAATGAAGAGCGCTTTTATTCTAAACAGCCTACTATACAGACTCGACTCCATTTAGTGAGGATGGACGATTCTAGCTAGTAACGACGACTTTCGAATTACGCAGAGTACCTTTCGTTCAAGTACTGCGTCTACAGACTTTGATATCGACTTTCCTAGTTTATTTGAAGAGCTGGGCGAGAATACGTGGAGGGAGAAAGAATGCCGAAACGACTAAAACGAGAAGAAAACGTGGTATTGCCAATACCACGAAACAAAACAACTTCTTGTATCCTAATTCTAACACTCTTGTTCTATTTCGAATGTAACGAAATTTTAAATCTCCAAGAGTAAACTATAGTTGAAATAATACCAGCATATCCATCTTTGATAAAATATTAAAAACACCTCGACAATCATGAACTAAATTCGTTATTCACCGAGACCGTGGTGTTCGATAAAGCAAAACCAGCAATTTTGACAGCTGATATATAAATAGCTTATTTCCTTCGGTCTCGGTAAATAACTCTTACATCAAACGGTAATACTATTAATTAATATAACCTCAGATCCTCTGTCTATATCTTGCAGCATTCCCAAGAGATCTGTCCTTGGTCCAATCAGGGCGTCTATAAGATAGGGCGGCGAAACGGCAATGTAACCCCTGATCAATGTGTGATGCGCGGGACCCCCCAAATATTCTTATGCATGTGGACTTTGTGGAGACATTTTTATTTGTTAAAGAAAATTACCACAAATTTGTTATATACACAGGCCAGAAATTACTATTGTTCTAGTTCGGGAAAACATTGAATAGAACAAAGATTACTAAGCATTAGAATGATCTACATGAGTGAATAGCTCTTATACATAATTCTAATGCTTAGTTACCTTTGTTCTATTCAATGTTTTCGCAAACTAGAACAATAGTAACCAGGCATCAGGCATGTGAGTTATCCGAAGTTGTGAATTGGGTAGCAACGACATAAACACACTGATGTAAACAGCGTTAGCCAAATTTGTCTATTGCCTCTCATACTTTCCCCATTTAAATGACCGGTTGGTGCGCATTCAATGGCAGGTAGCAAAAAAAGTTCAAAAAATTAAGAAACGATATTTATACCAAATATACATCTATTAATGGTCTAACTGCGCTGGGATTTACTAAGTTCTGCTGCCAAAAGAAGCGGTTGAATTTTTTATAAAACAAACTTAAAACCAACCGGGGTTGGAACTGCCGAAGCTCTCGTGATGGATGGAATGACCCTTCGTCTTTGCAAAATCGGCAATATCTCTTCAAATGTTTGTTTTTGGCAAATGATGTTCTTATGGTAAGAAGCGTATATATTTTTGTGTAGATTGAAATTGCAAAAGTGGTCTTAGTGTGTTTGACTACCTTTGAAATAAGCGAATTTTCAAAACAGTCGAACCTGAGAAATGTTTACACTACAAATCAACTTTTATGCTGCAGTTGACATGCTATAGCAAAAAAAGTTAAAAAAATTACACGACAAAATTGGGCAGGAATAAAGTTTAATTCGTGGCAGTGTTGTCTTAAAAAAAGTTATGTTCTAGCTCGATTCTAAGGTACGAAATTAGTAAATTGTTTTGCGAGCGGGGCGAAATTGGACAGGGAAGTCACAAATGTTTCGAGATTTAAAACACAAAATTGTATATGTTAGATAGTACAGAACGCCTTAAAACTTGTTGCATGAACGCTAAAAGGCTTGAATAACATCTTGAAAAAATACAGCAACAATCGACTGAATACTTTTTAAAATATTAATCATTTACTCGATCCACCTGGAGTTTTTTCCACTCCTTGTTGTTTTTTAAAAATTACACAGGCACACAGGGGCCGCGTCGCCCCAGTCCCAAAGCGCATCACACATTGATCACACCGTTTCGCCGCCCTATCTTATAGTCGCCCTGGTCCAATACACTAAACTGGCAAGTAATTATTTCATCAAGAATATGTTGGAAATCATGGAGGTTCATACGGCGCCATTAATCACTGCGCATCATTCGAGATATTTATGTGCAAGAAATGTTCAAAGTCGCATGATACCTGGATAGCGACTATGAAACTATTAAGCCATAACGTGTTATCTGTACAGGAACTGAGCAATCCCGAAAGTCAAGCTAAAATGAGAAGAAAGCTCTATTGCATGAAACACAAAGACAAAATACTCGAATATTATTGTGAGACATGCAAGGAACTTTGCTGTATACATTGCTTGGTTTTAAATCATCAGAAACAAAACCATTCGTGTGTGGCAGTGAGTGAGGTCACAGAGAGGCAAAAAGAAACATTGCAATCAAGTTGCACAACACTTGATGAGAAATTATCTGAAGGAAAGGAAGCGTTAAACAACATTTGCGAGGTGATGAAGTCTAAAGATCAGATCAAAGAACAAAAGGAAAAGATCGTGAAGATTGTGAAGTGGCCGAGGTTTGTGATGACCTGAGCAAACAACATGATGAAATTAAAGATTATCTTGATAAAGTCCAAGCTTCAGTGTCGAAGAAATTCAAGAAATTCTCTCTTCTAAAAAATTGATTGATGAAAATGTTGAAAAGTTGAAAAATGAACAACCAGATAATCCGGCTGCAGTAAATGATGGTAATGACGATATTGGTAAAATCAATGTTGATGAAATTGTTGATAAATTGGGATATGTAGAAGGTATGTACGGACCTCTCTAATACGGAAACTGAAGCAAAATGTAGAAATAGACGATAATATATTACCAAGATCGTATCAATTAAAAGATTAATGTCAGGGTCATGCATTGCGGGCTTGTTGTTTACATCTTACCCTGACAAAACGTTTGAGCGAAAGATATGTACATAAAATACGACATTATATATGCTTCCGTAGCGTTCAATATTTGTTATAGACTTTGCTAATTGTCTTTCTGAAATGCCCAATTGTCAAATTGTTATTATTAACGACAAAATATTACCTCAAACGCTTCGTTGAAGTCCTACGCATTTCAAGCATATTTATGTTGCTTGCGGTATGTCTCAAGAACTATGAATAGCGGTACCAGTATTGCATAAGCTGGTATACTCAAGGATGGTTAAAATATATCACAGATTGACATGGTCGCAATGTTGCTTGAGTGTCACAAAAGCAACAAATAATGATAAAAACATTTTTTAGCACTTTTACAGTAAAAGTCAGTTAAAGAAGCAAGAATTCTAAAATCTTAAGAGTGATTAGAACATATATCAAGAAACAAATTTTTGAAAGTGTATTCGTCCCCTGAAATGGCCGCCCGCATAAATTTGAGGCTGCATTGCATGGGTTTTACACTAATCCTTCAAAACCTTGCTACTGCATAACGGATATCTTTGCATATTTTTCAACCTAGAATTCATTGTTTAGGTGATCCATATGTACCTGTTAATTTAAGAAAGTCTTCCAGTATTTTGAAAGGAGAGATTGCCTTTATGAGACAACTACAGAAATGGTTGGAAGTGAGAAGTGCAAATGGAATCTTTGTTATCGTGCTTTTAAAGATAGTTGGAGAGCCCAAGATTTTCACAGGCATTGTGACAATAAAGGACCGATAGTAGTTTTGATGAAAACCAAGAATTCCATCTTTGGTGGATACACTGACCAACACTGGGAATCAAGTATGTTTAATTTATTGATATTTTTACATGTGTGAGCTATATATATTTGTCCTGCAGACTGATGTACACGTGTTTATATGTAAATTGGGTTATAACGCCATGTTACAAGTCACGAATATTTCTCTTTGATCTTGACCCTAATCCCGACCCAATCCCTAACCCTATTGTGTGCGTAACTTGGACTTAGAACCGTAAATTGGATCAAAATAATCCAGGCTTATATCTAAAAAGTAAATTGATTTATCGTATAATAATAATTCCATATTAATTCTATTTAATTAATGTCTACAAGTACAGTTCTACTGTGGCTTATAGTTGATTGAATGCGTCAAATGCACTTGTCAGTTTCTCGCAAAAAAATTCGGAACGAGAGAGAGAGCAAAGGTGAAATGAAATGAATTTACACAGTCTGCAACAACTACATGACTACATGACTACATGCAGTTGTCGCAAGAAAGCATTTGTGTTGAGCTTTATTAAACTTTATGTTAAGTTTTGTTAGACAAAAATATATAACTAATTTGCCCCAAAACATTACTGTATCGTGGGTGTATAGTCAAACCCTAGTGTTTAATATGCCTGAGAGACTATTGAATATCGAACATTCTATTCATTTTGTTCGATTTTAAGGTGTTGATGGTATATATAAACATTCCAACTCGTCATTTCTATTCTCGCTACGCTCGCTTTCCTTATTACTATCCCGAAATGACGTCACAAGAGTTGGGTTGGGGTAAGGTTTGTTAATATGGAAATTGCTCCTATATAGTTGTCATGTAAATTGGTGTACCCGTCCGGTATTTAAAATAACGTCAATTGAACATTGAAAATCATCTCGATTGTATCCAAAAATTAAATGATTTATATATTTATAAGGATCTAGAAACTACTATAATTAAATATTTTATTAACATTTAATTATTAATTGTGTCCTATTTTAAGGAGGTGTTACATGGAAACGTTCGAACTCGTCATTTCCATTTTCCCTGCGGAACAAAGACAACCTTGCTCCATTTATTGCCAACATCAAGGAAGGTCAAGAGCAGTATGCAATTTTCTGTCACTTTGATCATGAACCAATCTTTGGTGAAGGTGCTGATCTGATCATTTATGACAATCCTCAAGTTAATCAATTATCAGGCAGAGAACGTTCTTGCTGGTTACAACAGAAATTGAAGTCTTCAACTGAAAAGTCTCATTGGTTACTTACATTAAGGGAACGGTCATTATTTAGCGGGGGGGGGCTACTAATTCTGTAAAATTTTGTTGAAAAAATTTACGACCCTCCCTTTAATTCAGTTACAAAATTACGACCCTCCCCATGGTCTTTAAGAAAAAATATTTGACCCTCCCCCATGACTTAAACGTTGTCTCATAAAGAAAATTATTTATATATTCGTTGTAAAAGTTAACTGTTTTAAAGCACACCAAACTGTTGTTAAAATCGTGACACTGCACCTTTATCTTCAAAGCAAAATATTCCTGGCTTTGCAGAACAGACACTGAAGAGTTTAATACCACCCCTCACTTCTGTACCTTTTAGCAAATTTTAATATCGTATCTACAAGAATGTCAAATAGACTACGTGTTGATATGTTTACAAAAACGAAATCTGAAGGAGAAAGTCTAACCACTGCCAAGACGAGACAATTCTGTCAGTATTGACAATCATATTTTCGTATTTTCATTTCCTAGTACTGCTACTGAATTAGGGATCTCCCTCTCCATGTCCTGCAAGTCCTTCCAGATCTTGTTGTGCAGATCAGCTCAGTAACGTCAATTTCTCTCTCATCGACAGTGTCGCTCTCATCCTCGTCTTCACTCTCACTTCTACTATCCTCGCTACCGGTATCACTTCCAATCTCCTCCATAACTATGGCATCCTCCAACTCCTCTTCTTCCTCGCTTTCCTTCTCACTGTCTTGGTCGACATTCCGTGCCAGTATACACCTGGTAATATGGGCTAAAATAACATCTCTTTTTTCGGACTTTAGAAGACCTCTCTGACAGTTCAGCTTATGTTTTTCAATGTAAAGGTCAAGGGTTCAGTACGCAATCTGGTCAAGAGGCAGTACGCAATCCATCAAGATGTAGAGAAGTTTAAACAGAAAGTGCAGCACTTGACAGGCACCAGTGACCCATCCAGTGCGGGCTTTCTCCTTCAAGACAGTCGGACTTGCAAACCACATGACGCTATAACCGCCAAATCAAACTTGGAAAGGATTGAGAAAATTCTGATGGATCTTGAAATGAGAGAGACTGAGATCAAGAAAAATCTAGAGTCGTCTGTTCATTCAAGTGGACGACTTACGACCGGCCACAAAACGTCGCATGATTTTGACGAGAAAATTATCACAGAACTGCAAAGTATAAAGTACACGTTGCAGAGTACACAGTCTCGATTGACGGAGCTACGTGGGGAGATTAAAAAAATGTTTAATGTTCACTTTGATGCAAATAGAAGAAAATCAAGAAAGAGAAAACAGAATCGTCATCATACATGCGCCAGGAGGAATCGCAGAGCCCAACAAAGAACTTCGGAGCTCCTGCAGAAAATCTTTCCGGGAATTGAGCCTGACACTAAGCGCCAAGAAAGCGACCTTGACAAAGAAGAAATACAACGTTTAAAAGGAAAGAGAAAAATGAAATGGCTGAAAGAACTATTTGCAATACAATATCTGGAGACCGTGTTAGGGATAGCTGTCGTTGATGATCAGAGCTCAGATGAGAGCGGAGGAAGTAGTGATGCAGAGCTGTCGGCCACTAGCAATGATTTTGTTTGCATCGACTCCTTGTCATCGGGGTTGGAGCATACTGGGAGAGTTCAAACGGTTTGCCCCTCCTCGGATATATATCTGATGACTCTGACAGTTAGTCTTTTTCAAAAAAACTGTTCTTCACTCTATATATATATAGTTGAAAAACTTGCATTGGTTACTGTTTTTGAAAAACTGTGCTGAACAAGTATTTGGCCAAACACCTTCATTTAATTTACAGTCGGTATAAAAGTACATGAAGGCGTCGTGGCCCAATATTTGCATGCCTTTCGAAGATGCGTATATTGCAATTCTATCATCATGACATCAAGCGTTATACCGGCTTCACCCTAACCCACTATTAACTGCACGCCATGCCCTCTAGATCAGTTTCCCGGCTTGGCGGGACCGAGGGGTGTATCACTCCAAAAAAACGTACGAGATTTTTGGGATTTTGAAAATCCCGTGGGATTTTTAGTGATATTTTTAAGGATTTTGTGGGGAGTTTTTTAGATTTTTCGAGCTTTTTTTTAGATTTGTAGGGATTTTTATTGACTTTTTGAGATTTCATAGAGATTTTTTAGGGATTTTATAGAGATTTTTAGAGATTTCTTTTCGAGGTGTGACGAGATTTTTTGGAGTGACACACCCCTCGGGCGGGATGATATAAAAAACAAGGACAGGAACTAAGCATGTAGTAATTTCAACTGCACACTAAACTAAGCCCTGGTTTCCCTATCAAGCAGATAGTGTGACCGGCCTGGGGGAAGGGCTATACTGAAAATTAACACGCCATGAAGGGCAACGGCCCTATACCAGATCGATCATTTTTTATATCTGTTCTCGTTGATGAAATAAAACACAAATAGACCATGACTGACATTGAAATGCAGGAACCAAAGGACCAAGACATAAAATACCGTAAAACGGAGGAGATTGTATACGGGGCGATCGAGGGGTCTTATAATTATATACGGATATAATGATTTACTCAAAATTATGTGAAATAGAAAGGGATGAAAGTATAATTAATATAATAAAATTAATGAAACATCGACAGAAATGGGATTTTATGGGGTAAGGGGTATATTTAGTATGGTGTGGACGTTAGTGAATAATCAACAATAATCAATAATAGTGCATGTTATGATTCAACTGCAATTTTTTCCCGATATACCAGCTCAGATTTGATTTTCTCGAAAAAATATTGATTTTTTGTATGTACGTTTATTATGAATCCTCTCTCGATTTTTTTTTCAATTTAATTTGTTTGAAATTTTTTTACCGTTTACCTTTTTCTGTGACTAAGTACATATAACTACACAGTTTTCTACAATTATTTTTGATGCAGAACGAGTCATTTGGATGAGCAAACTTGCTTATATAGCGGCTCTAGTACACAGGGTCGGGGATGAGTATATTTGACCGGATTTTGGGGAAGCGTATATTCGGAGGTTTACGGTAATACAAAGTGCCGCTAAATTTGTTGTTTAAGCGTTCTCAAGACATCCAGATTAGTGACCATGCAATAGTAGGGTGTAACCTCACCTCAATGTAAACAGCGATGTTTTAACCCTCTTGGTATCGGGTCACCCGAAGAATGAGAACATCCTGAAACGCAAAATATTCACTAATACAACAGGAAGAACTTGACATGAGTGATCGACTGAACCTGATATTGGACGTCAGTTTGCTTGAAATGACCGTGCAGAGACAGAGTCTGTTTCCTAGCATTCATTTTTTAAAATCAATTTTGTGCTATTACTCCAGTGACGTATTTAGGTCATTGCCCCAGCCTGTTTGCGGGCTAGACTTTTAAGAATATTCAGGATTCCAAGAATTACATTTCCGGGGATTTCGCAATCGACGAACCAACACTTTCACTTTGGCAGTATTTGCAGATTTGCAGCAAGATTTTATGCGATCATTTCGTTGAAAAGAAGACACAAATATGTTATCTAAACTGTGAGGTAAAGAAGTTTTAATTGAAATGGCAAGTGCTTCATCAGACAGTGGTCCTGTTGATGAAATCAAAGATCTTCTCACATGCTCGTTGTGTTCAAATACTTTACAAGATCCAAGAAGCTTGCCTTGCCTTCATAATTTCTGTAAAGGATGTTTAGGTACGTATATTTTCTTTGTTTAAAATATCTACTTGGGTGCGTGCTTGCATTATTTCTTGAGAGTGCGAAATTTACATTTATATTGTAATATTATTAGGCCTGGTTTCAATTTGATTGTGGCTGACTGGCTGTCATGACCATGTCAAGGTGACCAATGTAATATAGTGCCAATATATCTTACTGCAATAATTTAAGACTGATATGGATACAGTACATTAAAGACTATATATAGATCTGACACTTTCACATCAGCGACCATATATGACTTCGTCACGACAAACCTGAACATAATATTGTTCTCCCTGGCTTGTCCGGTTTTAAGTAAATGAATGCAAAAGCTGAATAATTATGCACGACCCAACATTTTGACTCTGTCTAGATAGTGTCATCATCACCGGTGATCTGAAGTCAAAACAGAGTGATCCTTTAAATATACTTGAGGGATGATGTCATCGGCCAACAAGGAGGAAATTGTCTTGTGTGTGCCACTCATCTCTTCAGTTTAAAGCAAGATGATTCATGTCGATATGCCATACTTCTAGCCAATTCCAGTTGAGTTTTCAGATGAGTCATCATTGGCCTGTGAACATTGCGACTTTAGATCAGTCCCCTGATAAAGACACTATAGACCATCTGGAGAAGTGTCGGGTACCTGCAGCCCTAATGGCATGACAGTCAGTTGAAAGCAAGATGATTCATGTCTATATGCCACACTTCTAGCCCATTGACCAGTTGAGTTTTCAGATGAGTCATCATCGGGCTGTGAACATTGCGACTTTAGATCAGTCCCCTGATAAAGACACTATAGGCCAGAGTATAAATTACTATTAGCTGTAATTATATGAGTCGTCTCACACAATTGCATGCTTCGTTTGACACATATATGCAGGGTTCTGCCCAGGCCGGACCATGGAAGTGCCGGGTACCTGTAGCCCTAATGGCATGACCCCCTCCCACCCTGCCGACAACTTTTAAAACTTGATCGACTGGTCTCAGAGTAGCTTAAAGCGCAACATTGATTAACAAAGTGCAAAGATATTAGAGCCGTTCGTCAGACGTCTTTCTGGCTTTAGGGGGATTGCATATTTCTCAGAATCGCCAAAAACTAATATTGTGCACATTGTAGTACTGAATTTCATCTAATACTAATGTTTAATAACAAAATTTGCCAAAGATAAAAAACAAAAAATTACTTGTATAAAATATCTATTACACAGTACAACATTGGGGTTTTCGTACTGCATATTTGAAACCTTTCAAGTGCCAGGCGGCACTGCTGAGTGCTGGGCGCTGCCGCCCGGCGGCGCCCACTGTGGGCAGAACCCTGTATATGTGATTGGCCAAAGCAGATTTGCATCTTTTTGAACTCAAGTAAATATGCCCTAAATTAATCACTGCTCAGTGATCTGGAACTTTTATAACATTTACTCCTTCGGTTGGGAAATCATTCACTATCTGTGGGAATGTTAATAACAACTTATAATTTCATATCATTCAACTAATATATTAGTGCTGTGCACCGGAGTTCGGCCGGAGCTCCGGCATTTTTTGTCTGCCGGAGCCGGAGTTTGCTGTGCTTTCTCTCAGCTCCGGCTGGAGAGTCAGAATGACTTTGATTCTTTGAATTTGTTGAAAGTCATAGTCTGTCGTATTATGTCTTGTGTAATATATTGTGTGTCTTTTTGCTAACAGGGAATATTGTGTCAAAGAAACGTTGCGTGCTTCTTCCAGGCAACATTGGTCGCTTAGCGTTTATTAAATTTAATCATAAAAAGTTTTAAAAATCATTGAGTTTGTAAATTTGTACTTTGTATGTTATTATTTGTAATAAAGTACTATATTTAGTATTTCAGTTTTCCTTGTTTACAGTAACCTGGTAACAAAATTGAGCCGAATAATATCCTTTATTATCCAGAAATAGACTTTATACCGTGAGTTGCGAACGAAGCAGCCAGAAACAGATATTTGAGCCGTAAAACAGCCCGGAGCCAGAGTTCAACTGTAAAGCGGCCGGAGCTTGCAAAAACTGGAGATTGCACAGCACTATAATATATACTCATAAATGAACATTGTTATAAGGAGATAACACTAAATGATAATATGCAAGAGCATATCACAGAACTAAGGAATTTGCATATCGAATTTGCATATTTTAAACATTTCCTGGCTATTTCCAGCTTCTCATGATTCTTATTTTACAAACTCTGATATTGACCTTCATATGCAGTGTACTGATAAAAACCATATACATTAACAAAATCCAATAACTGACTAACTCATTAACACAGAAGATTGAACCTTTTCAAAGTTTTCATTCCTTTCATTTCACATCCTCTCCCCTGTCATTGCCATGGTCCATCTCTCATGACAGATTTTCCCTGGTATCAGAGGCGTCACAGTTAAAGAACTGGTTCATTCCTTATCTTAGTGATGGCCAGCAAACGGTTGCTATTGACAAATGTATCCTTTGTCTATATCTTGTGGCATTCCCCAGAGATTTGCCTTTGGTCCAATCTTGTTTGGTCCAATCTTGTTTTTATTGTATATTTCCATCTTTGTTCTTTACTCACTTCATTTTCATCTTTTTGCAGATGATTATAATCTATTCTATTGTCATAATGATATATATTAGCACAATGTAACAAAATGTCAATTTTTAATCATTTTAAGTACATACTTTGCTCTGTTCAAAGAGTCTTCATCTAATATAGAAAAATATCCCTTAAATAGATCTGAATATTTTAATTCTTGAAACTGTACGTATGTTTGAATGTCATCATCAGATATTACCTTGAATCTTTATAAAAGTTCATTCTTTTTCCCAATCAATAACACACCTTCAGCGATGGAACAGTCATCTTTTGTTGTCTTACAAGAGCAAGAAAAATTATACAAGATTTAATATAATTGTCAATATTTGGTTATTGTTCTATTTAATTCGATCATTCTGCTCTCTTATATATTTGTGCGTTGTTGTTGTTTAGAAAAGTATGTTGAACGTCTCCGTGGTGCGGACAAGAACATCGAGACATTTCCATGTCCTACATGTCGTTCAGAGTTTACGCTCAAATCAAACCAAGATGTCGCTGAAATTGCAAGCAATTATTTCATCAAAAATATGTTGGAAATTATGGAAATTCAACAAAAAGCGAAAGCGTCTACTGCATGTTCACGCTGCCAAGATCCTGCCATTAATCACTGCGCATCATGCGAAATGTTTATGTGTAAGAAATGTTCAGAGTCGCACGAGGGCTGGCCTGCCAACAAAAGCCATAACGTGTTATCTGTGCAGGAACTGAGCGATCCTGAGTGTCAAATGAAAATGAGAAGAAAGCTTTATTGCATGAAACATGAAGACAAAATACTCGAATATTATTGTGAAACATGCAAGGAACTTTGCTGTATAGACTGCGTAGTGTTAAATCATACGAAACCAAACCATTCGTGTGTGGCAATGCGTGAGGTTGGACAGAAGCAAAGAGAAGCTTTGCAATCAAGCTGCACAACACTTGATGAGAAATTATCTGAAGGAAAGGAAGCTTTAAACAACATTTGCGAGGTTATGAAGTCTCTTGAAAAGAATGCTAAAACTGCTAAAGATCAAATCAAAGAACAAAAGGGAAAAATCTTGAAGATTGTGGCAGAAAAACTTGATGAGAGAGCAGAGAAAATGAATGAGGAAGTGGACAAGGTTTATGATGAATTACACAGTGAACTGAGCAAACAACATGATGAAATTAAAGATTATCTTGATAAAGTCCAAGCTTCAGTATTTTTGCCAAGAAATCTCCTAAAGAGAGGAAGTATTGAAGAAATTCTCTCTTCTCAAAAATTGATTGATGAAAATGTTGAGAAGTTGAAAAATGAACAACCAGAGAATCTGATCGCAGTAAATGATGGTGGTATTCAGTATGTACCTGACGATATTGGTAATATCAATGTTGATGAAATTGTTAATAAATTGGGATATGTAGAAGGTATGTACAATATTGTCACTAGAATACAGGCGGACGTCTCTAATACGGAAACTGAAGCACAATGTCTGTATTATAGAGTTGTTAGTTTGATAGAGGATAATATTACCAAGAAGTCCAAGATCATATCAACTAAAGGATTAATGTCAGGGTCATGCATTGCGAGCTGTCTTGTTGTTTACATCCTGACAAAAAGTTTGAGCAGAAGATATGTACATATATGCTTCCGTAGATAGACTTTGCTAATTGTCTTTCTGTAATGCCAAATTCTTGAGTATTTAATGCGACTCGTTCGCATGCGGCGACCAAATAATTATGATGTCAAACGCTTCGTTGAAGGCCTACACACATCAAGTATAGTCAGGGCCGGATTAACGTCGCACGATGCCCGCGGTAGATTTTCAGCGCGAGGCCCCCCCCCCGTCGTTATGAAAATCTTTGAATTCAAAGACACACAAAATTGTCAAATAATTGTTTTCAATTTTATCCGCAAACCACCGCAATTTCGCAGCCAAGCTATCTCCACCAGAATTTATGAATAATTTTCCCTTACGTGACAATGGCCTGCCTGGCCCAGTCGTTGGGTCAACAAGTATAAACAGGATCATAAATTATACCAGCTCAGCGCAACTGGAGATTACATGCATACGGGTATATTGCATATTTTCCTGGGACCAACTGCCAACCCTAGGGGCCCTAAATTCGCGAGGCCCCTAAATTCGCGAGGCCCCTAAATTCGCGAGGCATCTAAATTCGCGAGGCACCTAAAATGGGCGTGTCCCAATAGAAAATGGGCGTGTTCTCGTAAAAATGGGCGTGGCACAGTAAAGCGCGAGGCCCCCATAACCGCGAGGCCCGCGGCATATGCCGCATCTGCCACGTGGTTAATCCGGCCCTGAGTATAGTTATTGCTTGTATCAGTTGTATGGTCCATGAATTACAAATATCGGAAACAATTTTTCATTTGATACATCTATAATATAAAAAGCTAAAGTAAGCTGGACATTGATATGGTCGCAGGCCGCTCACGCTTAGTTGAAGGTCGAAATATTTCAAAATTCAAGTATAGATCAATATTGCTTGAGTGTCCCAAAAGCAACAAATAATGATAAAATTTTAAATTTTAGTACATTTACAGTAAAAGTTGTTAAAAAAAGCAAGGATTCCAAAAGGATGGTTAAATATATCAAGAATAAGTAACAGGTGGTATATTCGTCCAATGAAATAGCCGCCCGCATGAATTTGAGGCTGCGTTGCATGGGTTTTACACAAATTCTTCAAAACCTTGCTATTGCATAATGAAGATCTTGGCGAGTTTTTCAACCTAGAATTCATTGTTTAGATCCGTCTGTACCTGATAATTTAAGAAAGTCTTGCAGTATTTTGAAAGGAGAGATTGCACTTATGAAACAACTACAGAAATGGTTGGGAGAGAAGTTTAAATGGAATCTTTGTTACCGTGCTTCTAGAGATGGTTGGAGTGCCCAAGATTTTCACAGACATTGTGACAATAAAGGACCGACAGTAGTTTTGGTGAAAGCCAATGATTGTATCTTTGGTGGATACACTGACCAAAGCTGGCAAGGTATGTAAAATTGATTAATATTTCCATCATTTATGTGAGTTATATATTGGATGACATTCCTTATTACTATCCCGAAATGAACGTCACAAGAGTTGGTTTGGGGTAAGGTTTGTTAATATGAAAATTGCTCCTATAAGTTAGACTATTCTAAGTGCAGTCATGCGTAACATTGGCTATAAAACAATGAGATCTCAATAAGTCGGGATCAGTTTGTTAAACGCTCTGCCCGGAAGGTAGTTCAGTCTAGACAGAAGAAGCTCATGTACCAAATGATGTTCAAGTCTTGCCAGCCGCCCAGCCGAAGTTGAAAAGCAAGTCAACGGACAAGTAGCACAAAACCAAGTCCGAGCGCAAGCTCAAGACCATTCACCCTGGATGTTGAGATTATGAACGATCATGCTGAGTGTAAGGATGAAGTGGCTCGTAGCTAAGCCTAAAGCATGTAAGGCATTGTGTAGGACTAGGCAAGTTTAGCAAGCGGTTGTAAATAGGACTAATTAATCAGACGTGTTGCTTCATTTCCCACAGGCCACATACATATCCTTAATTGCGGTGGCCAAGTGTAACGTCTAGCCTGGTTTAACTCATAGATGCTTTAAATTTAGGTTTTGCATCGGTTTAGCTTTCATGAATTAGGCTTTTAGTCTTTTACATGGTGATGTATACATTCACATGGCGGTTAAACCTGGTTGGGGCCAGAGAGACAGAATCGTCTATTACTGTATTAGGATTTTTTTAACCAACTGAGTTTGGTCGGGGCCAGAACAAAGCCGATTTTCAATTGTTTTATTACAACGCTAATTGATGTCTGGGTCGAGGCCAATGTTTATGTGCAATGCAGAAGAAAATTCCCCACCGTTTTGAATTGCTTTGCATCGAGGTTAACACTTGTTCATGTACTCAGAGGAGAATGCTTTGATAAACGGCTTTGAATTTAATTGTCGCATCGTCTTCCTGTCACTTAATTACTTTTCCTATTACTGTGCTTTATTAATGGCTCGGTACGGGCCGAGAAGTTACTGCATGTTTCGTTTTTAGTCATGGCATGCATGTTCCTTGCAAATGACTAATTGGTCGTTGCCGAGAAGTAAATTTTTGCTCATAGGCGGATTTTCTGGGGGGTGCGGGGGCTCAAATCGCGGGTAAGATTTTCTGGGGGCTTCGCCCCCTTACGCCCATTGCCAACTGTGCCCCCAGACCCCTGCTGCAGCTTGCTCGACGGCACTACGCACCCTGTTGCTCACCTCCCCCCCTAAATTTTTGGCACCCCCCCCAGAGCAAAATCTGAAAATCCGCCTATGTTTTTGCTTATACGTACTGTATAGTTGTGCTGTACAAAAACTTGGTAGGGGCCGAGACGTTCCTGTTTCGTGTATAGTTAATTAGGCTTATACCTTAAACATGACTCGGTAGTTGCCAAAAAGTTAATTCTTGCTTGTAGAGTATATATAGCTATGCTTTACACTTGGAAATTCGGTAGGGGCCGACAAGTCTCTCAGGTTTCGTCTATGGTTCATGCGTTCCTGCTCGATAGCTGCGGAGTTTATTTTCCCCTGTAATTATTTCTTACAAATCGGGCGGTAGGGGCCTAAACGTTAATACTGTATCAGTATTCAAACATCCAAAGTTCAAACAGTTGCAACGTAGTGTGTTGAAGCTACACACAACCTAAACAGTCACAGAAATTTGTGTTGTCAGACTCGTACCGTTTGTTTTCTACCCAGACCAGTTTGTAAAAAAGAATGCTCTGCCCAACCATTGTTGGAACTAGGTGCGGGCGTCTAATGCCTTTTATGCCCTTAGGGGCTGCCTAGAACCGACAATGGAGTGGGCGATCGATCCATAGTTGGTCTCGGGTGATTATTTCACTTGGTGTTTAATTTTCTTTCCCATCATATCCCTTTTGACATAAAATCACCTGAAACAGAGTGATCAATGGTGTGATTAACAGGGTTAGCTCGCTCACTAGTTTTGTCGGCTCTAGGCCGTCTCAGGGTATGGTGTCAAGTGGCCAGGTTCTAGCCAGTGTAACGGGATGCAATCGTCCGCGATCATTAGAGACCTTTAGATTCAGGTTTACCGCAAACCTGTAACCGCCGTGTGACGTTAGCGGTTTGCCGTTTGAGGTTCGAACATTTTTCGACTTAGATTTGAAGTTCTTAGATGAACATTTTTCGACTTTGAAGTCGACTCAGATGATGTTCTTCGAAGGATCTAAACGAGAGGTGAAATGCGCTTTATAAGTCTTAAAGTATACCGAAGAATCAAGTGTTGATCGCCGCCATGTTGGATTTCGCTCCTCCAAGCGTATCATGTTCGAGTCAAAATAATGCGAAGAATCAACTATTTCGACTTCAAATTCGTCTTTTCTGCTAGAATGATAAGTACTGTGTATGCGCATAGTGTGGATACGTGAAACATGATATAAAAAAACCCAAATAAACCCTGAGGGAAATTACAAACGTGTAGACCCACCTCTTGACGTTCAAAACTCGCGTTGAAAACCTCAAACGTGGCGTCGGGATAGGGTCACGTGACCCGTAGACGTTAGCGGTTCGGCGTAAACCTCGATCTAAAGGTCTCTATTATTATTTTTCTCCACGGAACTCAATAACCATTGTCAGGAAACGAAATATTGTTCCTTTGGGCCCTTTAGAAGCTCGTTTGCGTGACAGGACTATGATCAACCTTTGCCCCTGCATGAGAATACCCGAATAGCCCGTACTGTGGAAAATTCCAGAATCGGATTATTTTTTTCCTTCTGTAACACCTAGTTGAGATGTATAGTTTTGGGAAGGGGAGTAAGTTTAGTAATAAGGGAAGAGTTTTGGGATTGGGTTTGAGTTACGAGTAATGTTGGGATATTGGTTGGTTTACGGGTAATGTTGGGATAGGGTATAGGCTGTGCCCATGAGATTACCCAGTTTGATATGAAGGAGGTATTGCCCGGCGACAGGGCTCGCATTTCCCAAAACTCTCTGTCTGTAAGCCAATGGGAGCAGGAGTAGAGTGAGAATAGATTACTATAGGAGTATAGGTATTGGCTTACAATGGAATCTTCATGTAAATAGAATATAGTTAAAATAGATAATTGACGATGCCGACTGCAAATAACGTTTGTATAATAAATATTTTAATACCCGCAGCGACTTAACAGTCATAGAGCGTCTTGTTGTCATATAAATTGGTTTACCTCTCCTGAATTTAATAAAACATCAATATAGGACCAATATCGAAATATTAAATTATTCATATATTTATATGGGTCTAGAGACGACTATTGAATATTTTATTAACATTTAATTATTAATTTTTTCCTAATTTAAGGAGGTGGTGGATACAAACGTTCCAACTCGTCATTTCTATTTTCCCTGCGGAACAAAGACAACCTTGCTCCATTTATTGCCAACATCAAGGAAGGTCAGGAGCAGCATGCAATCTACTGTAACTCTGGTTATGGACCACGCTTTGGTGGAGGTGCTGATCTGCATATTTGTAACAATCCTCAAGTTAATCAATCATCATACAGCAATTTTGGACACACATATCAACTTCCCCCTGGTTATGTCTATGGCAGTGAACAAGCAAAGAACCTTCTTGCTGGTCAGTACAAATTCTTAACAACAGAAATTGAAGTCTTCAACTGAAAAGTTTCATTGGTTACTTACATTAAGCAAACTATAACATTACATTCACCACCGGCCTTAAACTATTACATGGATAGTGCATGATTTTACTTGCATTACTATGAGGTAATTAGAATTAATTAAATTTTAAAATGTAACAATTTAAAGAATTAACATTTGCCATTATCCCCTGCAAATGCTCTATCTTACAGTTACTAGAGTCAACAAATGAGTGACCAGAAAGTTTGTCATTGGTCATTAACCTCCGTACAGGTACAGCAGTTATTAGAGTCAGCAAGTGAAGAAAACTGATGAGCGTACACATCAATTTAGTGCTAAAAGCAATTAATTTCTTTTCTCGAAGATTTTGAAAAGTCCGTTTCTCGTCGAGTAGAGATATTTTTCGCAATATTTTAAGTGTACATTGAGCAAACTATGCCATTACATGCACCACGGGCGTTAATGCACCCAATCTATACACAATTATGCAGTGATAGTGCATGATTTTACTTGCATTACTATGAGGTAATTAGAGTCAATTAAATTTCAAAATTTAACAATCTAAAAAATACCATTGGCCGTTATCCCCTGTTAATCATGCTCTACCTTACAGTTACTAGAATCAACAAATGAATTAGGGATGAGGTTATAATCTGTTTTTATTGGTAGAAGCCGATATCGGTAACTTTTAGGCTTAACGGTTATCGGTTGATAATATCTTTGAATATCGGCTCTTCCGATACTTAAAATGCTTGCATTTTCAGTTGTTTTCTCCCATTATATTTATAACACTTGCTTCATTTATGAAGAAAAACGAGTGACATTCTACTAGACGCATTTGGTTCTAACAATAAAACTATTAAATTTAGTTCGTAATCCATTCCATTTAGCAGATCGTCCCTGATAGACATAATGTTTAAACATTCGATGGAAACTGGGGGGGTACTCAGCACGTGCCTGCAGAACTGGGGCATCAGCACGTGCCCCAAGTTACAGGGGCACTGGGGGCACGTGCCCCCCCAAGTTTTCTTCAAAGTGCCCTTATCTCCAGCTAAAACAATGGAAAAAGTGCCCTTTTCTAATAGAAGAGGTGCCCTTAAGACAAAGTGCCCCCCCCCAACTTGAAGTTGCTTCCTACGCCTATGTTGTCATGGAAAACCTGTCCACAAAAACGTGTTGAGCATACATATTGCCTTATTAGGAAGTTAACTTGTTACGGAAACTTGTGAAGAAAATCTTGCTCGTTTGTAGGGATGCAATATTAATAATATTTAATATATCTGGTAACTACCGATATATCGGTCGATAAGCCCACCTATTGTATCGGAGATCTTCTCGGTAAAATGGATTTTTCGTTATCGGCTATATTGAATACGTTCCTACGCCCCTGATTCAAATTTATGTGAAATAGAAAGAAAATGAAAGTAAAATTATAATTAATATAATAAAATTAATGAAACATCGACAGAAATGGGATTTTATGGGGTAAGGGGTATATTTAGTATGGTGTGGACGTTAGTGAATAATCAACAATAATCAATAATAATGCATGTTATGATTCAACTGCAATTTTTTCCCGATATACCAGCTCAGATTTTATTTTCTCGAAAAAATATTGATTTTTTGTATGTACGTTTATTAAGAATCCTCTCTTGATCTTTTTTCAATATAATTTGTTTGAAATTTTTTACTTCACCTTTTTCTGTGACTAATTTTTATGGCTTCGGTGGCGCAGTCGTCAGGACAAGCGCCTTTCACCATAGATGATGTAGGTATTAGCGAGTACGTGATGGGAGTCAGCTGAATAATGTATGAATGAATGTATATATAACTACACATTTCTCTACAATCCTTTATTTGGTTCCCTGGTGATTTATATAGCCCTTGTGGTTATTTCAGGGAGACAGCTCCCGTACAAATCGTGTCAGAATCATTAGAAAACAAGTGAAAGAACACAAAATATATCATCAATAATAATATTAACAAATATAAATAATCTCTATGTGTCTATATATACCTATATCTATCTATATTATATGTTTTCTATATATTTATGTAATGTATGTAAGTTGAAGGTGCAAATAAAGCTTGTTGTTGTTGATGCAGAACGAGTCATTTGGATGACCAAACTTGCTTATATAGTGGCTCTAGTACACAGCGTCGGGGATGAGTATATTTGACCGCATTTTGGGGAAGCGTATATTCGGAGGTTTGCGCTTTACGGTAATACAAAGTGCCGCTAAATTGTTGTTTAAGCGTTTTCAAGACAGATTAGTGATCATGCAATAGTAGGGTGTAACCTCACCTCAATGTAAACAGTGATGTTTTAACCCTCTTGGTATGGTCACCCGAAGAATGAGAACATCCTGAAACGCAAAATATTTACTAATACAAGAGGAAGAACTTGACATGAGTGATCGACTGAACCTGATATTGGACGTCAGTTTGCTGGGAATGACCGCGCAGAGACAGAGTCTGTTTCCTAGCATTCATTTTTTAAAATCATTTTTGTGCTATTACTCCAGTGACGTATTTAGGTCATTAATATTCAGGCATTAATATTCAGGAATCAGGATTCCAAGAATTACATTTCCGGGGATTTCGCAATCGACGAACCAACACTTTCACTTTGGCAGTATTTGCAGATTTGCAGCAAGATTTTATGCGATCATTTCGTTGAAAAGAAGACACAAATATGTTATTTAAACTGTGAAGTAAAGAAGTTTTAATTGAAATGGCAAGTGCTTCATCCGACAGTGGTCCTGTTGATGAAATCAAAGATCTTCTCACATGCTCGTTGTGTTCAAATACTTTACATGATCCAAGAAGCTTACCTTGCTGTCATAATTTCTGTAAAGGATGTTTAGGTACGTATATTTTCTTTGTTTAAAATATCTACTTGGGTGCGTGCTTGCATTATTTCTTGAGAGCGATATTTACATTTATATTGTAATATTAAGGCCTGGTTTCAATTTGATTGTGGCTGACTGGCTGTCATGACCATGTCAAAGTGACCGATGTAATCGAGTGTCAATGCTCAATATATCTCAGCAATCATTTAAGACTGATATGGATAGAGTACATTAACAATAATATATAGATCTGGCACTTTCACATTGGCTACCATATATGACTTGGTCACGACAAACCTGGCCAAATGGAATTAGGCATAACATAGTTAATTGTAACATAATATTGTTAATATTATTGTTCTCCCTGGCTTGTGTGGTTTTAAGTAAATGAATGCAAAACCTGATTAAATTACGCACACCCAACATTTCAACTCTGTCCAGATAGTGCATGCATGTCTTAATTCATCAGAGGTACGTGATCAGAAGTCACAACAGAGCGATCCTTTAAATATACTTGAGGGATGATGTCATCGGCCAACGAGGAGGAGATTGTCTTGTATGCGCCACTGTCATCTCTTCAGTAATTCAAAGCAAGATGATTCATGTCTATATGCCACACTTCTAGCCAACCTCCAGTTGAGTTTTCAGATGACATCATCAGCCTGTGCACATTCCGACTTTAAATCACCCCTGATAAAGATACTATATAATTATATGTAATATATACAAACTGCACAAGAGGTATTTATCAGATTTAAAACATCGAGGCGCAGCCGAGTGTTTTAGATCAGATAAAGGCCGAACTGTAAGGTTTGTATATGACTTCTAAAATGACTCGTGTTGTACGCTCACTGGCGTTGGAATTTTGAAGATTGATGTTATCTACGCTGTAAAAATTGAAGGAGAAAATTTGAGCAAGTCTATATCAAATATATAGATCCGCTACGGGTCACGAGTTTCCTTTGTATTTTGCCTATGAATAATTAATGAATTTTAGAAATATATATATAGACCAGAGTATAGTGAGTGTAAACATGTCTGATGATGATTCATGCATGTTTATATGTCATGGTTCTAGGCAGTGTCTAATTGGCCATTATAAATGCATATGACTATTATGTAATTATGTGAGTTGTCCCACCAGAGGTGGAAAAATATCGGATCCTGGGAACCTAGTTCAAAAATGTTTAACAGAAATTTATAAAGTAATAATTAACTGATGGATAATAACAAAACTAGAGTATGCTCTCTAGAGTCTAGACTAGTAATTCATAATGCATTTTGTATTCACTATATCAAATTGAATACCACTGAATATCAAGAACAGCACTCCAATCAGTTCAATGTCAAAATCAATCAGTGATCATTGAACCCCATTAATTATTTTAAAAATTATTTTATTTTATTTATTTTATTTATTTTATTTATTTTAAAATTATTTTAAAAATTTTTAGTCTGAAACCCAGATTCCCAGAAAGAAAAAAACTTTTTCCACCTCTGTGTCCCACACAATTGCATGCTTCCTTTGACATATATATGTGATTGCCCAATAAAGCAGACTTGCAGCTTTTTGGTAACTTCATAAACATATATAGTTACTTAATTATACTATATATACCAGTCAATAAAAATTCCCCCAACCGGTAAAGTGCTGTTGAGCTTTATTTTTATAATAGTCACTTTAGTGGGAAAGTGGTGATTTGCTATATCAAGTAAATATATGCCCTCACTCACTGCTCAATGATCTGGCACTTGGATGACATACTCCTTTGGTAGGGAAATCATTCACTATCTTTGGGGGTGTTAATAGCAAATTATAATCTTATATCATATCAACTAATATATACTTATAAATGAACATAATGTTTTAAGGAAATAACACTAAATTATAATATACAAGAGCATATCACAGAACTAAGGAATTAATTTGCATTATAATTATCGAATTTGCATATGTTAAACATTTCTTGTGATTTTCATTTTACAAACTCTGATATTGATCTTCATATGGAAGTATCCTCATGATCTTCAGTGTGGTGACCTAATACCGAAGGCCATCCACCACACTGCATTACATATATACGACTATCAGCAAGGGTTTCATGGGTGAGCAGGCAATTGGAGTTGCCGACGCTCGCCACAGAGTTAGTCGACGTGCTAAAGATCCAAAAAATTGAGGAAAAATTTGGGAAGAAATGCAAAATTACTGATCCCTCTCAGATCCAACTATTACGCCCCCCCCTAAAGTTGTCTGTTCATGTCTTTCCTCACCCCTCTTTTCCTCCTCATCTTGAAGTTCTCATTTCACATCCTCTCACCTGTCCCTGCCATTGATCATGATTCTCATGACAAATTTTCCATGGTATCAGAGGCGTCACAGTTAAAGACCTGGTTCATTCCTTATCTTAGTGATTGACAGCAAACGGTTACTATTGATTAAAGTATCCTCTGATCCCCTGTCTATATCTTATGATATTCCCCAGAGATCTTTCCCTGTTGTAATATCTCAGGATGTTTATATAAAGTTTATATATGTTTATTTATTACGACGACTTACAAACTAATGAATAGTGTTTGTGTAGCATGCTAACATGCTTTGTCATTACCAGAATAAATTAACTAACTATGCATAATACTGAATATTAATTAGCTATATTACATCTCCCGTTCTTTCTTTTTTTTTAAACTGTATATGTGTTTATCACGATTAAACATTAACAATGTTTCGAATTCAAACGATCTAATTACAAGTTCAAACGATCTGGCGGTTTAATGACTCTTCCAAAATGCGATCTTCTTATTACCGATTCGCCTATGAGTGCCACGTTATCAGCGTCCGATGTGCTCTCAAATTCTATAATGGACTCGCTATTTGGCTCTTGGACATGTTCGTGGTTGTATTCTTGTGCTGGTTCGTAGTCATGATCATCCTCGCTGTCCAGTTCTTCTTCTACCTTCTGCAGGTGACGACGATTTCTTCGATAATTTACTCCATTAATATTTACTATGTATGAACGGGGGTATATTGTTTTGCTAACAACCCTGCCTTTGTTAGTAAATTTCCCTTTTGTATCTGTTGCCCGTATGACATCGCCTTTTCTCAACTGTGAAAGAGGTTTGGCCGTGCGGTCATAATACTTCTTGTTTTGTTGTCGATAATGATCAAGACGTTTCATAACTTTCTTGTGATCGATGACTTGCGGAATAAGCAATGTCTCGCTCGTTGGTAGTTGTGTTTTCGTACGTCTTGCCAGCAATCGCTGTGCTGGGCTGCCTAATATCTCGTCACGTGGTATATTCCGATAGTTTAGCAACGCTAGATATGGGTCTTCGTTGTTTTTTCTTGCGGCGATGAGAATCGTTTTTGCAGCTTGGACGGCTCTCTCTGCATAACCATTACTTTGTGGATATCTTTGCGAACTTGTTTTATGACGAATTCCATAAGCTGCTGCAGTGAACTTCTTGACGTGTTCATTGCTGAGCTGTGGACCGCTATCACTCATAATTGTATCTGGAATCCCATACCTGCTGATATGCATCTTTATCTTCTTGATTATTGTCACTGCTTTGGTGTCATGAAGATGATCAATTTCAAGCCATCCTGAATATGTATCAGCTGTTAGTAAATACATCTGAGGTGATTCCGTTTTCGAATGGGACTTTCCGGAGTCCCAATTGAAAACAGGCAAAAACTCGCATTTAAGGCCTAAAAAACACACTTATTTAGCTGAAATATTTTTCTAAACGTTAGATTTACAGCAATAGTTGCGTTAAATTAACGCATGAAAAAGAAATTCGCGGAGCTGAAAAGTGTTTATTTAATATTTGCGTTAATTTAACGCAATGGAATCTAGTCAATGCGTTAAATTCCCGCAGGTAAAAGGGACATTAGTTCTTCACGTTAAAATTCACGCAGGCAAAAAATATATTAATTCTGTGCGTTAAATTCACGCGAGCAAAAAGGATATGAATTCTGTGCGTTAAATTCACGCAGGCGAAAAGGGATATTAATTATTTGCGTCAAATTCACGCAGACAAAAAGGACATAGTCCAATAATGGTCCAATAATTGTACCCGTATATATTTATAAGATCCTTCACTCGTATACAATCTTCTTCATTTTATACGGTATTTTATGTCTTGGTTCTTTGGCTGCTGTATTTCAATGTCATGGTATTTCTGTCTTTTAATGCACCAACGAGAGCAGATAAACATGATCCGTCTGGTATATAGGGCTGTACCCTACCCGACGCGTAACGGCTTTTATATAAACATACCATTTTCACCATTGATAGGGTAACTCCGTCTGAACCCTTAGGGTCACTCTAGTAACGTACAAGCATAATAACTAGAGCAACTCGTGTACAAGGATAACATTGCCGCTCAGGCCATCCTATCTCTGTGTAAGAAGTATATCGCTAATTCCTTTGGTCGTCAATTGCCCTTACATCATCATGTAAATTTTAATTCTATTACGAAAAGGCCTTGTTTTGTAGGAAGTGGAATTAGATATGTACGGATATTCGTCCGTATCTTCTTTATCTTAAGATAGTTAATCAATATATACATATATGATTTAATAAATCACTGTTCCGATCACTGAAACGTAACTGGATGGCACAATTGTCATGCCAAGTATTATGCCATACAAAGGACCATTTAAAACTATTCTCATTGGGGTGATTTTCACATTATCCATTCAAAAGTGAATTAAAACGAATAGTCAATTAATCTCTTGCACGCCAACTCTGGGGTCTTATCCTCTTGGAAATATCACCCTATAAAACCATTTGGACATTATTTTTCCTTCGCATCAATTCTGCACTAGCTCTCTGAGTTTCCCATCCCAATGAACTTAGCGCAATTTTAGCATATACTTTGTTAATTTCCCAAGTTAATTGTAATTCAAGCACATCCATTTTAGCGCAAGCTTCTGGGGCCAGTTGTGTAAAAGTCAACTACATTTTAATTGGTGAACTTTGACACTTAGGGAAGCACGGGTGGCATATGCGGTTAGCGCGCAACCCCCTACCTCAGAGTTAAGCTGGCTATACAGTATGTCGAGGGCAAGGATTTACTTCGGTTGGGTAACGTCCCTGTGCCTGATTAACTCATGTAAGTTGAGATTGGTTGGTTCTCTCCTGTGCTTTTTCGTCCCTCGCTAAAAACTAATCCTTAGGCACTAACCTTACGAAACCTTTGTCAATTGCGTGGGAAAACCTGTTAAGGCTTCCGGTCCACCTTCCGAGTGGTAAACATAATAAATTAAACTAAAATACACTTACTATAGTTAACGTTTACTACTTTTTTATACAACCGGCCCTTGTAGTTTTTGCCATGTAAAAACACAGGCTGCCCGCCTCCTGACCAAAAATAACTTCATGTTGAAATTACTATATGCTTAGTTGCTGTTCTTGGCCTTTTTATATGATCCGGGCTAGGTGATCGAGTCGAGACGTTTCTGTCCCGCCAAGCCGGGAAACCCATCTAGACAGTATGGCGTGTCCACATGGACAAAGTACGTGCACTTCCGGGTTAAGGTAAAGCCGGTAAAGCGTTTGATGTCGTATTCTTACAAATTCCGAATACCGTGCACACTCTGATCCACTTTTTAAACAACTCAAAATATTGGATATATTTAAGTTAAATACATTTCACATTGGCAAGTTTATGTTTTTATATCAACATTGCATGTTGCCAACCTGCTTTGATAATCTGTTTACAACAAACAATCAAATACATGGTTATAACACCAGATTTGCCGGTAACTATAGATCTCATGCTTGTCGAACTAATATCAAGCAGTTCACAATCTTATACTCAGGACCAAATATTTGGAATTCTTTACCTACAAATATAACTGTGATAAACACAATCTCGTCTTTCAAGATGCAACTTCGTAATTTTCTGCTTAACGAATAAGGAACAGCTAACTCTGATATGCTATGACCATGTTTATCGAATATTCAGTAACAATATAAAAAATTATTGGAAAATCTATTTTATATTTTCGTAAATTTTCTCTCTTAACTTTATTATGTTTCAATTTCATTATATGTGTCTGTAACTTAATTCAATTTCATATTATATATGTCTGTAACCCTAAATTATACTGATTAATTAAATATTTAACTTTGAATTTTTGAGATGAGGTGGCCTCTTTACACAAGCTCTAAGCTTCTTGAGGTCTCCTCGCCGACTTTATTTTATTAATATCTTGTAAATAGCTAATCTTTCTTTTTTTGGGCAAATAAACCAATAATAACAATAATAATAATAATGTCATGTTCCTTTTTTTCAGAAATGCGATATACGCATCTTCAGAAGACATGCTCATCCCGAATTTCTCATCCCGGTCAGACGTGATCCCACAACACATGCCGGGATCCCGTCTAGGCAGGACAAACGGCGGGATCATATAATCACTTTCACTCAATAGAAACTACCTACATGCACAAACTGCTTTAATATGTATTTAAGTTCCTACTTTTTGACTTGACATTACAAAGTTTCTATTTTCTATCACAAGTTCATATTTCTTGTACTTCGTATATATATTTTTGCAGAATGTTGGAGATATCTTATAATAAAGTTTTACATAAAATTATTAATATTTTACTACTATTCTATTATATTCTATAACAAACACAAGCATAAGGTACTAATCTTCTAATTATTCTGCTTAACTAACTCGAATACGTCTGTCCCTATGTTTCCATGGTCGAGATGGCATTCTGTGCGAGATAATCGGTTCTTTTTGCCGCTGAGATTTTGCTTCATTACATCGCTTACACTTTCTTACATAATAATAATAATAATATTTTATTAGGATCCATCTTAGGTATATTAAAAGTACAATGGATTTACAAATTGAGTTATTACTTATACTTATATATAAATATCTAAAATTTTTAAAAACATTAAAAACCAATATTGAGACCTACATTATATGTACAAATTCAATTACGACATGCTCTTGGAATAAATGAGTTCTTATGCCGATCTGTTCCCGATATTATCATGTTCAAGTCATTATTCTGATTTCTTAGATTGTATTTATGAGTTTTAATTGCTAGTAAAAATTTGAAACATGGATGATCTGAGTCTCTTTGTATCTTTTGAAATTCCCTCCTGGTGGCTTCATCTCTTCTTCCTTTAAGCGAAACAAGATGGTCTTTGGGAAGGCCAATGATTTTCATACTTCTTGTCTGCACCTGTTCTATTTCCTTCTCCAGATATTTAGGAAGACCTCCCCATACCGGTGATGCATACTCCAATATCGGTCTTATTTTAGAGATATAGGTTGTAAGTCCGACTTCAACAGGAAGTTTCGATCGTCTGCATTCTCTCAGATGGAAGAGTTTCTTGTTAGCTTTACGGATAATCTCGAATACATGCATGTTCCATTTTCTATATGTCTTTGGTCATCAATTGCCAATAAACTGCTTCACGTGCGCGCCTTTTACAGGCTTCTGCGCCCCGATGTCCGAACAGTAGCGTAGCCAGCCCGCCGATTTAGGTGAAAACAATTGTTCATTGACGGTGAAAACAATCAATTTCTAAAGAAATGAATAATGATAATGATTTGAAATTTGCATAGCGGGACCAAATCGGCGGGCTGGCTACGCCACAGTGTCCGAAATGGACTGCGTCTAGTATCGTTTCGATCATAGAATCTGGAATGACAATCTTTTCTCCTTTGAAAATGATGCCGTCATAAACCGAGAGTGTTCCCTAAAAGTCCCAATAATGCTTTATACTTGGACTAACCTGCCTTTTTTTGCTCTGGTCATCCCTCTAATATAGCTTTAATCACCAATTTAGAGTCGGCACGTTTTGCTGCTTTAAATTGCTCTTTTTTCTCTTCAGATACAGGTATGGTCATATGGACTGTCAGATCTTCAAATCAATTGGGTCTCCGGATCGGTGCGACCAATACATGCACGGCTAAGGGTGTCGGCAATGTAGAGCTGGGTACCCCTTTTATAGGTTATCTTAAGATCATATCTTTGTAGCTTGAGAAACATTTGCGGCAGACGCAATGGACTTTGATGGAGTGGTTTGCGAAATATAGATTCCAGTGGTTTGTGATCACTTTCTATCTCCACAGTCCGACCACATATGTATTGATGGAACCGCTCGCACGCATACACTATTGCTAGTAGTTTCTTTTCAATTTATGCATATCTTCTGTCAGCTTCGCTTAGTGTTCGTGAGACATGCAACTGGTTTTTCATCTTGTAAGCATACGTCGCCAAGGCCATATTGACTGCTGTCGCACGAAATTTTCACTGGTTTGTTGACATCACAGTAGACTAACGTAGGTTCCATGGAACAGGCCATTTTCACCCTTCATAGCATTTTTGGTGCTCTGGCAACCATGTCCTTCCATTTTTCTCTTTCAGGAGATCCCTTATTGTGCTTGTCTTCTGAGCTAGGTCAGGAATGAATTTTGCTAAATAATTTATCATCCCAAGAAACCGACGGAGCTCCTTTTTGTTTTGCGGTGGTGGTATTTCTTTCACGGCTGGTACCTTTTCAGGGTCAGGTTTCAAACCATCAGGGGTCAATACATGTCCAATGTATTTGAGTTCTGACACCTTGAATTTGCACTTTTCCTGCTTGAGGCGTAAGCCAACCTTCCTTGCTCTCTCCAATACTTCCAATAAGCGCTGATCATGTTCGGCTTCATCCCGACCCCAAATGAACTGGAAGACAGCCTAGGCTGTTGCTATAAAAAACATCTGCATATGCCTCCATAATGATTCGGGCGTGTCTGATTTAATTTCGCTTACTCGCTGAACAAGGCTCAGTTCTTGACACGCTTCGAGACTAAGTATGGGGCTCTCATTACCATCAATGACGTAGAATCGCAGGGCGTATAGTTTTTCTTTACTTTCACATAAAAATGCCACCTATGCCACCATTCTAGTACTTGATTTATGTAGTACATCGTTGGCTCGTATTTTATTGAATAATGATTTTGATATAACGTTATATTTTGCTCCTGTGTCCAACTTGATGTTAACAGTATGACCATTTGCAATTTAGACGTCCACTCATCTTCGGTGTGTCTATCAGTATGTCGCTGTTGTCCTTGAGTTTTGACAGTTCCGATAAACAACTCTTCATCACTGGAGTCCGAATTTGTGCTAATTTTGCAGCATTAACTTTTCGCGATGACTGGCAAACTCTCGCAAAATGATTGCCCTTACCGCACGATGAACATATTTTTCCAAAAGCAGGACACAGTTCTTCGTATTTTCTTTCGTGTCTGCTGGGCTTAGCTCCTCTTTAATTTCATGCATTTGTTTCTGTGCGATTTCTGCAGCCCGTGCAATGTCGATACATTTTTGTAGACTTAAGTCTGGTTCTCGAAGAAGCCGACTACGTACTTTGTCGTCTCGTATTCCCACTACAAGTCTATCACAAATTAGTTCATCTCGAAGTGTTCCATGGGCACATTTCTTGGACTGGAATCGTAATTCTGTTAAGTAAGAATCAAACGACTGTGTAGGCTGTTGTACTCGTGTGTTGAATACATGTCTTTCATAAGTAATGTTTTTCTTTGGCTCGCAATACTCTTGAAATTTCTTCAATATAGTTTCTGGATCTTGTTCGCCGCCTTCTTCAAATGTAAATGTATTATATACTTCTATGGCTTGTTCGCCCCTGAGATTTAGCAAGATTGCTGCTTGCTTTTTCTTCGGGACTTCTTTCGTGTCAAATCCCGCTGCGACCGTGTATATTTCAAATTGTTGACGAAAGTTCTCAGCAACATTGCCCTCAAACTCTAATTTCGCCAGTTTAGTCAAATGCTCATTCATTTCTTAGTTGTATGGGAGGTTTATCCCACCGCTGCTACTATGTAATATCTCAGGATGTTTATATAAAGTTTTATTTAATACGACGACTTACAAACTAATGAATAGTGTTTGTGTAGCATGCTAACTTATATGCTTTGTCATTACTAGAATAAATTAACTAACTATGCATAATACAGAATATTAATAAGCTATATTACACTTGGTCCAATCTTGTTGTTAATGCATATTGATGATTTCCATCTTTGTCTCGAAATGAGACCGACCCATGAATCCAGACCGACTTTTAACCCGACCGAATTATATTCCGAAAAATCTAGGACCTCGGAGACGCGATTTCCTGGGTTCTGAACAAACATTTTATTCCAATTTGTACGTGGAAATCAGAAAAATACTGTCGCAAATACAACATAGTTTTTCCGGATAAAAATAAGTTTAGCTTCCTGTACAATAAGTTTTGCCATAAAGTAGTTAATATGTAGATTATAGCAGTTGTGGCAATATGGTTCTGTTTCAAAGTAGTCAGTTTTGGGCTCCTGTCTCATATTTCCAAGACAAAAAATCATTGCAATACCCCAATAGTTGATGACAAGGCAAATACACTCATATAGTGCAACACAGACTAAGAATACCAAATTGAAACTTGTAGTTTTTCATAAGCGGCTGCAACAAAATGTGATCACGAGGTACACGAACATGTGTAGCAATGAAAATTGATTTGCTGTTGACAAAACTGTCACTGACAAACCGCTCATTAAAAAGGTTGTTTCGCAGTTTTAATAGCATGGAACAATACGAGTTATGCATCAACGGAGTCTGTTCTGTTTTTCCACGTCATTAGCATTTACAGTGCTTTTGTAAATATCCAACATACGCACGCCATATATGACCGAAACAGGATTTTCGGCAAGCTTTATGTGGACATATTCAAGTAACTGCAATTGAAATAACTCGTGTTGGGAATTGTAAATAATGCAATGATTGAAGTCGATCTCTGAAAATATTTAGCCGGTCTCGCAAAGCATTGCGTGGCATAATGCGTCCAATTTAGCAATGCAAAATTTTGAGACCGACTGCACTTATTTTGAGACCAACTCGATCATTTCACTAGGGGGGTGAACCACCACCCATCA